>JAODUO010000671.1:7500-120000 GCA_025642075.2 Ridgeia piscesae | reverse complement strand
GTGTGTCATCAGCGTAACAATGGTATTGCAAGCCATGTCGTGCAACGATGTCACCGATGGGTCTCGTGTATATGCAATATAGAATTGGTCCAAGTACTGACCCTTGTGGCACGCCACATTTCATAACACAATCAGCTGATGTTGCGCTGTCCACGGCGACTCTCTGGTAACGTTCGGTGATGTACGAATGGAGCCATGAAAGTGCTGCATCTGTAATGTCGACCGAGTGTTGCTGTCGATTTATCAAGATGTAGTGATTGATTGTGTCGATTGCACTGAACAGATCGAGCATCACAAATATATGAGGTTATTACCCAGAACCTGCAGTGATTTTGTTGATGAAACCCCGAATGGCTCAGATTGCATTGTACGTCGTGGTCAATAGAATGTCAAAGCACCCGCAGTGGGGAACTACAGGGTCGCCAGGGAGCGCAGATACGCAAATCGCTCCGATGACTTAATCGAGTTCTCTACGCGTGGTGTTAATTCTTTTAAGGTTTTTTTAGACTCCAACTGTTATAACTATAATAATTACAACGTGTGCTAACAAGTGTTGGATATAACGAATATGAATGCGGCGTAATCATGTAACGGCACGCTTGCCATCGTCTGGCTGATGGCCTATACCGTATTGTAATACATATTATGATATGGTATAACGTTACGTGACGTTACATTACGTAACGTGACGTGATGTGACGTTACGTTACGTGGCTTGGCGTGAAACGACGTGTAATGACACAACACAACATGACAAATTTTATCCCTAGCGTGCGATTCAATGTATCGATTTACGACAATATAACTACTCGGCAACTGCGTTTATTGTCGAAACAAATAATAAACTTTGTAAATACGTACGCGTGCATGGTGTAAGACAAATAGTCAATACTGTGCAGAGAATATAACACAAATGCATTTCGCTGCTCTACACATCAGCTTGTTGTTGCGTAATTATTGGCGTGCAGATACGTTCACGTGTTATGACGTCACTTGCGTTATTTTGCAGTCTGGGACATTTCTGTTTCCGCTTAGGAGACCCGCATTCGGTCATGTGTTCTCTTCGATTAATAATGTATGTCGCATTTGGTTTTATATTAGAAAATGGACACTGGTGAATGGCATAATACTTTTTTATATATATATATATATATATATATATATATATATATATATATATATATATATATATATCATTCTCTTGATAATATTGCTAGTAATGTGAGGAAGGGGAGCAACATATAGAAACGGTTAACGAGACCTGGAAAATACTAAATGCTGTAATTGAGCGGATTGTGAAGGAGAGGGAGTAGGTTTCGTAAATGATGTGTGGGGGTACTTTGTTTGGAAAAATATATGTACGTGACAGATGAGCTCCATCTCAGTGGAAGTGGGGCAACAATTCTCTCAGAGAACCTGCTTCGATCTATTGATAGTGGAACGCCTTTATCCAATCTAAATGACTGGTTGATTGCTGACGGTGTTTTTCGTCATTCGATATAAAATTTCTTTTAAAAATACTGAAAAACAAAGACGTAGTCAATGGAGATGAGGTTAGGCCTGTAGATAATAGAGACGATCGATGTGATGGCATCCAAAATACTCCTTGACAAACACCTTACAGGTCTAAATCTTCCTATAACCTATAATGAGTCTTGCTAATATTCGCTCCGTTGAGATATGTTCGTAAGTTACATGCAGTGTGATAGTCGATCATCAATCCCCATTCATTCGTTGTTTTAAACACCATGATGCCCTAGAAAAGACCAGCTCAGGTTTTAATGCAATGTTCCGGAGACTGGTGAGAGAACCATCGGATCAATCGGGTGAATGAACAACTATTGTAGTTGCGTATGATAAATTCATCAAAATGATATGCCGGACATAATAATGGACACAATCATTTTGCTTATGGTTAGCCATATTTTTAGTGGATGTACAAGACCATCTGGAATGACAGGAATATAGCGCTCAGCTCAAAGATCAGACTGATGCGCTCCCTAGTCATGTCCATATTCCTGTACGCCTGTGAGTCTTGGACACTAACAGCAGACACAGAGAGAAGGATACAGGCCATGGAGATGAGATGCCTCAGAAAGCTCCTCGGCATCACCTACAGAGACCACATCTCAAACGAAGAGGTGCGAAACAGAACTCGGCAAGCCATTGGGCCCCACGAAGACCTCTTGACCACAGTAAAACGACGCAAACTGAAATGGTACGGGCACATAACATGATCTTCGGGGCTTGCCAAGACAATCCTGCAGGGCACAGTGCAAGGAGGGCGAAGACGAAGCAGACAGAAAAGAACATGGGAGGACAACATCCCGGAATGGACGGGCATGACACTGGGCGCCGCCACGAGGAAGACTGAGAGGCGAGAGGAATGTAGGGAGCTGGTTGCCAGGTCATTTGTGGCGCCCCAACGGTCCACTAAGACTACGGGATAGGTGGTGAAGGTGACATGGCTACATAGAACTAGATCCACTAGACGGATATAGGGTGGATTGAAGGTAATTGTCGCCCTAGACCATTGCAATGTAGCCTCGCGATGTCTGTATTAGATTAACGTCTCGTACGTTTTGAAGCTGAAGTGCCGCACCGCGTAGACGTTCTGTCCTAGATAGTGTGGACTTGTAGATGTCGCCGCGAACAGGCATCAAATGCACAACTCACCCGCCCCGTCTTCTCCCGATGTCTGTCGGCCTATCCGATGGCAACGAAATCGTTAACGTCTTCGCGAACTCTGCCTCACGACATAGTTGACTGGCCACTGTCCATCTGCGGCTGATCTGTCGTTACATTAAGGTCAACGCCTGACAGAAGACCTGGTGTCATTTGGGGGGACGACCATCCCTTACCATCGTTTACCATGCATTAACATCCCTTACTATCCCTTACCGTCCATTACCATTCAATACCATCCATTACCATCCATTAACATCCCTTGCCATCGCGCAGCGTGCAATTTCTACCACTCTTCTGGTACGGGGGTTACGAGCAACAGTCAAAATTAATTGTAAACAGCTCAAAATAAATAAATATATATATATATATATATATATATATATATATATATATATATATATATATATATATATATATATAACAAACAAATATTTAACACCACATACACACACACACACACACACACACACACACACACACACACACACACACACACACACACACACACACACACACACACACACACACACACACACACACACACACACACACACACACATATATATATGTGCGTGCGTGTGTGTGTGTATCTTGGCAAAACTGTTTGCGCATGTTCTTGTGTATCCTAGAAATCTACACTGCTCAATACGTACTCTCTTGCATGGAGCGACACAAATCGCCAATATTGTGCAGACTTTGGCATTTCGACGCTTTAGTTATTTATTCATTTATTTGTTTCAGCGGATAACGTTCATTCCGTGACGTTACTGGTGCCGGTTCTACGTTGTAACTCACACAATGCATTGTGGAATCTTTCACTTTCCTGCCTGGTTACATACTCCCGCCTTACCCTCAGGAACAGAGGCGACACTCCATCACACCACTGTCGCCCATTGATTATACTTTCACAATTTTCCTAAAATGTTGCGCATTTTAAAATTGCCGCGGGTCATTCGCTGAATCTCGCGATAACTAGCCACTAGATTAGGCACCGGTGCCAAATCCGTCCCACGGCGAAATCAGTCCCACCTGACAATCTGCGCATGCGTCACGTTTTCTGCGAATGTGCGGTCTCGCAATAGCTTGCGAACGCGATAGCCTCATTACACTTGTTATAGCCAGATCGATAAATAAAATGTGTTGATCACGCGAGGAATACCACAGAGAGGAAGACAAATGGCACCAGCAGATGATTTTAACAGGTGCTGGTGATATATGGCACAGGACTTGCGACGAATGTGGCATAGAGACCGTGCGAAATTGGTCCCACTGCATATAGCTAGAATCTCGCAGTGGGATTAATTTCGCAGTGGGACGGATTTGGCATAACACCGTCTCGAGATCTGTATTACCTACGAGAATATGTGCTTTATTAGTTTTCATTGGTTATAACTGCAAGGACGCGCTGAGCTCTTGTTGATTTTTAGGTATATGGATTGATAAAAACCTTAACTGGAAGAAAAATACAAATGCAAAATGCAAGAATATTGCCCAGTTATTAGCAATAATTAATAAAATCAAGCCACTGCTACAATCGTGCACATTAAAACAAATATATAATGCCTTAGTTCAACCCCATTTATCATTTGGTCTACTTGCTTGGTATAGTAACATTCGTGGCAATTTAACTAACATAAGCAGACTTTTTAAACTTAAAAAAACGCAGTTCGATTGATCGACAAAAGCAAATTTATAGCGCACACTGATCCCATCTTTAAAAAGTTCAATATTCTTAAATTAGAAGACCTATTTATAATTCAAGGATATCAGCTATACGATAAAATAATGAAAAAACAATGTCCAAAATACCTTTTAACATCTGTCATGAAAAACAATGATTTTCACAGCCATGTAACTAGACAAAGCAATAACATTCATTTATGTTCCATAAGAACAGAAATAAAATAACAGGGATTGTTTTATAAACTACATACCGTACTGTTGCATCTATATAATGTACTGCACCTATCGTTAAATAAAAGGCACAATCTCTAACAAATTATTATAAATTCCTACTCGGAGATTTGCCTATTACAAAATTGTTATTCGTGCTTGATGAACAATTCTAATTCATAATTGTATCATTTCTCTCATCACCTTTTATTAAACTAGATTATGCATAGTAATAAACTGTTTTCGTAGTATAAGTATTATGATTAGTAGTACTCTTTTCTTAGTATTAGCATTATTATTATCTTGTTATTAATTAAATTATTATTATGTACATCATGTACTACTAGAGGTAGAAACTTTTATGTAATTTTAAAGGGCGTCCAGTTGCTTCAACTAGTTTAGTTATTACTGGCGTCCTGGCATTCATTATTAACAAATGTTCTGTCTGTTGTATTGTGTTATATATATATGCCAAATAAAAGTTCAAGTTCAAGATTGTAGCGTTTTGTTTTTAAAACGGGGCAGTGATGTTCATACGTTACGACAAACACGTCTATTCTGAGTTTCCTCACATAGCACACTAAAACACATAGCAATGTTGATCTTTGTGTAGGCCCTACACTTGAGAAACGGATTTTAGCTAATGCCTTAATTGCTTTTATTTCTTTTAAGAGATGACTGCGTTCGAACAACTTCCATTCTGCCAACGCGTCGTATAATGACTTCAATTATCTTTCCCTGGCAGGCTTGCGATCGTGTCCCGGCCCTCTTTTTGGTTCCTGTAGCCACGTTTGGCATCCGTCCGTTTATTCTCACATCTCCCTCCGGTCTACGAGCCTATGCAATCATAATGATGAGTTGTGTGCAACTTATCGCAAACACCATCCAACGCGTAGCTGGGTCTATAGTGCAGATTTTTTTACTAGACAAGAGAATACCACGAATAAAGGTTATGGTGTTGATAACTTTGCGACGATGTATCCAATAGAGGGATAATCCTGTTACACCTACATTAACAAAATTAATGAAATGCCTTTTTATGGCCGGTCTTATTTTTAGAATAATAGTGTGTAAAATGGCTAACTACATTCAACGAAGCGGCAATCGTGGCGTCACCTTGCGACAACTCTGTGTTTCACTATAAGTCCGCGAGATGGGGTCACGGGTCTACATAACGTCATTATCCCATGACGCATTGCGCTGACCCCGATGCACCAGAAGTGATCGAGACACTTTTCAGACTGTTGTTGAAATGCCCAGCATGGTAAGTTTGCACAAAACTATGTAAAGAATGTATTCATATCTTGCAGGTTAACTTGACGTTTGTCATGAATTTATCGCTATCTGTTTTGGTTTTAGGCCCGACTGACAGAGGACCAGATCGCAGGTGAGCACAAGGATGAATTAGCTGATCTGGAAAAGATGAAGTTTCAACCGTAATCCCGGATGTCGAATTCCCCAATTCTCGGATTTCTTTCTGCACATTAATACGGCCTAATTATTATTACAGTTACCACACTGTACATTTACATATGTTAAGCTTCAATATTACTGTGGTATGCTACAGGACGTATATTCTGATTGCTGTATAAATGTAACAAACAGTCAAATGTGGGTGTGCCTGCCCTTGGGGCAGTGAGCTTGAGTCGGACTTTTGCCTCAGTGAACAGAGGGTTAAAACTAATGAATACTATCGAGACTAAATTAACGAAGTCAACTTCTCAATTGCCAGGGTTATGGTCTAAGCAGATAATCCACCGGACAGTAATTATGTAAGTTACGACATTAATTATGCTTTATGTATCAAGTGTATGCAGTTAAGCAATTATAAGGGTAAACATGATCAGTATTGTACTTCTTTTACCCTTTTTCAACAGTGTGTATTGTATGAATAATGTAATAGTAGTTGTGGTTGAAATAAATTTCAATTTAATTAATCCTAGGGTTAATGGATAATTGAGGTCAAATTGCCCAAATAAGATTGCAAATTTACAGTGTAACCTTTCAAATAGTGAATACATGAGCATAAATGATAGTGCTGTGACCATATTATGTGAGCAGACACTCCAGGTCTTTTACAAGAACTAAAACAGGGAATGGGAAGCAATTCCCTTTCTAATATGGAACTCTCGTGGTCAGTTGCAATCATTAAAAAACTGTTGAGTTAGCAGCTCTCATGGTCAATTGCAATCATTAAAAACTGTATTTCATTCAACACTATCTTGGCTAGATTTTGAAATAGCTTAATGCTTATATATCTTGAAAAGGCAAGCAATGTTCTCTATTCACATTTACAACTTGTGGTGCTTTTAGAATACCAGGAGACGTTCTCCCTGTTTGACAACAAGGGAGATGGGAAAATCTATGCGCATCAGTTGGGAGATGTGTTGAGGGCCATGGGACAGAATCCTACAGAGAGCGAAGTCCGCAAGTGTGGTTACCACAGTGACCCAGGTATAGCACAATAGCTGAGTCAAATACATTGCTAGAGAATGACAAAATACTAATTTCAGTATACACTTGTTAGGTCAGCTTCTGAGAGATCTGTAATTTAGTAGTTTGTATAAAACCGCATAACCCGCACTTCTGCATGGTTTATACTTTATTTGTATAATTGCACCATGGGTCCATGACACGTATGGCCGTTGTTATTGTCGAGTTCAAGATTAAGTTTTTTTTACCTACATTGAGCCAAAGGATTTGAAATGGTAATGGTCCCAAAAAGTTGCTTGCTCATATTTTGTGGGGAGACGCATCATTATATTTTTATTAAAATAGTTCACAGTGAGTTGCCTGCAGTTTTATCTGTGTGTATTAAATTTAGGAAGTGAGTTAAATTAAGGTAGGGCCAGTGAAATATGAAAACTGGTGGTCCACCACTTCAAAAACTCCCTGGCCAGTGCCAATCTCAAGCTCTGTATTATCATGTTTAGTGCACAGTAATGACACTTAGACTTTATTGGTTGGTGTATTTTTAATAGACTTCAGGATCAGTTTCGAGACATTCCTGCCAATCCTGTCGACAATCTCCAAGAACAGAGACACGTCAACAATAGAAGACTTCATTGAAGGCTTCCGTGTGTTCGACAAAGAGCAGAATGGAATGATCAACAGTGCTGAGCTGCGACACCTGCTCTCTTCTCTAGGTAGGTTTATTTATATGTGACATTAGTTCCTCAGGTCTTGGGTGGTTACCTCCAAACAGCCCAAACTTGGGCTAACGCTGGAGTTGTTTTTCTCTGGAATTAGTGAATCTACTACAGGTTACACATTTACCCCATGTGGGATCTTTTGCTTCCCCTGGCATAGACACCAGATAGAAGGGACCACCGGCTTTTAGTGCTTCTTCCGAAAGACACAGGCAAATGTGGGGTGGATGAAATTGCCTAAGTTTCAAAACAGCGGTAGGTAGGATTGAACCACCATCCCTTTGATTGACAGTCCAGCACTCTATGTGCGACCACCGTTCCTCCATCTATATAGAAGCTTGCCATATATGTTTTGGGGTGAATTACCATACTTGGACTTCAGTGAAAAGAGATGCAGAAAATAGTGGATGCTTTCTCCGATGCGTCAAAGAAGTTTGGCCTGAAGATTAACATCAAGAAGGCCAAGGTGCTGTACCAACCCAACTCTACAAGAACCCGAGAGGAGGATATCATGGTTGATGGAAACAAGCTGAACTCTGTTCTGGAATTCACCTACCTCGGAAGCACTATAACAAGTAATGGATGCATTGGCGATGAAATACAGAGGAGGTTCGCCAAGGCTAGTGCATCTTTCGGCCGACTACGCCATAGACTCTGGAACAACCACTGTGTATCCATGCAGGTTAAGGGCAAGATATACCATGCAATCGTGCTGTCCACCGTCCTATATGGAACTGAGGCCTGGACAGTGCACAGACGACAGGTGAAAAAGCGGCATGCCTTCATGATGCGACATCTGCTTTCGATCATGAGGATAACCTGGATGGAAAAAGTGACAAACAAGAACATACTCGAACGGACAGGGCTGCCATCTATGGAAGATCTGATCAGAAAGAATCTCCTGTGGATCGGACACCTCATGAGGATGTCACCAGACAGGCTACCAAAGCAGGTTCTCTACTCTCAACTGTCTTCTGGTCACAGAAAGAGAGGGCGCTCTCGTCTCCGGTTCAAGGATACCATCAAGAGAAACCTGAAGCTGAGAGACATAAAGACCGACACATGGACATCACTCTCACAGCAGAGAGGTAAATGGAGAGCAAAAGTCAAGTGATGGAAGCAGTCTTTGTCGCATTGCGACCGACAGCATGATGTTGGACTTCAATACATTTGTCAGTACTTGTACATGATTTGTACATGATGTTGGACTTCAATACATTTGTCAGTACTTGTACATGATTTGTACATGATGTTGGACTTCAATACATTTGTCAGTATTTGTACATGATGTTGGACTTCAATACATTTGTCAGTACTTGTACATGATTTGTACATGATGTTGGACTTCAATACATTTGTCAGTACTTGTACATGATTTGTGCTTGATCATTGGTACTCGCCAAAAATCAACCATATGCATAGCTTTAATATTTAGAATGAAAAATTGAATTATAATAGTTAGTAGTTAACTTGCACCTGAACAATATTGTCATTGTTGATCATTACAGCTTTACACACGTATGTGTTGTTCTTGATTCTGTATTCGGAGTTGTTCCTGATCAAATGTACTCTCTATCCCATATTTGGTTGGACAAGTCTGGTGTAAATCTGAAATGGCAGCATCTGAGTTATGCTCAGTTGAGTTCAGAAGATAGGTGGGTGTATTCACAGGTAACGTGGACTGTGTTGATTGCAGGTGAAAAGATGACGGACGAGGAGGTGAACGAACTGTTGATGGGACAGGAGGATGCGCAGGGCAACGTCAACTATGAAGGTGTGTCTTAGGGTCACGGGGTCATGCTGTCTCAGCTTTCTTCTGGTGAACTCTCCGTACATTTGGAACTAGCCTGTGTTAGGTCGAGTTTACCTAGGTATGAAACACACAGCATAGACATGTATTTGTGTTCTGTCGAAAGTGCTGTGTGATTAAATGAAAAACAGGCTGATGGCAGTAAACCTGTCTGATGTTCAAAACTTTATCATGTAAAAACATCAGCATGAGTGTGGTGTATTAGCATAAGTATGGGCTACATACTTTTTGGCTTGCACAGTGCAGAGTGTTCAGTGCATTGATGACTGTAGGCAGGAAAATTACCTATGATTATGATACAAGCAGGGTTATGTCAAGTACTTGTTCTTGTAAAAAAAAAAAATTCATAACTTGAGCAGTAGACACACCACTGAATGTCCATCCTTGTTTTATCTAAAATTAATATTATGTTCTTTCACATTGCTAATAATTGGCAGAAGTGATGTTACGATATCATTATCACTGAAGTGTCTGCTTACTTCAATTGTAACAATACATGGAAATGCACGTGACCCCAATTCTAGGTACAAACTTTAGTCGTGTACACTAATTGTTTTCAGAAGAAGAAACTCAGAATCTTGTCTCCCAGATGTTTTCTCCTAGCCTCTTCTTGAAGTTTATCCAAAAAATATTAATGCCTTTCGTGAAAATAGCTTAGCAACATGCTTCACAGTTTTGGTCACAAATATACATTTGTTAAAACATTGTTACTAACATTTTATCAATCTGTCCTGTGTTTCAGAGTTCGTCAAGATGGTCCTCAACGGTTGAAGATAGGAATGTACACATTAAGAAAAGAGAAGATCTTCCTTAGTAAAGACTCCATTAGCATTAAGCTACCATAGTTTCCACTGTATCCACATACGCAGCTTGTAGGATAAGTTTCAATCAGCACATTGCGAGTGGCAACTTGCGACATGCACACAACATTAATCTGAACCTATGGACTAACTTCACTAGTGATGTGGCTGACATTTCTGCAGAGAACGTAACTTCTGGTACCGTAGTGCTTCCAGGGGTGTTCATGGTGTCTGGGCTAAATGCCCTCTACAATGCGTAATTACTACGCATTGCCTGTATGTTCAACTATAGTGGTGCGTGTTTGTTAAAATTTATATTCTACATGTATACTCCCATTTCTATCTTCTAGTGCTGAGGGAACAGCTGTAAGAATGTACTCGTGAAAGATTCCTTTATTGTGAACAGCTACAAAGTAGTAGTGTAATATTCATATGTGTTAGTTACTTTGCCTTCTGTTGTGACAGTGTATCTCTGGTTTATTTGATTATTAAAAAAATTAGTTGTCATCATGAAACTTGTAACATATGCATTGCAGCTTATTTTTCAAAATTGGCATTGTATAATATGACTTGTAATACTGGTGCTTTATTTTGGAATTGTTTTTTACATTAACTAAATGCCATTGTACAATTTTCACCAATACAGATTCTGTCTGTTACACTGTGCAGAGCGTTTCGTTTTGATTGATAACTGCATGGGATAAGTTAACTCTTCCATGATGTCACCACGTCCATTTCGTGCTGTGAACTGTGGTATCGTAATGTCCGATTGGGTTGCTACACCTCGTCCAAGGCTTTTCTGTGTCTTCCTGGAAAGGTTCTGTAAGCCTTTAGTTTTACACATGTACTGTAAAATATCGGCCCTCTAATTACTTCTGTCATAATATTCTTAGAAAATTCCTTTTAACGTTTCGTGGTAGGTGCGAGGTTATATCTGTTGTTATCAACTTACACGTATTTGCTATCCCCCCAATAGTGGAATGTATGATTGTGTTATGCAATGCTATCAATATTGTTAGTTGTGCGGATCGACCAAAATATTGGATGGTCATGACTGGTGTATCCGATCCACTTGTTACTGTAATTCGCTGGCCAGCGGCAACAGAACGCGACCGAACATTACACGGTAATTGCCGCAATTTGACCAGCTGTAAAAACATGACACCGTGAAAAAGCGGGCTTGGTTGGATTTGCAGTGAGGGTATGACACTTAAAACTGGCTGTCGTTCACGGGATATACATGAGCGGGTTTTCTAGCTGTGCATTGTGAGACTGCCCCCCGGGACGCATTTACGATGTCAGATTGTTGGCCACTTGACAGTGACATTGTTGATAAATTATCGTTATCTGGTTTTGAGTCGACCTGTTTAGCTTGGGGGACTGGCGAGCGACGTGTAACCGACGAGGCGTAGAGGGTGCTGCGGTGAACAGTCAGTCGTAGTTTTCATGTATGGCTCCCCACCGGATCATGGTGACGCAACGTTATGTCTGATGTTTTATTTGTTAGTAATCTTCTGCATGCCCAAATATGGTGTTCAATCGTTGTCGTTACCATGTAGGTTACTATACATAAGTAGGCGTTTCATTGTAGTCATTTTGATATAAACGCTTGCATTTATACAGCGGATATTTTATTGTTTACACTAGACATGCTAGGGGTTGGGATGTCCCATATCCGTGTGGGCTGGTCGTGACACCGATTGATAGCCGGTATATATATATAACACCACCGTTGCGTACTGCGTCGGACCCCGGAATATTGCGATGGAGCAAACAACTGCAACAAGTCTGTGGGCGGACGGCTGCAAACAGACCTTGTTTTGTGGCGCTGTTGTTATGTCATTATCAAACTGTCTGCCTGGGCCGCCGTTCGCCTAGATAACATCTCGCGCCGCTGAAGAATGTCAGCTATGTGACTGAAGTTACAAAAAGCCGGAAGGCCGGCCTAGCTCACCGCTGGCTTAGTCATCGGTCAGCGACGTCGTCGGTCCAGTTAAATTCAAAAGCATCACGGGCCAAATTCGCTATACATAACAGGTGATTATAAAGATCGAGTATTATTTTTGTGCCGTTCTCGATCATAATGTAAAAATTAACACATAAATCACAATAGCTATAGTGGCGGATTAACATTGCAATAATAGAAACTGCATGCATCTAATTGTAGTTGTAGTAGGCACGTGCATATTTAAATACTACGAAATTAATAACGAAAATAACCCTGTTGGCAAGTCGATTCAAATCTTCTTCTCGAATTTTGACCCATGGAATATAGTCTATGCATTTAGTAGGCCTATATATTTAATTAGTTCCACCATTCGACGTAATTACATATATATATATATTATAAATATTGGAAGTCTTAACACACTTGTGAGGCCCAAATTTCAACCAGGTTTGCGTCAACGTACGTCACTATATAACAATAAACAGGTCGCTCGCGGCGGTAACGCATAACCGCGGCTCTTTTGGGGCTTATAAAGTGCGTTGAGACGTAATAGTTGCATGATACACTAGCCGAGGAACAGACTAAACCACCGACGTATCGAATTTAGGCAAAACTATTGTTTTAACGGCGAAATCGAGGTGTGTCTGGATTTGACAAGTTTGGGTCATTAACGTTAAAGGCTATAAAGCGTACGTTCCATGTATACTTCAATGAGCTCAGCAGGCCGGGGGTATGTCCAGTGTGTTTTAATGTTTAACAGACATTATATATATAATCATTGCATAACTTCCTATAGGAGTATACATAAAATTATGATCGGAATTTTGTGTGGATTATGTACGTGGGGGACGTATTCAGATAACATTATCAGGGGTGGCATGTAACGAAATACAAAACCTACTTGGCTACAATACACCTGTATTTGCATCAGAACTAGCAGTACTTCGCTGCTTTTGTTTACTGCACTAAATATTTGCGTTACAGTAGCAAATTGGGCCAAGGCAAAGAATGGCAATATATAATATGAAATTTTGCCTATATATATATATATATATATATATATATATATATTTCAAACCTAACTCGCTTAAAAGATATACAATATGGACCAGCATAACCTTATAGATGTCCCGCTAGATCACTATATCCAACACAACACTAGATCCTCACGTAAACAAGATAGTCAGTTCTTGCAAATTAGATACTCTACAAACATATTTGGGAACAGCTTCTTCCCAACCACAATTAAAGGATGGAATTCTCTGCTCCCAAACACTGTCTCAAGTAAATCACTAAACTCATTTCAAAATAATGTAATCCAACATTTTAACAATTAAGTCAGACATGCGCACTGGCGTGATGTGTCCCATACAGACATTATACCAATTAAAATACAGATACAGCTATTTATACTGTGCAAAACTGACTAGATTAATTGTTTTTGGTAACAATGAGGATTATAGCCAAGGCAAACGCTTGGAGGAAAGTCAAAAGGGTGATGGTATGTAGACGCATATCACATTTAAGCGTAACGGAAATGTGCTCAGCTTACGTGTTACCTCGACATGCGAATGCACCAGAGACGGTCTCACCCTAGAGACGATGGCACTAACAGAGAAACAATAGTAGAAGGTCCCAGGTTTCCAAAAACAACCTGGTGAGAACAATATTGTGGGAGTTAAGAGAGCTAAGTGAAGAATGGATGAAATGAGAGTGGAGTTTGGAGTGACGGAAAGTGCTAAGAATCCACTGGTGTAGAGTACATGGGGACTGGGGTGGTCACTTGAAAAGAATTGGAGATGAGAAACGGGAAAAGTGAGCAGATGCACAGACGGTGGATGGGAAATGGAGGAGAGGAAGACCAAAATTGCAATGGGATTGCATTAAAAGTGACCTAGAAAGAGTTGGAGAAGAATGGAGAAAAATATCAACAGATGGAAGGAACTGGAGACTGCTGACAGAAAATTGAGAGGGAAATTAGAGGAAGAAAAAGACAATGAAAAGGAAACCATGATCAACTCATGCAGACCTGACGAAAGTGATGCTAAGAAAAGAAAAAAAAATGCAATTTGACCCTAGTCTACTAACCAGGCAACTATTATTTTGAAACCATAATAGCCATTAGCCATTTCACCTGAAAAACTTCAATTAAATAATTAAGGTAAACTAATTTCCACACCCAATTAAACTTTAATAGCTTCGATATTCTTCTATGTCGGTGTCAACATTTGAATTATCAAATCTGGGGTGTGTAGTGTCGTTTCCAGTTCATAGTCCTCTTGCTGAGCTACACGAGCACATTGTTTCCATCTTTCATTTCATCTTCCATCCTTTTCATTTTCTGAAGATGTTTAATTCTCAAACGGAGATCGCAATGCGGAGCATGGCATGGACGTTATTCACCGAACACTCGATTGTTGTCACCTTACAACTCCCGATCTTTGGACTTTGGTGATGAAGTACACCAGGGCAGGAGGATGTGCACGGCCCATGCCCATGGTAGGGCCTACTGCTTATTGTGCATTAATTTTATTCGCTATAATATCTATCTTAGTGTCATTTGGTGACAATTAAGGTTGCACATAATCATGTATATATGACATGGCAACAGATAACGCCATGAATTGATGAAATGCCTGTACAGAGCATTCCTGATGATGCTTTTTCAGGACACCTACTCCAACAAAATAGTAGTGTAAAATTATACGAAAACGAGGAATAAAAATCGACCTTGATGGGACTCGAACCCACAATCTTTGGCTCCGGAGGCCAACGCCTTGTCCATTAGGCCACAAGGTCCTCAATCGTAGCCATCACTTAATATTGTATATCACTATTATAAATGTAGTGTTGCGTGCTTACATAATATATTAGTTTACTTTAATTGTTTCGCTATTTAATATTTAATTCGTGAGTAATTACTAATGATAACTTTATAATGCGTTTTCTATTAAACTACCGCACCGAAGGCCACAACGCAGGTGCTTTGAAAACCACGCCGCCCGAGAACGAGGGACCGTTCATTATTATGATGAGTTATGCTCAGTCTGAATGGCGGCAAAGTTAAAACATCCCTTGTTACGAAACGCACGACTTTACTGGTGTGATAAGCGCAGTCATGCGATTCCGTGCTAAACTTGTTGACATAGGATGCATACAACACTTCACACGTAAGAACAATGACGCTAAAACTCCATTACAAACTTGTTCCTGTGTTATCGCCCACATATTTTGATATGGGCACCGGCCTTGCATTTCATAAGTTTGGCATATAGTTTAATTAAGCCTTCGTTTTATGAATTGCAGTTTTAGCCAGTACTAAGTCATCTCCGTGAATCGCCAATCCCAACTGTTTAGTGGTAAACCGCTATCAAGATGTTAGTGAGTGTACTATAGTCATCGCAAATACATTTTAAGTTAAGTTAATCAAGACTGAGACTTAATTAATCAATGTCTAACAGTAATTATGAGTAAAAAGTTATGGTGGGTATACCGTTACAGTAGCATGGCTAGGTGTGACAAGATACCATACTATTCTTGAATTTTTTAATTTCTTGATATTAACATACTATTACTAGTATATACAGTGATACACAATCACAACACAATGTTAAAGATAGTGCTGGCACAAGAGGTGGGAATGCATAACACATTTATACAAGCCAGAAAAGGACATGTAAGTAGTATGTAGTCAGCGCTAGCCCCTCTTTACTTTTGTATGATTTTGTATGGATAATTTGACTGTGCTATTTATTGCTGCCGTTGCGGGCATTTTAGGTATTCCAAAAACACCCGCAATACTGCCATTTGATGTTGACTGCATGATGTGGCTGTATGATTTAATTGATTTGATGTATTTATATTTCCAGGTGTGGTTGGCACTATGGCAAAGCTGGCGAAGACTTGCACTCTCCGACTGACTACAACAAAACTCTACTTTATTCTTTCAGAAAAAGTTGTTAATGGAGGTATCGCTATTTGGTGCGAACTGACACAGGTTTGTTTATGTTGTTAACGTAACACAAATGGCCAGATGCCTTAAGCCACAACTATTAGTAAATTCATAATTTTCAATGGCACCCATTTTTTTCAAATAATTTCTATTTTTTAATAAAATATTGTAATTTTTATGCATCACATTAACAAGAATTTTTATTATGAAAATACATAACTTTTCAGTTTTGTTGAAACACATAATCAACAACTTTTATGTCACATTTATTCAAGTTATGTGATGGTAAAACTAGTGTGTTTCACTGCCTGTTTCTCTGTTGTTTGAAGTTACAATATATTTGCTGATTTTTACAATATGCTATATTTCAGGGCCACTTCTTCAATGAATACAACATGGATGGTTATTCAGAAGAATTCAATGAGATCTACTTGGACTTGACACCTGATAATTTGTTGCGCTCCCTGAAGTCTTCCCAGAATGCAAAGTCCATCAAAATTAAGCTGACAAAGAAACATGCACCTTGTCTGACCTTTGAAGTTGAGCTGGTGAGATTTAAAAGAAACAGTACATCACTGTTGTTGACAGAATTCATCACTAAATCCAGTTTGTAATATATATATATACACGATGATATACGAGCCCTGCCCAGGACCACTTCCCTCATCTGACTTGTTCAGTCAAGTCTGTGACCTTTGTCGTTTCTCTTATCCAGATGTTTCTGTTTCTATTCTGGTGTATGATGTTGAACATACTTCTTTCCATGTTTGTTCGTGCGGCTGCTAGCTCATTCTTGGCCTGGCTGGTGAGAGCCCTCTCTGTCTGTCCTCAAGCTGTGGATTGTGCTACTCTGTTCACTGTCATAGCTTGGTGTAGAATTCCTCTATTCATTCTATGGTCTTATATATATATATATATATATATATATATATATATATATATATATATATATATATATATATATATATATATATTTTGTGTTAACTTTATTAATAGAGATTTTTTCTTCAAACACTATTATATGTATTTGTAATGTTTACAAATTTCATTTTAATATTTTACCATTACTTTATTTTACATATAAGAATATTTAACTATTGTTGCATATTTTTTTTAAAGTATTGTTGTGGTGAATGTTAAGCTTTAGGTTTTATATCTGAAATTCTGGATATAATTTATTATATATTATTATTACAGCCATCACTGAGCAGCAACTCACGTCTTGTTACACATGACATACCAGTGAATGTGATTCCACATAGACTCTGGGATGACTATAAGGAGCCTGACATGCCAGACTTTGATGTGAGTAAACAATAAAACATAGTTCACAGCACAGCCAGACATGTAAGTGATGTCACAAATCATGTACCACAGTTGTACCGAACAGTACCGTACCGCACCATACCACACCATAATAGAGAAGGTCAGAAGTCTATCAGATTTTTTCAATAATAGTACAGAACTTCAGAAACCATAGAGAAACCCAGCAGGTATCACAGTTTGGTAGAAAGCTCAATTTGTCAGATAATTTACAGAGACAGTTGGATACTTCAGACTTTGATGTAAATACTACAACTAAAGACCAAATAGAATGGAACAGATGGTAAACTCATGTAAACACTATATGAGACTCTATACTTTGGTATGAACTCTAAAACAAACGACCACAGAGAAAGATACATGTATCATATATCATGTTGATCAGATTTTAGCAAGAAATGTTACACTGTAAGCCCACAGAGAAATCTGGATATGAGTCATATGACATAGTTATTATTAGTATAAGTACTGTAACACATCAGATAAAGACCCACAGAGACACTTCTAAGTACTACCCTGGTAGTAGTACAAGTTAGTTACATAGAGTGGTTCATTCGCATAGTAATGACATTACACTGATTACAGGTATCCATAATCAGAGCTGGATTCAGCTTACTTTGATCAGTTGCAATTCGATTGTATCAAGGATCAATTTCAATTCAGTTTAAGGTTTTCTGGTAGACACACAGATGATCAATTCCAGTTCAGTTAAATAATTTATTCAATTCCAAATCAATTATAAAATCTGCAGCATTAGTCATTTGTTATTACTTCCAATTAAGTAACTTCAATGTTGATGATGTCACAGACAGATGAATAGTTTACTGTTCTCTGGATTTGCAGCCTAGTTAATGTAGAACATGCAGTATTGACTTATTGAGTATAATATCTGTGTTTCAGGTGAGTATTTACATGCCTCCCCTCAAACTGCTCAGAAGCGTAGTGGATCGAATGAAGAATCTCAGCAATTTTGTCCTTCTCTCGGCCAATCAGCGTGGGCAAATGAAGGTCAAGGTTCAAACCGACCTCGTTACCGTGACGACGTACTTCAATGATCTTGACCATCCGACATGGAGTATGTCCACCTATTCTAATGTTGGAAGTGAATGCCAGGAATGTTATCCTATACAGTCTTTGGAGAAAATGACCGTCAAAGATTATATAATGAATTTGGTTACTTGATATTGACATGCTTGATCCATGACTGAACATAATTCAGACATATTTAACTGTTATAAAAAAATCTATAAAAGTGAACAGTGCACGTACTAAGCATACAAAGCAATCACAATCTGACAGAAAGATATTTCCAGTAAATGTGTGTAGTGTCTCACCTCAACTTGAGAACAAAATAACTGTTTGCAGGGAGAGATGATTCCCAGTCCCAGGAAGACAGAGGCTCCCTGCAGCGTGACCCAGCTCAGTTTGCCGAGGTTCACGTGGACATTCGCAAGCTCGCTCAGTTCCTCTCCAGTCAACAAGTGAACCCTCTCAAAGTCATCTGTAGTACGTGTCACCACAATAAACCATTGCAGTCTCAATGTAGTAGTCATTGCAATATTGTCAGTTCACCCTAACCCTATACATTACCACAATAAGATGAATATACAGATGTTTTTATCTATATATAAGGTTACTGTAAAGATGAATATACAGATATCTTCCCCTCTATATAAAATTACTGTAAAGATGAATATACAGTTTTTCTCTCTATATAAGGTTACTGTAAACGGAATATTTTGATTTATTTTGTAACATTTCTTAGTTTGTTGCTAAGCATGGCATAATATCTGCACAATAAAACAAAGGAGGTTGTTACCGCCTTCATCATTTTATTACAAAGAAAGTTTAAAAGTACTAAGTGAGTATGGTTAAACAAACACACTGATAATCCCATATATTAATAGTCTTATGATTACAACACGGATATAAATTATTATGATCACTTCTTATCAAGGCAGATATTGTTGGATACTAATGATAAATTGTGCAGAATAAAAATGTAGGTCTAATTTGGTTTATGTTTTATTGTCATTGTGTCTGTTCTAAATTGCAGGGTTAACAGTTGTCATTTTGTAACTGTATCAATTAATTGTAAAGTGACCTGGTTTGTGGTTTCAGATATTGTAGACAACAGAATCGCCCACTTCTTCCTACTTCACGAGGATGTCTCCCTGCAATACTTCATGCCTGTTGTCTCCACGTGATGTCTTCATGCCAACTGTTTTAGTGTTCATGCCTGTTGTCTCCGATTGATATGTTCATGCCTGTTGTCTCCACGTGATGTCTTCATGCCAACTGTTTTATTGTTCATGCCTGTTGTCTCCGATTGATATGTTCATGCCTGTTGTCTCCACGTGATGTCTTCATGCCAACTGTTTTAGTGTTCATGCCTGTTGTCTCCGATTGATATGTTCATGCCTGTTGTCTCCACGTGATGTCTTCATGCCAACTGTTTTAGTGTTCATGCCTGTTGTCTCCGATTGATATGTTCATGCATGTTGTCTCCACGTGATGTCTTCATGCCAACTGTTTTGGTGTGATGCATTCATGACTGTTGTCTCCAATTGATATATTCATGCCTGTTGTGTCTATGTGATGTGTTAAAGCCAATTGTTTTAGTGTGACAGTGTTCATGCTTGTTGTCTCTGTGATGTGTTCATGCCTGTTGTCTGTATGATGTGTTCACGCCTGTTGTGTCTGTGTGGTGTGTGGTGTGTTCATGCCTGTTGTGTTTGTGATGTATTCATGCCTGTTGTGTCTATATGATGTGTTCATACCAATTGCTATGCCTGCTCCCTGATTCCATGTGATGCATGCATTCCTGTTATCTCTCACATGCATCGAGCCGGCCTCACAAAGTGCACTTTGTTTTTATAAGTTTCTTAGTCTTACACCATGTTGTGTTCATGTTGAAACTAATGTTAATTAATATATACCTAGTATGTTGACGTCACGGTCACTGTGTTGGTTACCTACATTGCACTAGTGACAAATGGATAGAAGATCTGGTTTCTTGGTTGTTGTCATTATCATACATAATTACCTCTCAAGAAACTGTGCTGATGAAGGTCGCAAGAAGTGGCTAAAATATTTCAATCACCAATACAGCTAATGATGCTGCTCTTGAGTCATATCACTCCGTACAAACAACATCCTTAATTGGTTTAAAATCCACACATGTGTGTGTTGTTTGTGGTGCATATCTCTATAACTTCGTCCTGTATGTTTTAAACATGTTAAGAATGGATAAACACATAATTTGCCAAATAATGATTTTGGAAGGGATGTGGCTTTTATGATTCAATGATTTTTTTCAAATAATTTCTGTTATATGCTGTAATGTATATACTAGTAAAGAATGTTATGTGATATTATTATTTTTGCCTTTTTATTTCATCAAACTGGTATTACATTACCAATTTTAGAACAGAGATAAATCATATTTTTGTTTCTGAAATGTTAAAAAATTCTTAACTGATAAACAAAAATGCATTCTAGTAGCAAATATTTCTATGTTACAATTTCACTGTAAATCCATTGGATAACTTTGTAAGGTTGGAACTCTGAACAAGCGGTAATTGTCCAGCCTGAGCACTGGTTAAAATTGGCCAATTTCAAACATAATTAAATATTCAGGAATCTTCCAAATTCTCAGAAGAAACAATATTATATGTTGTAGAGTTGTACATTTCGGTCACTGGCGCAACTTGAAATCTTTCTAATCATAGTTCAAAAACATGTAACTTATAGCTTAAAAGAGATAGTTTGATATCAGTTTGAGTTTATTTGTTACTATGCATTTCTGCTTGATATCTACTTACATTAGAAGAGTATATATGTACTGTAGTAAAGGGATAATAAGTGAAATTTGATGACTCATTTTTATTTAGTGCGGGTCTAAACTGCATAAAAGGCCGATTATTAAGTGATGCTGGTCCTGATTTAGGTTAAAGTATATTTATTTGCAAATAAAGTTTTTTTTTTAAATAATGCTATTCGACGCGAAATAATCCTACTCGGACACTCTAGCTAAACTAAATTGTCCTGGCGTCGCGAGGTGGCGCCACTTCTTGTATTTGACTATGATCCTTGTTGAACACATTTTAATTGTATTATGATAGAAAGACAGGCGTCACGTCACAGGTGCTTACTATTCGTCTTAGACAAAGCTCCCGGAATCAACTGGTCGAACATCGGGGGTAGGGGTGTCTAAATATAATAATTATTGCCCCGGGAACTGAAATGTCACTAGAATTTCCCATTCTGAAGAAACCGCAGGCATGGCATCACGTGGTGACATGTCTGGTTGCTGTTGCGAATGGTTAGGTTGTATATCTAAGACTGTTAGTAATAGCGTAATCATTGATACACCCAATTGTCTTTTGTTCCCCTTTAAATGTGACGGTAATCAATCAGTGCTCGAATGTTTGCCTCAGTATCCGGGTAGAAATCACGATTGGCTCTCAGGCTCACTCAAAACGTAATAATACATTTTTATTATGAAGAAAGAGTTTGATGAGGCAACCACGAATTTTTTAGGTGATGTAAATTGTTCTCAACTGACCAATGGCCAATTTTCTTAACTTCCCGTAATCATAGAAAGCATGTATAATATTGTGAATATATATCCATCATCCGCGCATGCGTGTTTATGTACATAAGCTACCCATAAAATTACGGCGAACTTGTGTGCAAGAATAGCATGTTTATGTGATGTAAAAGATACATATATTAGTCCCCGATGACCGACCATTCCGCATCAATGAAAATGCTAAAACGAAACGTTACGAAAACTGCAAACATTTATTCACAACATCATTGTTAACGTACAAACTACTAAATAAACCTGGGCATCTATTTCTGTGTTCTTTGTTAATCATTCGTATGACTTGATTTGGATTCAAGTGGATGTTTCTGTTTTAAGACACACGTAACAATAATAATAATATATAAGCCAATAGGTGAACTTTGAGTAGACATCGCACGAAGCCAACACACGGATGAATCGAACTAGCAAAAAAACAGACACACAAAACTATCTTTTTGACACACCTTACGGCCAATTAAGCATCTATCTTACTGCAAATGCAGCGCGAGATATTCTTTGATAAAGAAATAAGATGAGTCTTATTAAAAACACACTCATATGGTTCAATTATTGCAACTATTTTTAACTACTGACATTAACTATTTTAACAACTGTACAGCAGTGTGTGCAAAACAACTTATATTTCAATTACTATTGTAAGGAACGATAACGACTTTGAATAAAGCATGAATCAACCATTCATACTTCGTCGCTCTCGGAAAACTGCAATATCATCAGCACATATTCGAGTGAATATTAAGACAACTACATAGAATTACCTGAGACTAAGAAAAACAAAACATACATTATAAGACCTACAGTTGTGTCGTGTTCTAAATATATAAAATCAATTTCCAACTACGCGCTGTTTAAAGCAACGATGAACGCACTACTCAGCGACGACAAAACACCGTCTGTCACCGATACACCCTCTTATCCGAACTGCCAGCGTTACGAAATTCTACATCTTAGACACGATGACGTTGTAGCATGTGCTATGATATTCACATATGTATCTTGACTGACACTTAAATAAAACCACGTCGATTACACCCCTCCTGCATTATCGCTCACTACCTAACGTTCGTGAACACCCCGAAACGTGACGTGCGCTAATACGTCACGTGAATCAGCGATTTCAATGTGACCCAAAGAACAGGGATATCCAAGAATAGCAGGTGGCAAAACTGCAATTTCCCGTCACACTGCAGCAACGTGTCTTAAAGTCCGAGACGGTGGAAAGGGAATTGTCCCGCGCGCATTGCAAATGCTGTTGTCATCACCACTGATTTCCAGCCCCGTAGGCTCCAGTGCTTCCTTCGTACGAACCCTGACCGTAGCCACTTTGGTAGGCGCCCGCGGTGTAAGCCCCGTCTGCTGCCATCTGCCCGTAGTCGTACGAATTCCCGTCTGTGGCTGACGTCCCACCGTAGCCGGTTGTGGCATGACTCAACAGTGAACCCTTCCCGAACTGCCCTCCCGATAGCCCTCCCGATAGCCCACCCGCCTGACCACGACCACGCGGTGACTTGTTCCCACCCGATGTGCCACCGAATCCATACCCGCTGAATCCATAACTGCCGCTTCCGGTGTCGGCCTGCTGCGCCTGCGCATCCCCGTTGCCCTGGTAATCTTTGCCATATCCACCGCCGTAGCCGTTGCCAGTACCGCTGTCCTTGCCACCGGTCGTCCAGTTGCCGCCGGTGTAGTTGACCACTCCACCTCGCACCCAGCGACCAGCGCTGGCGACAGCAGCTCCGCGGAGACTGCCCCCGCCTCGTCCACCCCGTCCACCGCGTCCACGACCCCGTCCGAAAGTTGACGACGGCGGCGGCTTCGACGCTTCGGCGGCCGCCAGCATGCGCTTCACATTTTCATCATCGGAGGTCCAATCGCCCAGACCACGCAGAGCCGCCTCCGCCGTCGACAACTTCGCCTGCTTCTTGGTGGCGCCCTGACCGCTGTACGTCACATCCTCCACCACCACTGTCATCGTCACCCAACCGCCGGCGTCGCTGCCGCTGACGACGGTGAAAGGCAGCGATCTGTACTTGTCGTTCAGCCGCATGATGGAGTTCTTCGGCAGCGGAGGCTGTTTGCCCGTCCGAGCGCCCGACGACGACGACATCGTCGGCACGTCCTGTTGGAACTGCTTCCTTTGCGGGCGATCAGGTGCATTAAGACGCTTCTGCGCCCTCACAGCCAACATCTCGCGCTCGCGCACGTCCAGTTCGCCGGACATGCGCAGGGCGTTGACGGCGGCTGCGGCTGCCGCTTGCTTCGCGGCCTTCTTCGAGCCGCCGGAGCCGCTGAAAGTGCGGCCGGCGAGGACCAGGGCGCAGTCGAATGCCACGTTCGGCGCCTGTCCGGTCGGCGCACCGACGTTGAACTCGATCTGATCTCGGTAGAGTTCGTGCAGCAGCATGACCGGTGTCTTCCCACTCGGGTCGTCTGGCGGGCCGCTCGTCACGTTGAGCACGGTCGGCGTAGTGACCTCATCTACAACAGCAAACGACCCGGATGAAACAACGTATATTGTTAAACCTCCCGGGACAAGCAGTATGCCACCTGCAACCGGTAACTGTGAAACTACTGGGTGTCTGTGAGCCCGAGACGACAACGTTTGTGTCGATACACCAACTTTGCAATTACTAGCGCATGTATTGAACACACTTCAGTCGGACCGCCAACTCCACAAAGCTAAACTTCGACGGACCGCCAACTTTTAAGTCAGGTTTCCATCACGGGTTACCTTTAAAATGCTCGAGTAAAAACAATAAAAACTTAAGCATCCTCTCGAACAAATGTCGATGAAACCGACACATACAGAGGAAGAGGCCGAAGAACAAGACGCCGGATGACATCGAAGAACTGGTGCACTTCCGGAAGTGCTTCTCCGTACTGCAATTGTTTGCGTCGTTACTGTTTGTGCTTAATTACCTGTGCGTGTTGCATACTACTGAGGCATTCATACACTAAAACAAGTGTTGACCTCTATAAAATGCCAAAAATATGATTCTTAAATACGAGCTACGCAGCTTCAATGTGGCCACCTCGGTATGAGTGGCGCCACTGTTCGGTTTGATTCAGTGCTCGAAACAATGAAAGATATATTGAAAGATATATTTTTCTTTTCACATCGATGTCACTTTATGACATCGAACTCGAAGTCGTTTACCACGCATGTGTCTCTAGGAGCAATTCGCATCACACAAAAATTCCACAACGTGTCAGGCATTCGAGATTCTCACAATTAACAAAACCACTCAAACATAATTTATAGAACGTAACAAGCTTTTTGTATGTAAATAAGAACAACATTTCATATTGAATGAAGTTGGCGAGCACAGAGCATCTCAAAGATGCATTAAAAACAGCACCTTACAGTCCGCGTGACAGACACGGCAGAAGAACGCTTGTTCGTTTTTCAAGATTCAATTCACGTGAGAATTTTTTTTAACCACAATTTGCGCAGTAAATAACCAACAGCAAGTAACCCTGTCTGTTCAGTTATTGAACTTCATAATCTGAGTGTGTTAATCATGTGCAGAGGGAGTTCGCTGAATCAGCGACATTTTGTCACACTTGCCGTCCCGATCACGTCCACCAGACCGACCACTACACATTCCAAGACCTGGAGGTTAGTATCGTATCAGTTGTGTTTACAATTATAACTGTTTTGAAACGTTTCGTGGGTAAAATTTGTTTAAAACTAAACCAACTTATTTATTCGACTATTAAGAAAAACATTTTTCAGTCAGTGATGCGCGTAGATATAAAGAATGTTGGTAGGTCTAGTAAAAACATGTTCAGGGACCATCTGTCCGAACACTTGTTTCGCTGTATTCACAAGCTTGTTTGCACACTGCCTCATGATAGGCCACCATCATTGAATTCTAGTGCAAATCGCTTTGCGGACATATCATCATGTGTACATCTGACACAGTACAGATTCAGTACATATACTAGCCAGCCCGCGAGTCGAACACATGAATCAAAACATGCCGATTTTGCCAATATATGAAGAAACATTTCCAAGTGCTACATATTCAAAACATGTAACACTTATTTTATTCCACTTATGCAAATGAATTGTTAAAAAGGTATATTTTAGCGAAATACTTACAAAATATACCCTCTCGAGACCATGTCGACGAACAAATGTGCCGCGAGTCGAAACGGTAACGAGGTGGTGGTAATAATTACAAGATTTAATAGAATTTAACAAGATTGCCATCCGAAAGTGAATTCCAGATGGCAAGTGGACAAGGAAGCCTTCAGCATATTGAGAATCCAACACATATTATCTATGTGTATTCCGCCGTTTTTGAGTTATTTCTAGTTGTTGTTTTTAAACACCCACACTCCCCACTCAACGGGGGCCGATGAGTACTTCGTGTAATTTATGTTGTTTATTTTGAAAATGTATGTTCACAAACCTAATTTTTACATCTTTATAAATCAGATTGTTTGTGCAGATGGCAAATGCCTTAGTTTTGCCCATTCTATGTTACACCTGGCGGTAATTTTCAAGCGATATCGCTTAACTAAGTGTTCGATTCGCGAGCGTGTTCGACTGGCGGGTCATTGACTAAATACTACATAATTAACAAATATACTACACCGTAGTCATTGACTAAATACTAGATAATTAACAAGTATACTACACCGTAGTCATCAACTCGATGCGCACCACTAGGTATACTGCTGCTGTTCGGAAAACTCGTTTTTGACGAGTCGCTGCCAGGATTTCCTGCTGTAGTTGTTTCGTCCAGTTGCGCTAGCGTCATCTTCGTCTGGTCATCCTCCGCCGTCCACAGTCCCAATCCCCGAAGCGCCTGTTCGGCAGCCTCTTGCTTTGCGATTCGTTTCGTCACGCCGCTGCCGATGTATTCTTTTCCAGAAACTGTTACCTTAACAGTAGCAGGCGTGTCGCGTTCGCCGTACGAAAGGACGTCATATTGCAGCGCGCGGTGGTGGTCGTTTAGTTTCATGACGGCGTTTTTCGGTTGAGGTGGATTCGTTCGGAAACGTTTATCAGCATCTGGCGAGGTAGGAATGCCCGCGAGTGACTGCGTACGCTGCTTACGTTTTGCCGATTTCAGCGCCGCCTGTTGGTGTTCAAGCAACGCCAGTAGCCCGGTCGTCTGCAATGTCGTTACTGCCATCACAGCAGCCTTCAGTTTAGCCTCCTTCTTTGACCCACCCTTATCCTCAAACGCACAGTCACCGATCTCAACAACGCACCGGAAGCAGACGCCACCCGATGGTGGCGACCCGTTGTCTGGTTGTTGGAACTTGTATTTCACGTGGCACGGCAGCTCATTCAAACGCATAATAGCGTTCTTCTCCATGTTCCGGGGCCCGCTCACGCGCTGCTTGTCTGGTCGCTGCGGGTCGCCACTAACCAGGGCACTGGTGCCGTCGTCTGAAAGAGCAACGTTCATATCCCGAAGTTGCAGGCCGTATCGTTATTCCGCTTAGATTTGCCACCCGTCCCTTAAACTACGGTATCGTCCCACAATTAAGACATGCATGCTTCGTCCTTTATAAAGACGACCGACTCCGTCCCTTATTGTTGCGTGTTGAAGGTGGCAACTCTAATTCCGCTACACGAAACATTACATAATCGTCCATTAAACAACGAAATTCAGCAGGCAGAATCAACGAAACACCACAAAGTATTTTGCAATTTGCTTATGCTGTTTACTGGTCTATATGAGCTTATTCCGGTAGTAAAGAATCGTTTTGCTTTCTGTGTCATTTGACTTTACCCTTACGTTATATTTGTCCGGAATCGCGTATGCACAACGCGCGACATAACAGTCTGGTCAGTGGCACTCGGTAGCACATTTGTTTTATTTACAGTGCAACTGGTAATCGTGGACGTGGGTAACATGTAAGGCAATTGGTCTACTATGGAGTGTGTACTGTTTTAGAATGTATTAACAAGGGGCAGTTTGCTTTCTATGTGCGCAAGTAAGACCAGGAAGTGATATGGTATCGACAGGCCTAGGCTATGGTTGAAAGTGAGGTAATGTTTTACTTAACTGGCCTATAATAAAGTTATACTATTTGGGCTTATGAAAACGGTTTTACAGTAACCCTAAAGTTTAAGGGCCTAAAATAACCCTAGATTGACATTTCCAATAATTCAGGGCAGTTAAGTAAAACAACGTCACACACACACACAGAACAATAGCAACAACAGCATTAATTAAACGTGAACCATTCAACTCAAATTCATTGGTAACAACTGTTCTTTCACTCAGTCTCAGTTTCTAATTCCAGACACATTCACTCTATTCACGGAGTTCGAGCTCACTCCGACGTTTCGACCGCCGTCGACAGCCTTTTCACCATTCACTGTATTTATGTAAGTGGATTGTTTTGCAACACGACTTTCTGCACGATAGTGAAAGAGAGAAGTCAAAACATACGCACAGTAACGTGTATTGAACGTTCATGCCTCCGACCGTGGAATGAGCGATATTACAGCAACATGCCATGTGGTAAATATAGCTTTGATTATCCAGACACCGTGAGGTGGCAGCACTTGACCTAGAATATGGCCACTGAGCTTGCTGCCATGTGGGCTATACAGCCCGATTATAATGATTTTTTTAATCACTTTAAACGGAGGTCGTCTGTTCCGTTACCCGGAATCGACCAATTATTAGCAGAACTCTTTGTGTGTGGAAAATACATAATGTCCGATGCATGTGTAGGCGAGGCGCGCGCCTATGCAATAAACCTATTTCTAATTTCAACATTGATTGCTAAATACGGAAGAAAAAATTCCGGCAACTGTTAAATAGCGAAACTTGTGTCCGGGTTATGAAAGGCAATTTGACTGGCAGCGTACCTTCAATATATTTATTCAGAACAAATACATTATATATATAATCAATGACAAAAGAGGAACGAACAACACATATTTAAAACTATTGCTTTTTGGAAGGGGGGTGACATAAATTAATAAAGAAGCCCAAGCTTGGGAACAAAATAATTAATAATTGCCAACAGTATCATTAGAAATGTTCGAGACATTCAATCGTTATTTTGTTTGTGTACGACAGTTAACATTTATAACTCTGAAAGAACAGCAACTGTAAATGTGTGTTTATCTAAATCATGCGTATTTATTGTTAAATGCCACAAGTACAATCACATACCATGTAACGATCATGCAAGCATACTGTAGGCACCTAGATTTATTTTGAAATTCCGTAAATTCTAGATTGGTTAAATTTGACAAACACAAACGAATATCAGTCGCTCGTAACAAATAACCGATATTAACATATCATTTCGGCTGCAATTTCAGAATGGTAGTAACTATGGTTTCTTGAAAAGTTCACGTTTTCAACAAGATAAAAAAATCATCTACTTTTGATCAAATAGAAGTGCACAGACACGTTCACTCCATTCTAGTAGCTGTAATTAACACTCCGGTGAATTCGGTTTACACATCGAAGTGTTGAGAAGGTGTGTGTGACCAAGTATACCACAACAGTTGATATACTCGTTATCAGCGCATTGTGACGCACTGGGTTTCGGCTTAAAGAGAATATCTACATCATGGCTTAGCTAAAATGACAAACATTGTGTATTTCTTAGTATTATAAAAAAACATTAACAGAGCATTAACGAACAACGATTTTCAATGAAGGTATGTGTCACTTCTTTGCGCATAAAACACTTTTATTAACTACATGCCAGCAAACAATGTCGAGTCTTTTGTTTATGTAAAGCACGAAACAATTAACACTTACTTATCGTCCTAGTGTCCTTGGAATAATCTACATTGACATGACAACACACAATAAAACATTCATCGCCAAATAAAAGCTATTACTTATTTACGTTCCTAAAACCAACGGATGCTACTAACAGTAGTAGACGAACTGTTCGTGTAAATGTGAACATTATCCATCTTAAAACCTCACAACTAATGGAAACAACAAACTGGTGCGTCGCAATGAAACAGTTGGTTCGACAATAAAAGGACAACTGTCCAGAGTATAGGACTTATGTCGTTATATAACGACAATCTTCGTATGCATGAAATTTCATACTGAATACAATAATCACTTTAGTGCAAGTCGTGTAGGACCGGCTACACGACGAGTGATATAAATCTGGAGTGATTTTAAATATAAAATTCATAGTATGCCTTGTACCTATGAAGATTGTGGTCTCGCACAAAGATTACGGGTCAAGCCATGGCGGCGGAAGACACTAATCGTAACGTGGTATACAACACCAGAGTGATAATCCAGTGAGGCGACATCTGGCGACTAAGGCGGTGACACATATCTGGCGAGGAACAGAGCAGTTAATACAGGTAATACGCTTCAAATAATCTCATGCAGGAATTAAACGAAGCATAAACCCCATACGTAAAACGTGTCTATAGACATCAACATCAACATAGACTGACATGAGCCAACTGTCTGACTGACATTGCGCCGATCAGCAGGGCTTCTGGTCTGCGGCCACGTAGCCCGGCTCGCAATTGACGCTTTCCTCCTGTTTGACGACTTGCTCGAGTTTGACGTCTTGCTCGAGTTTGACACCTGGTGGTTGGCTAAAAGGCTGGGCAAGAGGCAACGGGGCCTCTGTGGTACCCACGACGGAGCGTTCGTAGATGGAGGCGTCGTAGTTATCCGGCATGTTGCCATCTTCGACCATAGGCTGCGGCGCCGCTGCGACAACGTCCTTTGCTTTCTTTTTCTTCTTCTTCTTGCCTTCCCCGCTGGCCGCCGACGAGGCCATTATGTTGGCGATCTTCTTCTCGTCCTTCGCGACAATCTCCTTCTTCAGCTCGTCATCCTCCTCCGTCCACTCGCCCAGACCTTTCAGTGCGCTCTCGGCCGCCTCCAGTTTCGCCCGTCGCTTCGACAGGCCCCTGCCGGCGTAGACCTTGCCGCGCGCGAGCACGGTCACGGCGAAGCCGCTGTGCCCGTCGCCGTCGCCGGCCGCCACGAGCGAGTAGGCCTTCGGGCGCACGCCGAGGTCGTGCAGGCGCATGACGGCGTTCTTCGGCGTCGGCGGGTTCTTGTGCTCGCGGTTCTGGCGATCCGCCTTGCGCTGCTCGACGATCGCTTTGCGTCGCTCGGCGATCTCCGCGCGCTTCGCCTGTCGGACCTCGCGCGCCTTCGCCACCTCGGCGCGGCGCCTCTCCAGCGTGCCGTCGGCCGTCAACGCCTCCATGGCGACCGTCGCCGTCGCGAGCTTCGCCGCCTTCTTCGTGCGGCCGGTCGCCTCGAACCTGTTGTCCGCCAGGTCGACGTAGCAATTGTACGAAATGCCGCCGTCCCCCGTGTTCTCGGTGAACTCGTACGTAGCATCGCGATACAGCTCGCTCAGCAGCATCACCGGATGCTCGCGGTTCGGTGTGTCACCGGCAGCTGGCAGCGGCTCAGTCTTCTCCGGCTTCACCTTGTGTATGATCCACAGGGCGTCGATGCCGACGTACTCGGGCATCTCGGTGTCTGTAACGGGAAAGAAAACGCGCAATGAAACCTCCAGCTGAATGCTTCGTGGAACGGCAGCAGAATCACGTACGGTGTGCGTTAACAGGTTCATCAGAATAGACGGTTCAAAGGGTTTCTCATTTTTAGTTTCCAAAGCTAATTTGCTTTTACATCATGGCGTTTCAAAACGTCAACTACAGAAAGGGGTAAAATAGCCATGAATACGTAGAATTGTGTTACACAGTATAAACCATTGATATTCTAACATCTCGACCTTCAGTGTATTTTAATCAACCATATAAAATATACACATTACCTGGTCGTTATTTATTTAATCGCGCCGAATACCATGTATACACTACACGCAGAACGGCAAGATAACGTTCAGTTTGTGTATATTTTTAAGTGATTGATTAAAACACTGTTGGTGGCCGAAATTGGAATATACAGATTATAGTAATATAACACAATCTTACGATAGAAACCATCAAACGATGACCCTTTAAAATGAACACGTCTTTCAATATGGTAATACGTATTACGCTGATTTCGGTTTAGGTTCTTGCACAGTTCGAACGTTTATTCCTGACATTGCCCCTACAAACGACCACGTGCGACTACTTCAGTAGTTGCCACAACGTCGCCATAACGTTCCAATTGTGACAGAACCTAACACGGTGGACCGCAACGTAACACATATGACCCAGATGTGCATTAAAGTCTGTATAGCAATGCTGTGTTCCAACGCGCTTGTATTTACCGTAAATACGAGTTCGCGACCACACACAAGTCTTAGCCACCATTTGTGAAGAAAGACGCCATTTTAATTTTCGACTTCACTGGTACACCACATGCGACTTGTGTGGGGCCGTGTTCTCGTATTCACGGTAAATACATGCGCCCGGGACCGCAGCATATTGTTCACTGGCATTCGCCATGTATAAGTTAGTGTCCGTTGTTCATGCAATGTTGCATGACGTTTGGTTTCAAGCAGCGGGTGGAATTTCTAAGCCAATATATGCAAGGTGTAACCTTTCGGTTTTCGACATCTTCCAATACAATATTGTTCATCGCATAGGTAGAGAAGGCCAGCTGCAGCAGCCAGTTTGGTACTAGCAGATTGTACAATACCGGGAATGCTGGGTATTATGCTGCATACCAATCACCTCGTGTTTATGAAAATACGACTATGTGACTCGTTCTTAACCCAAGTCGGGCTGAACTTTGGAGTTCACCAAGGCGTATTTGTGGTAAACACGGGGTGATTGGAACACGGCATTACAACTGACACGATGAACAGTATTGAATTTGAAACGAAACCGAATTGCCCAATCCCTGCATATATTTTGGGTTGTTTTTAAGCCTGACACTTGGCTAATGTGAGTTAGATGTATATGTACACAACAAGAGACCACGTGTCACGCAAGAGAAAGCGTCTGTTACCCACGTCACGAACGGACGACGTACTGCTGCGTTTACACAAGGAGATGGCGCTACGATGACGTCATTATCACGTAATCATTAAACAATCGCAACGGTCGTTGAATTGATTGATTGTTTAGCTAATTACGTAACAATGACGTCGTCGTAGTGAAGCAGAGCTATTAGATAGGAGCTGGGTCACTCCCCCGATCGGACCAAACGCGCACAGATCTCGCTCAATCTCGGACATCTCGTCATTTAGTACGGCATCTTTTTTAAGTTTTGATCCCATCCGTATGTGGTGAAGAGCCCCAGCTCAGATGTATTAGCTCATAGCGTTGTGGAAACTCACACGATCTCGCCGAAGTTCGACCGGTTCAGGTAACTGAGGCTATATACACAGGTAGAGTATCCGATCCGTAAGCTTATTTTAAACATGTCCTGTTATATGAGGCGCTTGTTTCGTAACACACGAATGCTTCTGTTTTATGTGCTTCACTTGAGGAAAGCTTCAATAGCGCACACTCAATTTTGATGGAAGATCGCATGTTGGACTCGATCAAATTGAGTGTATATGTCGACAAGATTGCTCAAGTAAAGCACGTAATACGTATTCGTTTGTGTGTGACCGTGGATTATTGCGCTCAAAATAAAGAGAACATGTTTAAATATGCTTAATATGCAGATAATCTGCCGGTGCGTGTCCTGTATTGACAAATGGGTTTCAACGCAGCTTCGCGTTACATGCTGGGAGGCCCCGACTCGCCGACGTGTGGTAAATGTTAGTGTCACGGTTCACTGACGTCAACCAGGGCGGTGGAGTAGCCAACGACACCAACACGTAACACGTGGGTCCGATACTTTGAGAAATGTCACAAATATAATGCGCAAAAAGAAACATCGTCAAAAAAACGTTTCGTTTTGCGCATTATACCCGTGACAATTAGCCCAGTTTTCGGTAGCGGCGCCGAAAATGTTACCCGTGTTTGTGTAGTGGCGAACTAACCCAATACGTCGCTCAAGATATCAACGCACAGAACCGAACTGCTTATACTGACTGGCATGAACGTTAGTCTGGTCTTATCTCTACACGTGGGTATCATAATAGAGGTTTGTCAGTACCCCATTTGATCGCCAGGTGCCGTGCTGTTTCCGATTTCTTCCTTTTCCGGATGTGTCGGTCTGTCCAACCATCCACGAGTACTGGTCGACGGAAGTCTTTTCTTTCGACGGAAATCTTTTCTTCCATGCAGCGCCTTTCTCCATTATCACGTGGAAAATGTAATCGTCGACAAATGTCACAATATCTTAAAACCGATGTTACGTAGCGCAGCTATGATTATAATGTTGGCCAGCGTGGTGGACAGAAATGTAAAAAGTACTGTTTGTATTACTTATATCGACATTGAAATAATTCATATTATGAATTTGAAGGCCACTTTTATTTAACGGCGGCTGTTTTTGAACGCTGCAAAATCTGGAATGCCTCCAATCGTTAAAATGGCCTCCCTGTTATGTGAATCAATGAACCAAGTGTCTTGCTTTAATCAAAAGGTGCACAGTGCACATACGCTGGAATAATGCGTTCCGATGGTCGGTCGACGATGTGGTGCACGGCAGTTGTTCGGCGTGAAAACGGGTCTTCCCACTACAGTCATATCGGATTTCAATTACTAAACGACTACTCATTCATATTCTGCGCCGTTCTCGTCTGGAATAGTCATTTTCCACAAAACAAAACGAGGAACACAACTTAGTGTGTTGGCGTCGGAACCAGGGAGGCTTAAGCCCTCCCTGTTAAGAGAGGGTGGACTAGCCTCAATACTGAGTGTTAAAAAAATTACTTTAGCTCCACCTTCTCAATTCGTTTCGACGCCTGTGGAGTGCTTTGTGGCAGTCTGTGTCTGGGTTCATTAATAACTTATAGAAGTCAACAACAATGCTACTCAACAAATTATTCTTAGTGTTAACAGTTGCCTCGAGGAGTTAGATTTTCCTGGCTGGCGATTCAAGATACATTTAGCATTTCACAGGCAGCGCCACTAAACCGTGGTCAACAAAACCACGCCAGAAATTAATGTTTTTGCTCACGCCTGTATTTGGCAGCATGTGTACTCTGGTGGACACAGACATGCAACAAGCGATACTACCAGAACCACTCATGTAAACTATTTTATTGGCACCACGTAAAACCAACCCCACCAGTGCTGCCATCTAGTGAATCAACATTATGTGCTCATGTGACAATTTGTAATGGAATTACCGTACTTACAGTAAATGTTTACATCTGTCAAAAGCAACATAACCAACTAGTTATATTAATTTGCTGTAATAATGTAGTGTCTCATGAAATGTTTACCAAAGTATGTGACTACCGGTAGTATTAACACGATGTTGGTCATTTTGCTGCCAAAGGGTATTCATATTGCACGAGTTTATGCTGGCCAACATCTATGGACTTTTACACCATTCCAGTTGCTTTTGCAAGACCATCAAATGAACACTCCCCGACAGATAATTATCTAATTTATTACTATTACTATCATTTAAAATGTCCATATTGAACTCCTGTTTATATTCTATACTAGACATCCAATGTTGATTGTATTATGCAAAAGTAAAGTCCTAACTTTGGTCTTATAAGTAAACATCATTACCCATGCTGTGATCAATGGACAGATTATGCTTACTCAACCCAGCTTCTTTGCGTTGGCACAGAATCAAGTAACTGGGAATATGCATACAATAGATTACAGTTATGTTGTCCCCTCTTCGTGACTGCTGGTAATGATAGCATAACGCACTGAAGTGTATGCAAACAGAATAACGGAAACATGCACTACAAGTGAATATTTTCAATTTACAAATTTAAGTTAATTTTCAAATACTCTGCATAACTGCATTACGTTTTTTACTAACTTTATTTATATTTATATAACACGGTTGTTTCTATATTTACATCCTCCTCACATAAACCTAGTTAACACTTATAATCAAGCAAAACAATCCTGTGCTTGTATCTTTAGAGCATTATAATTATAACAACAGTATACACTTTGTACATTAATTATTACTCTCACATCATAGCATCTTTCATTATGAAACAGATCTTTAATAATCAGTGCATTTCAAAAACAACAGAAAACAACATTAACACAATATACATTTCATCACAAAGACAAAACAGGAACATATCCAGTGTTACTTCACTTCAAAGCAAATCTAAATTCATCAATCTGCAGTTTACCGTTTTAAAATACCTAAGATGTTATTTACAACTTGTTCAAAAATACATCCAGATAATCTCATCAAATGTATTTAAAGGGTATGTAATATGTTCACTGTGGCTAAATAATTACAGGTCCACATTACCCTACATGCTCAGCAGGTATTCAATGACACAACTTCAGTGTATCCGATTGATACCAAGCTAAAACTAAATTACAATAGTGAATTAACGTTATCACTTTTATATGTACCATCACTAGCCAAGACCATGAATCATAATTGTTAGCTGTTATCTCAATCTGTTGTGCCCAAGGATACTACTATGGTAATTTAGTATCAATTATATATGAGGACAAAACTGTAAACCAGTTATAAAAGTGATTAACTGCTGGATGCCAGAAGGACGATAGATAAGTAAATAAAATAGGTGATAATTCATGCCCAGCTGTAATGTGATATGAAATGCTGTGAAACATGTTACATGAATCAGAGGAACAAATGTGAGAAAACATTGCGCATCCAATTACTTACAATATCTTACAATTCATTAGTCATCACTAAACAAAGGAAATACTGTTGATGTATCGACAAACTGTAGATACATTATTGTGTCCTGGTCATCAGTACTTAGAAATGGGTTACCTTGAAGGTATCCAACTCCAACTTGACAGAGTGTGACCAGAAAACTGGCCAAAAGGTGTAAAAAAGCATTAGTAAGTGAACTGAGAAAGGCCACACAAAGCAGCAGTGGCAAAGAAATCCCCATCCGAACAAAAAAAAATTATTTCCATATAAAATAAGAAGCAGATGTAAGCCTCCACCAGGAATTGTATAACAATAATTATTATTTCTGTAGAAAATATTAATACAAAACATCAAACTTCAAAACAGGGCTCGTCTAAAAATCTTCCAAACCAACACAGGTGAACAGGTCTGAATGGTAGTGTTGATGTGTTTTTATTGTGACATGTAATTTGATAAAAAATAACATCCTCTGTGTTGTGTTGGCACAAAAACATGCAGCAGTTGATCACTGTAGTTCATTGATTCTCCATCGAATATTCGAAGTGGTGTCTCCTGTACACTAGATAAACATGAGGTGGTGCCTATCCCGTCTTGACGGCGTCTGGAGGTGTTCCCGGCGGTGTCGGTGCAGTCTGCATCAGGAACGCTGGCGTCATAGGCAGCGTGGCCTTCTGTATTGCAATTGGTGACGTCATAGCATCTTGCGTCAGCGAAGTATGTCCCTCCACCAGTGACGTATTCCCCTCTGTGGCCACTTGAGTTGGTGCCACTACCGTGAGTTCAAACTGGTCCTGTTCGATCGGCTTGCCGACCCACCGCCCGAGACCAGCCTTCTCAAATGCATCCACCAGGGCGCGCTTTGCCACCATGTAGCCACTCGCCATCTCCTTGGCATCGGAATACATCAAGTTTGTTCCAGCAACCACTCTCAGTGTGCTACTTTTGAGCGGAGGAAGCACACAGCAGAGTTCAGTGAAGTGCCGGAACATCTCAAGTTTACAGAGTCGCGATGGACTGCCCTGCTCTGTCTTACCCTGGACAGTGTTGACCACTTCGATCTCACCGCCATCACTGATCGACCAGCTGAGGCTCGTGTTTGGTGCCTTGCTGGCGTTGCGACTTTCAGCATCGCGGATTGTGGACAACATCGGCAGGCAGTGCTGGAACGGTGGTGCCACCTGGATTGTGTTGGCAATGCGGCCATAAACGGCACGGTACAGATGGTCAGCATGATAGAAACTGCCAATGATGATACTGCTGAGGTAAACTGGTTCGACAAATGTGCTCAACAGTGCCCCTGGAACAGAGAACGACAACTGTTTTACTGCCATTTTCAAATGACATACACTAATTGTTTTTGACATTATTTTGACTGCTCAAGAACTAGTTTTATTTATAAAACTAGGCAAAATGTTATACACTACAAGCGACTGGAAAATAACTTGTTTTTCTCAAGAACTGGATTAACTTGTTTACACATACATTAGTACAACTTAGTCAAGCTATCAAATACATTCAACCAAACTATGCACAGTTACGTTTTTCTTTTACAATGTAAACAATGTTGTTTAATTTAATTTCATGGGAAACAACAATCCAGAGATTAACTTCTTTGTCAAGTGCCAATCTTTGCTTTGTAAATTAAAAGACTAACTTGATCAGGTATTATCAATATCAACTGCTGAAGCTGACAATGGACAGACAAGGACCGAGATTTCCTAAACTCCCTAAACGCCACGTCACATTGTACACAAGACAACCCTCACCTTGTAGCCCGAGCACGTTCCAGCGCGCCACCTTGTCACTACATGACATTGTGAGTAGTCTCTCTCCCTGCAGAACCCCGTCCCATGTCTGTAGCCCCCCGCTAGACTTCACTGGGATCGTGCCCTCCCCGGACTCGATCTTGGTCCTCAGCTGTCCGCGTGCCAGACGGTTGGGGTGTTTGTCACCGGCCACCTCGTCCGCCTGGAGAGCTTCGTGTGGTGAGAATATGCGGCCGTCCCCACACGTTGACGTGCTGATGTACAGGTGGAAGCGGACGTCCTCTCGCAGGCGGAACCCAGCGCCGTCCTCACATGGCACAAATATCGACAGTTTGCCCCTTCCCTCCACATGGTGGCGCAGCTGGTTATAGAAGAACCGACGGAGACACCGGCGAGCGAGAACCTCGGCGTGGCAGTCGTTGAGCACAAGGCCGTGGTCGCTCATGTACTCGCCATTGATGCACTTCGTGCCGGTCGTCACGGCGATGACCTTTGCACTCCCTATCACATCGTCTCCCGTTGTCATGACAACGCCAGCGAGCACTTTGCGCCGTGCGTACTGCGCTGTCGATGGCGTCGCGGTGAGCTCGCTGAACTTGGCAGATACTAGACGGCCGACGTGGTCAGCGAGGTCTTGTGAGACGCCTGACAGACTTGTGTGGTTGTTAGAGCTGACAGGACGCATACCTGGAAACAACACAGCAGAACATGGCACTCAGATTCCCCTCAACAAACTGCTCCATGAATGTCATCAACAAAGGCATGTGAAAAGCCTTAATACTGTGACATTACAAGCAAATGATAGGCCAATGTGAAAACAGAGAAACCATTCTGTACAACGCCAACATAATAATACATACAAATGAAACAGGATGCACGTAAAGGATTACAAAAGAAATTAAAATTGATGGACTACATTATACAATCTTCCTGCTGGATTAAATTAATAACAAATGAAATGGATTTTCATTACACAGCAAGCAGTGACTTGCAACAAGAACACGCTGACACAACTGCAAGCAAGGATCTGACGAACTACAAACAATTAGTGCTGCATTTGAAGTACACATTACTTCACAGCTATGCAGAAATGTAAACTTGCACTACAACATGTATTAGTTCCTTGGAATATTCACCAAGCATCTGATAACATTTCAACTGACAAATATCCCCTGACTATCCACCATGTGGCGCTACTGTGCCACATATTTTGGCACCACAACTGTGCAGTCGTACTCTGGAGACCAGTGAATAAAGTTTTTATTATTATTATTACTGTGGTCTATAGATTTGCCAATATTTCACCCCCAGTCCAACACCTTCATTGGAAAGTATACAACAATGCTGCAACTGCAATGCAAGGGCATCTCATTTGCACATATCCTCCACAGGCCTTTATTTACATATTGTTTACTCAGCTGAGTGAAACAAAACAGAACTAAAACTGTTCAGTGCTCAAAATGGCAGCAAGATGATTTGGCTCTCTCAACTGAGACACCAAAGTTCTAACAATAAAAGATGATGATATTTTATTTATTATTTATTTTTAAATTGTAATATAATTAACTATTATTTATCAGTATTAGTATTTTAGTATTCTTAAAACTAATATTGTTTATTTATATTGAACATTTTTTACTGATCTATTTATTTTACAACTACGTCTCTATTGTTTATTTTAAGGTAATCTATTAATCATGTAAAGTGTAATGCACCTCTGAATGGTTTTATTGCTAGAGATAATGGGGTAGACAAATACTGTTATTTATAATTATATACCCTGTTGGATAGGTTTATGTTAAATTATGGTAAATATCTGAGATTATTCATAAGAACATAACTAATTAAAGTTAATACTAATTAGTTATGATAGTTAAGAGTACTGTATTTTGAGTGACAACCAATTACCACTTATACACAATACTATGGATTGCTGATAAATGCCCTCGGAATATTCCTGTCTGAAAATGTGATCACTTGTAAACTGTTATTGCATAACCGGTATTTATAATCTGCTGCACACAAAGCGGTTGCAACTATTGTGCTAGTGCCTAATGCCACACACAATATGCAACTAGAACCACCCCAATCTACGTACAGATTACACCAGGCAGCAGCTGTATTGGCAGCTTAGATACGAAGTGCCCTAAGTAGTTCAAGAGCTGATGCATATTATAACATGAGAGCTAATGCAAACAAGACTTGTAACAGCTCATATATGGGTTAGTTCTATCAAGGCCAGGATTAACTGAGGCATGAGTTATTATATCAATTCCTCCTTACGCTATCAACGGGCTGCACTTAGTTTAATCAACCTCGTTTATTCCTGTACTTTTTACCAATGTCATAATGTTCACAGTAGTGGAACGATCATGTTGAAGGCATACTGTCTGCCAAGATGTATTTAATCAGCCATAAACAAAGTTCAGTTCCAATGTTGCACAATGATTGTTTAAAAGTTAACCCCCAGCCCCACAAAGGATGTAGTATTGCAGAGGCAGGTGAAACTAACTGCAACTTTCTGAAAGTACTGTTTGATGTTCGGCAGTTTCACTCGGGTCCTTCACAATCAACACTGTGACAAAGAATATCTGATTCAGCACACATGACGTCATGCTAATACTTAACAACCTGGATAAAGATGCTGTAATCAAACTGTCAACATTGGTCTAAGTGGACAGTGTTGGTGGTCAGGTTAGACCTAGAATGGTCAATATAAAACTGATTGCGTGGACAGTTATGGAAACTGATGGGTGTACCATGTCAAAACTCTCAGGGAACAATATGGACACTGATGGGTAGACAATGTCAATACTCTCAGGGGACAATATGGACATTGATGGGTAGACAATGTCAATACTCTCAGGGGACAATATGGACACTGATGGGTAGACAATGTCAAAACTCTCAGGGAACAATATGGACATTGATGGGTAGACAATGTCAATACTCTCAGGGGACAATATGGACACTGATGGGTAGACAATGTCAATACTCTCAGGGAACAATATGGACATTGATTGGTTGACAATGTCAATACTCTCAGGGGACAATATGGACATTGATTGGTTGACAATGTCAATACTCTCAGGGGACAATATGGACACTGATGGGTAGACAATGTCAATACTCTCAGGGGACAATATGGACATTGATTGGTTGACAATGTCAATACTCTCAGGGGACAATATGGACACTGATGGGTAGACAATGTCAATACTCTCAGGGGACAATATGGTCATTGATGTGTAGACAATGTCAATACTCTCAGGGGACAATATGGACATTGATGGGTAGACAATGTCAATACTCTCAGGGGACAATATGGTCATTGATGTGTAGACAATGTCAATACTCTCAGGGAACAATATGGACACTGATGGGTAGACAATGTCAATACTCTCAGGGGACAATATGGTCATTGATGTGTAGACAATGTCAATACTCTCAGGGAACAATATGGACACTGATGGGTAGACAATGTCAATACTCTCAGGGGACAATATGGTCATTGATGGGTAGACAATGTCAATACTCTCAGGGGACAATATGGTCATTGATGTGTAGACAATGTCAATACTCTCAGGGGACAATATGGACATTGATGGGTAGACAATGTCAATACTCTCAGGGGACAATATGGTCATTGATGTGTAGACAATGTCAATACTCTCAGGGAACAATATGGACACTGATGGGTAGACAATGTCAATACTCTCAGGGGACAATATGGTCATTGATGTGTAGACAATGTCAATACTCTCAGGGGACAATATGGACACTGATGGGTAGACAATGTCAATACTCTCAGGGGACAATATGGTCATTGATGTGTAGACAATGTCAATACTCTCAGGGGACAATATGGACACTGATGGGTAGACAATGTCAATACTCTCAGGGGACAATATGGTCATTGATGTGTAGACAATGTCAATACTCTCAGGGAACAATATGGTCATTGATGTGTAGACAATGTCAATACTCTCAGGGGACAAAATGGACATTGATGGGTAGACAATGTCAATACTCTCAGGGGACAATATGGCAATACTCTCAGGGGACAATATGGACATTGATGGGTAGACAATGTCAATACTCTCAGGTGACAATATGGACATTGATGGGTAGACAATGTCAATACTCTCAGGGGACAATATGGTCATTGATGTGTAGACAATGGCAATACTCTCAGGTGACAATATGGACACTGATGGGTAGACAATGTCAATACTCTCAGGTGACAATATGGTCATTGATGTGTAGACAATGTCAATACTCTCAGGGAACAATATGGTCATTGATGTGTAGACAATGTCAATACTCTCAGGGGACAAAATGGACATTGATGGGTAGACAATGTCAATACTCTCAGGGGACAATATGGCAATACTCTCAGGGGACAATATGGACATTGATGGGTAGACAATGTCAATACTCTCAGGTGACAATATGGACATTGATGGGTAGACAATGTCAATACTCTCAGGGGACAATATGGTCATTGATGTGTAGACAATGGCAATACTCTCAGGTGACAATATGGACATTGATGGGTAGACAATGGCAATACTCTCAGGGGACAATATGGTCATTGATGTGTAGACAATGTCAAAACTCTCAGGGGACAATGTCGACATTGACAGGTGGACAATGTCAATACTATCAGGGGACAAAATGGACATTGATGGGTGGACAATGTCAGTACTCTCAGGGGACAATATGGACACTAATGGGGTGGACAAGATAATGAGTCTCAGGCCACAATTGACTTACTGTTAATAGGTGGAGGTAAGTACCTCAAGATTGCCATGAGCAAAATTTGAATATTACGATTTCCTGAATGGACAGTGGGTATTGGGAAATGATTGGTAGGTTTCTTGGTTATTATCATACGTAAATACTAAGATTATCCGGATCAGATTAACCATATATATATATATATATATATATATATATATATATTGGTACTACTGACCACTGATTTTTTGTGATGTTTTTAATTCTACTTTTAAAAATAAAATTCACACAACTCAGCATCTCACCATTAGAACTGCAGTGTAAACCACTCATGGAGAGAATTGTCCATCTTAAAACGAAATACTGTAACTAAAAAAAGCTACGTTTTGTTCAGCAGATTTACCTGGGAAACAAACTGAAAATACCTGAAATAGAAACTGCACGCCAACACTGCCTGAACTTTCATACTGTGCTACAGAGTGTTGTAAAAACAGGATCTCCTTATGCTTAGTTCCACCGTCTGCTCCTAGGAGATGAGCAAGAAATGGGTGAGCCAAAACCCAGCTGCACAATTGGGAGACAGGCTGCGATTTGCCAATTAGCGCGGGGGAAATCAACTTCTACAAATATGCATCAAGAGAGTAACTGGCATGGGAAATTAAAGGCGCGGCAGTGCCAGATGAGTGGGTAATGGAGACAGACGGGTTGAGGTGGCACAGTTGATGCGGGGGCAGGTAGACAAGGATTTTCTGATTTGTGACATGGTTACATTACATTTAGACATGCATCACTTGTTAAACTGTTCACAGTTATTACCATAATGGTGCATGCAAGTCAGCATGTTACTGTCACTAGTTTTCTCAGGCAGAGCAGAGCGCCTGCCCATATACAGTCCTGGCAAGGCTTTCATGGGTTACTGAATATGTCATTTTGTACAGAATTCACCATCGCATGCAAGGAATGGTGGCTTGTTTTCACTGCCACTGGCAGATATTATACACAATGTGGGAAGTTTGCTAAATTATTTGTGCAACTGCACCTTGACACAGAGCTGTCGGTTGTCACAGCTCACTTCAGAGTAGTTTAAGAAAATCCCTATTTACTTACCCATTAGACCATTTATACCAGCACCTGCACAGTGATATGTATATTCAAATGAGTACTACAACTGACTTTCTTTCCTTGATTACTACTACTACTATGTGCCAGCTACATTCACGCACAAGGATTCATGACTACGGAACAAGTGTTTGCACAAACTGTGTACATTTCCTAAATTGCTAGCACATTTTACTTGAATAAAAATCACACAAATTGCAAAAACATTGTCTTAAGTGAAGAATTGTTTTCCATGAGGAATTGTGAATTGACCATTGTGGCAGTGAATCTTTCTATAAGATGTAGCATAAAACTAAATTAACCACAGTTTAATGACATCCCTATGATGAATAAATAAATAATTGCATGTATGTGCTAGTGTCGCCATCTTATATACTAAATATAGGCATAAAAATCTCTGTAACCATTTTTTGTCATAAAGAGTAACTTAGAAGGACAGTCACAGACCCATCAGGCAACCTATACCACTAGAGGTGTATTTACCATAAGATCCTATCATATTTCAAAACCTCAATAAGTGTGACCTTTGTAAGAAAAAATGTCAATTTGTTTACAAAAAATTCTTTACTTCAACCTGAGTGAAAATATATACATACATGACAATGGAATGTTTGTCATACAAACAATATAACAGCGCCTAACAGTATGGCCCACTGGTTGACCCCACACTGACAGTGTCTTTTGGAAGGTACATTTTGAACTTCTAACTGATGCTTATGCCAGGGAAGTGACAAATACCAAGTTGGGAAATTGAAAAAAATCTATCACAGAATGGGACCTTATTCTCTAAACTCTCAGTGCGATAGCATTCAACAAAATAGTTGTGGATATTAACATTTGGTCCAACAACAAGTGCCAAAATCTTGTTAACTTTAATTCTGAAATATCATCCAATAAAAATGCCACTTGAACTGTGTTTATCATGTTTTGCCTGATACCCTTCATCGATCTCGGTCTGCTTCAGATAAATCACTTAATGAAGTTGTACATATTCGCTGACAACATCCAATGCCATCACTGTTGACAACAGAACAGGTATTATCTCTGCCTCACAGATGCTAGTCTGCATGTGATGGACCTGGACCTGCTTGACATGCAGCACACGCACTCAATTACGTCATTCACGATCATTGTTCATACCACAGTATGACATGTGTCACTTTGAAGAATATGCCACCAGATTGCAGAAAGGTGACACCGTTGCTTGTGCCTGTGTCTGGCTATATGAATATGATGGTCCGTGAACATAACTGAAACCAAAACTACACGAGTGATATAACCCCATCAAGCCTGGCCTTACAAACAGCACTTATTTTACCTCAGCAACTATTTCTACACACAGTTCCCATGTAACCAACTTTACTCTATGGTGCCATTGTTTTTGCTGTAAAGGAAATGCTTGGGCCAGAATTTAAACTAAATATGATAAGACTGAATGTCCAACATATTCACATTTCACACGTACATAAACTATTCTACTGGTTTGACGAACTTGTCTCTAGGCAATGGTTTGGCAAGAGAACCTACACAATCCAATGTTCAAACAGGCAACACTGTGGTAACAAAACAATACATTTGCTGGGGATTCCCCCATATACCTTTGTATATTTGTATATTACTTTGAAGAGGCTGTGAAGAAACGGGAACCCAAGGGATCTGTTCCCATTGTTCCTCAATGGAATCAACAACTCATTTGGCATAACTTTACTGTGCCCACAATGTTAGTGCTCACTATTTTTGCAGAGTTACTCAGTAGCGTTCTAGTAGTGTTTGCTGAACCACCACATGATTAATCACCCATATGTAGACCCCAAAATTACAAACATTATGCATTGTGCTTGTATCCATGTGGTGCATCTAAGCAGGCATGCAACTTGGCTTGTCTTCTAGAAACAGGAAGAGAGTAAACGTTATCTCCAATGCCTATGCCGGGGAAACTAAAGCTCCTACACTGCAGGATAGAAATGTACAACAAAATGTAGCTTTGCCAATAACTCTCTCATACATTAATCACACACAGGATCATTTGGAATAAAACCTTCAATGCTCATGTTCAGTTCAATAGTAATTAAGTAAGCAGGCAGTCTGTGCCCTATCAAAACCACGGGGAGCAGAGCTCAACAAGCAGATGATCAGATGAACCTTTTTACAGGAAACATAACAGCATGCGTGTGAAATATCAACAGATCGTGGTGTAGTTGGGCCAGGGGAAGCCACAAATATGCCACGTGCATGACTATCTTGATTACCCAGTGGATTCACAAAGTAAATTTGGGAGCTATGGGACTGTGTTCAGCCACAAGGTCCCAAAGAAAATCGATAATGTCAGTCCAACTGAACGCTCCCATGGATCTAACATACAATTTCAACTTATCAGTGTGTAGTTGACACGCATATAACCAATAAAGGCCTTGACATCAACCACTGACCCTGTGCTTTTTCATGCTGTTGGGTTAGCTAGTGAAAGTGACAGCACAACTTTATATATCTACCTGGCCACACAGGTCACTGTTTCAATACAGTTGACCAACGTTTTAAGACATTATTTGTCAGTTCACAGTAGTTACTCCAGTGCTTCAATTCAACAAAATATACACCTGACCTTTGCATCCTCACTTAAAACTATATGAGTGATGTTAACATTTACTTACATATAGCTCCTTGCATCACACTAACTTCTGAATATCGCAGCGATCCTGCCTAAAGAATTGTTTATAATGATTGATTATTGTCCGGTAATCACTCACCTCTGAGTTTTTTGTCAACATTTCCTCATGGCACAGCAATCATCAATCATCAATTCAACAAAAATAAACAAATTGATCGCCAGCATTTAGCAATTATGTCCACTGCTATTTCATATAACGTCATCTACTGAATTACATCACCACAAATTGAATGTTTCTTTTATATGAAATCCGAATGCATATATCCATGCCAAGTTAAATTTGGGACAGCAAAATTTGACAAAACTTTAATGTCAATGCCTGCAATACATCTTACAATGCTTTGGGCAGGTCACTTGATGTGTTTGGAGTTGGAATGACAACAAATGAGAACAGAGCCACGTCACACCTGAAGGAAGAGGGAATGACCACATAAGATTGGAGGACTACGTGGAGACATTCTCCATAGTCCAAGGAACGTAATTAAATAACATAGGAGGGGGGCTGCTGACTTGCAAGAGCATCATGTACTGCAAGAGTCAGTCAGCAGTACTGGAGTTAGACATCACCCGTGTACAAGGGAACAAGGGTGAAGAGCTGTACAGGGGTTAGACATCACCCGTGTACAAGGGAACAAGGGTGAAGAGCTGTACAGGGGTTAGACATCACCCGTGTACAAGGGGGAAGAGCTGTACAGGAGTTAGACTTATCCCATGTACACTGTACACGGGTACCAGTACAGAAGCCAGGCGTTTCCCCTGTACAATGGAACCATCGGAAAAAACAGTACTGTCCAGTAAGACTGTCCAGAGCTAGACTTCAGCCATGTACATATTACTACTACAAACTGGAACAATTATACTGCACTCTTCAGGGAATAGATAGTAGATACTATCACAGAAGTGTCTGCAATGCAACATTGCAAATAGTATTAGAAGTTGCAAGTATCTGCCATTGTTCTAGAGGTATTGCTTGCACTGCCGCTGCTAGCTGGTTGGTGATTGTTTCAATACTGAATGACACTGTAACTACACTATGCTAAAATTACTCGTCCTACTAGTAAACAACTTACTGTCTCAGCCAGATTAATAAACGTTCCAACATTATCCTTACAAGCAGTTAATTCTGAAATTATTGATAAAGTGGAGACTTGAAAGAAATCCCACGTACATGCAGTAACATCACTCAGAGCAAAAATCCTTGCATCATTTATTGCCTAGTTTATGGAGTGCCATTTGTCAACCGAGGTACCACCTGGAATGTCCGGGGCTGTTAAATTGAAGGTTACTGGTCACAATAAATGACTCCAGTATATAATTGTTTATGTAATGGTTTCTTTGTGTGGGTAGCTCTGGGAGAACTACTCTCACACTCACAGACAGTTTATGGGTTGAAAAATAAATATTATTACCTAGGTAGTATTTACATGTTTGTGAGCCACTAGAAGTGATGTTAAAATATCTCAATCTTGTAAGATTAAAAAAAAAGAGAAACAATATTATTGTTATAAACCTGAATGCTCACTGTCTCAGCCAGATTAATAAACATGAAATATTCTCTTTTTCACTCATATATTTAACACAGCTTCCAATAATAGAACACCAGTCAATAAACGTACTTTAACAAGAAGCCACAGTCATGTTCAGTTGACCTCACATTCCAAATATGAATCTTTCCGAATCATGTCAAGTTGACATCATCACTCACCAGAACAGAACCATTGATGTTCTGAAAGATGACGTCATTAAAGTCATGCTGATCGTACTGCCTTGATTTTATTGATTAACACGGCTTGTGTCATGTGTCTTGTCATTCTTTGCTGCTCTCTAACCACTATTTTAGAGCATCTTTTATGTGCTTTCTCACATACAAGACGACACCTGTTTATGTTAGTGCTGGCAGTCTGACGGGAGGGTAAATAAAATTACAGTGGTAACGTTCACAGTTGGTTTTATGATGACAATAATGTAATTGAAAGCAATTATAAACGTATTCTCTTGAAGATTGCTCAGTAGTTGATGACTCTGTACACATAAACAACTGAATAACTACAGTCATAATGTTGCAGTGAGTTAGGACGAGGTATTCTGTCTAGACAGACTCATCAACTCAGCTATTCACCAGGTCTCTGGTTGGTGTCCCTGTCTGGCAATCTTCAGGCACAAACTCTTGCAGCAACACTTTTAATAACAGCACAACCACCAATCAAAAATGTCACTTTTTGTTACTCATACAGATCAATAATATAATTTATCCATCACAGCTTATAAACTGAGCATTCATGTTTATAATGATAATTTTGTTTCTCATTTTTTATATAATCTTACAAGTTTGAGATGTTTTAACATCTCTTCTAGTGGCTCACAAACATGTAAATACTACCTAGGTAATAACATTTATTTTTCAACCTATAAACTGTCTGTGAGTGTGAGAGCAGTTCACCCACAGCTACCCACACAAAGAAACCATTACATAAACAATTATATACTGGAGTCGTTTGTTGTGACCAGTAACCTTCAGTTTACAGCCCCGGATATTCCACGTGGTACCTCAGTTGACAAATGGCACTCCATAAACTAGGCAATAAATGATGCAAGGATTTCTGCTGACTGATGTTACTGCATGTACGTGGGATTTCTTTGTAGCTTTCAAGTCTCCACTTTAGTCGGTAATTTCAGAATTAACTGCTTGTAAGGATAATGTTGGAACATTTGTTTCCCGTCAATCTTACCAAAGCTGCTTATCAATCAATGGCTTTGTCCGAAGGAACCAGGCTTCAGTTCATTATACTCAATCAAGGACATCCGCCTTCAAGATGCTACATTCAGATCATTCATCAATAACCTAGCACAAGGTAAAAGAGTATCCCAGCGTGAATGATAACACCGGCCACTCCTTGCCAGCTGGTTGACACTGTGCAAGAATGATTCTGGCATTAAGCCAGGGAAATACCCAGAGGAATGTTCCTGCAATCCAACTAATATCAGCTCTTGATTGGTAGTTTTCAACATTCAACCGACAGATAAATGGTTAGGAGAAATTTTCACTCATAACTCAACTTACATCATCAGAGACACTTTGTCATTTAAAAGAGGAATAGCACAGTTTGATGCCCAACAGAGCTTCCAGTTACGGGATCATCTTTGTGCCGTCATTGTGAGCAGTCCTCATCTGTCATATGACCACACTGGTGGCTGTTACATAAAAACAAACCCATTAAAGCACAAAACTGATACTTGGAAAGCCATGCAAGTACTTCATTTAAAACTAATTTTGTCATCGCTGAATATATTATTATCGTTTATAACAGCTACTGTTTATACTTTACTCACTGGTTCAATAGTAATTATTTAAATGTTCATTATATTGCCATTTACTGGCTACTAATACGCCATAGTGCTGCTATGCTATAAACATTCAACCAAACAATAATTGGTTTCAGTAAAATTCAGTTTCATACTAAAACAACATATGCAGGGGATAGCAACTGTTTTCTCACTGACCACTGCATGATAATCTATGTCATGGAGGTCATGAGGTATGAAGAAAAAAATGATAATTCCAGTTCCAAGGTTTGCTGAGTTTAGTGCATGCATGCTGTTTTGTGTCCCAAACAATGGGCGTTCATTTATGTAGTGGTTATCACAGAAGGACAAGGGCATTTTCACTGAGAGTTCACAGGTCAACATTAAAAGTGGACGTCAAGTCAACCAATGTGTTTGATTCCTAGAGTGATTTAGGTAACTGATGAACATCAGCCATTTAATTCTATACATTGAAGTCATGTACACACTGAAGTCATGTACACACTGAATTCACGTACACAGTCATGCAGTCTCGTCATCCTGGGAGCAATAACAACACTCTTCTCGAAATTACACTTCTAAAATGTCTCACAATATGCCAACAATTTCATATCAGACAGAACGAAATTAAATCGACTGTTGCAGCGAAGGACAAAAATTATGTTATTACAAGAAGTATTCAGTCTGGCAGATTCCATTCTTTCAGTCTGCTGCTTATTCACAAAATCTGGTTGACAGTTGTGGCGGATGTCACCAGGTAAGCGTGGCTGGTGTCACAGTACTAGTCTGTCAGTGTCCCTGTGTCATGTGTCCCTGTGTCATCACACCCAACCACCTCCTTTTCCTTACCATGCTGCTTTATTCAGTGACATCACTTTTATTAGTGATCTCCACCCTGCATATCACCAGTATTGAGTCATTTACAAATTTGTATTGATGGCATCCCATGTACATTGCCAGACTCCTGGAGCTGTCTGTTGCCAATAGGGTCATTGAAGTAACCAGCACGGTCATTGCTCACTCATGGCAGAAAGCCTAGGCAGCATCAATAATCTAATCATCAATGTATTGAGACATGCTGCAAGGAATTAGCATTTTTCCCCTCAGTTCCTGCACCAACTCTCTCAAGGCTGGACAGTAGTCTTCTATGTTTGTGTTAAGTAAACCTTTCTCAGAGAGTTGTACTGTCAATCTTCTATGGTTGTCTTCAAGAATTGTCAACTAAAGCAGTCTTACAGAACATGTAATTGAAGCTGTCTAGTAGTAGAACTGTAAACCAAATGGGTCTCGTCGAAATTATCAAAATTATTCCGGTAGAAATGTTAAAAAGTTCTTGCAAAACTGTCAAAATTATTCCGGTAGAAATGTTAAAAAGTTCTTGCAAAACTGTCAACCAAATGTCTTATATTCATATTAATATATATATATATATATTATTTATTAAATTTATAACTTCTGTAATATGTTGATACAATGCAGGGATTTAGGCAGACTAAATAAATCAACAGTCACAGGATTTATGATCAAAATAATATATATATATATATATATATATATATATATATATATATATATATATATATATATACATATATATATATATATATATATATATATATATATATATATATATATATATATATGTTCCTTCTGATATTCAAAGTCTCCCTGTGACTGTTGATTTATTTAGTCTGCTCTAAAGTTCTCTGTCTGTCAGTTGTATCAACATAATTACAGAAAGGTTCACTAAATTTTACCATAACGAAAGTGAACTAACTACCCAGTAGTAATTTTCCTTCAAACGTTAGTCCACAAACGTCACACTTATCCACACTCTGTAGTTCACCAAAAGAGAAACAGTTACTTGAGTTAGGCATTTTAGTAGATGTTAAGTGGAAGACATGCACTACAGAAAGTGTGGGCGGTTCAGGAGGTCAGAGGTATGCAACAAAACCCGCAATTCACAATGCATCCAAAGTAACTGTCTGTCTGTTTACCTGAGGCGACAGAAACGTCCAGCAAGTTACTTTGGGCTGAACTGTGAAGAGCCGGGTCTGACACGCCACGGCAACGGGTACCATGGCAACCGGGAAGGCGATGGTGGCGCCATGTGTGGTGGGACGCAGTAATAGCAGCTTCGAGCTGAAATACAAAAACCTTGTGTGACAGCGGTCGTAGACTTTCACACAGCCATCGAAATGGCGGTATGTGCGGGCTCTAGACTGGTTATTGGCAGAACCTTGTCACACTCAGGAAGTCTAATGCAATCTGGATGTCTACACATGAGGTAAAATAGTAACATTCTCCCATGCATTGTAACATATGTACTATCTCGAAAACGGTGTATAGCCAGTTTCTTCAAACTATTCTGAATATATGTGATTTATCTTATCTGAAATGTCCACATTATAACATTTTGTCTGGGGAATTGTATTAGTTCAACTGAAGTGAATGCAGTAAGCTTAATATTTCCTCACGCAATTAACTTAATTATTTATTTGACATTTAAACTGTATTGTCACCATCCTGCATGCTATACAAGAGTTACAATGGATATTAAATCCATCAAAGAATTCAATGCAGATGCTCTGAAGTCCTATTTATGAACGGTGCTGTAAGAACTAATTTAACTGAATCCGCATCAAGAACGGAAAATGCATCATTTGCGCATAAACATACACTGCATGATATAAAATACATGACAACATTAAAACATCATAAATTTGCAACTGCATGCACAGCATAAAACAAAAGTGAAAGCAGGTCACAAACGAACAATAAAACCGTGGAAATAACAATAATTTACGGGCAAAGACAGTCAACCCTGCAAGGAATGTAGTTAGCGCAGACATCACCTTGACATCATCCAGTCTGAAGGCAACTGTATTTATCTTGGCTGAGTACAATTTCACTTTATAGGCTCAACATCAAATCTTGCATGAATAAAACAGTTGTCACTAAAGGGACAGGATCCTGTCACTTACTACTGCATAGAATGCATAATGTGTCGCCTAAATTCCAAGATTGTATGCGTTTTGTCGTATAAAATGCATGCAATCTTGGAATTTAGATGACACTTCAATCGTTTGTGGCACAAGGAATGTTATCATGTAAGGAGCATTGCCTCACAATCAAATAATTTTTATGAAACCACTTTCTATTTAAAAGACAGATTGGTCATCTGTGGGACAAAGTAGTCACTGAACAATCACTTCAAATCAACCCACGTGTCATGTTCAAGGTATGGGCTGTTGAACCCTTTTTATACTCCTGACATATGAACCTGTCAGAATATATGGATTGATGCCCATCACCTGAATCAGAATGCGAGTATTACGATTGGTTAAGAATACAATAGATAAACAAACAATATGTGGATGGGTGGAAGAATAATTAGGATTTTCCGTGGAATTGCTACTTGATGTTTGGCGCTTCTGGTTTGGGGATGAAGATTGACAAAAACAGCCAATGGGACATAGTACAAGTGCTTCAGCATACCCAACACGAAATAGCAATTCCAACCTATATACCTGTCCAACCTTCCAACAAACTCTTTGTTAATTCATTATGGCATTAACCAATTGTAATACTCCCTTTCTGATCTATTTATTTTGTGTATTGGGCAGAAATCCATATTTCGGCAGGGGTAGGAATACTGATGCATTCAGCCGTCGCCGACTGTAAGGTTGACATGTATTATTTACATATGGCCGGAGACATCGCGATATGACATCGCCAATGACGGGTGCATCCCTGAAAGAGAGCCGACACATCACACAGGACATATCGACGCTGACAACTACTACGAACGTCGACTTAGTGTCACATCGCAACGGAAACCAGCATTTCCTGCCATAAGCCACACACGCAGGCTCGAGGAAATGTGTGCAACTGCGGCATTAGGTACAACATCACAGAGCACTCTCTTCCCGGTAACAGAACAGTCCGGCATACACAGGCCCTACGTAATGCACTGGTCACTGGTCACTGGTCACTAGCACTTACAACAGTGGATTTTACCTCTGGACTACGTTTCTGTACATTCTTGTGGCTACGCTTGCTTTATTTGTTTTAAATAAATTGTTTCTCTCACATACTGTAGGAAACTGGCGGTGTACGTTTAATGTTTTAGGCGTATACCTGTAAACAGTTTTGTATCAGCTGTTTCAATAAATCCAGGGCATATTGAATGTGACAGGACATTAATTTCTTACCCAGACATGTTTACTGTTCATAAATTAAACCAGTTAGCACAGATGAGTTACGTACCATACGTTGGAGATGTGAAGTGTATGGTGTGACTGATTTACTGACTCCATAATTCAGGAACGAATACCTAAATAACATCTGTTAACTTGTCTGCTTCATTGCTATATTTATTTATGTGTACATTACATAGCTTGTCCAGTGGCAGACAGATTTAGTCTACATGGGGGACTTAGGTGCAACATGCTAATGGTCTGGTATAAGAATGTAAAGCTTGATCACAAAGTTCACGAACATTAACTCTTAGCATAGTTTTAATATGCAGTGTAGCACTGTGCATTTGTTTACAATTGAACACTCTGATTAGAATAAAATGTAACGTCAATGCTACACAAAATAATCAAAAGGTAATCAACAGATCCCAGCCGTTTTAATACACCACTGTATCGCACTACACTATGTTGTTTCATTTTAAGTTTTCATTATATGTCAAAATGATATATGTGTGTATTAAATCTCGCCTATGTTGCCTTTCATTTTCAATTTCCACCAGCTGCTGGTTTCATAAATTCATATGGTACGTCCCACACTCTAAGATTGTTAATTTTGATAGCTACACACACCAGAAACCGCCCAAACTTCCACTGTTCTATGCTGCTTGATATGGAATGGCCCAACCAGGGTTGTGCAGTAAATGTAACTCTTCTGTTAGGGGAAGAATTTGCTCTGTGATGTGGAACGCTAATGTAGAAATCGGTGCACTTACTTTCCTGGATCCGACGGGTCATCTGCGACAGCGGGCGTTGTCAGTGCGATACATCCTCTGTAGTGGTTCGGCAGTCGAAAAAATCATGCGCAAATAGCATTTTCAGTAAAGGGGCACGTGATGCAACATTGCCATCGCATAAAAGTCACGACAGGAGGCTGCTCGTCTGACAAGTTCACAAAGAACGATTGGCCGTTCCCCAGCACTGACGAGTGACGACCACTGTTTAAGTGAGTGGTCACGATTCAAAAACAACGTATACATCAAATAGAAAAACAGGTGTACAGGCTAACGTTGTCTGTTGTGTATATCATTATCATTCATTCACCCATTTTTCTGGGGAAAGTAATGAAAGTCAATACAGCTGCAATGGCGGTTAGCGTCGAATGCAGTGGGTCTGTGGGTGACAGGGTCAACTGCTGGCCAATGAGGGATGGACAGGAAATATCTACGACTGAAGGGACCATTTAATTTAAGCACCATGTTGAATGTACTTTAATGTAATAATAGAATAAAAACAACATGCACCTGGGATGTTTGTGGGGGATTCTGCCTGCTGATCCTGATCAACATTGGGAAGGCCAACACTGATTCATTCACTTGACATGGAGGTGTTTCCACATTGTCTAAATATTTTTTTTAATACTCATTAAAATGATATATAATTATTAAAGTTTATACAATAACATTTCCTTGTTATTATAATTTTTTCATTCAAATAGAATTATTAACATCTTGCGGTGGTTCATACAAATCACACTGTTTCCATTTATTACTGTACAATCATTTAGATTTTCAGTTGCAAAACTGACGCACGTTTGATGGCTTTACCACAAAGTTCCTTCATCAGAGACTACACATCTTTGGACTAACAGGATAGACGTCAGATGTAAAGGATGAAATAGACGTTCTATGTGAGCACGACTTCTTCATTACCGTAAGTTTGTAGGAGGTCTGGACTAACTGGAAGATGAAAGTAGACATGTGCCAGAGAGCTGCTTGAAGCAGCTTGCGAAGTGGTATTGGGTGCTCAATGTGGAGTGTATCACTCACTTACATCATGTACACTTGCTGTCTATTTGTAGCTAAGTGGAGCCTGCGAATTAGACAGTTAGCAGTTAGACTTTGCACTTGCCCCCACACCTGGACCACAGTTGCTTCAGAATTAAATAACTTTCTTTCCAGTGCAAACAGGCCGCAGTTCACGGTATATTTCTATGCAAACACAGCCCAAGATGGCCGAAACAGATAGAAGAAGACGCTTTCTTACCTGGCGACGTTGAAAACTGCAGGTTAAAGAGTGTCTCCATTGCGGCCTGAGCTGCGCGTGCCTTCGCAAGCTTCTTGCTTCGTCCGGAACCCTTAAATGTCTGTCCATCAACGGTCACTGACATGACAAACACTTTGTTGATCGAGTCGCCAGACTCTTCCTCAAGCTCGTACTTTGTCCCTGGTCGCGTCTCATTCAGAATCATCACTGGGTTCTTGCCCGCGGGCCCGGGGGTGGGGGGTTTTGTGGCTGCGGTTCCATTGCCATTGGTAGGTGTTGTCATGACACCGGGTGGCGCAGTGAAATTATTAAACAGCTTTGTCGATGGTTCTAGTTCAGCCGTGTCCTGTGTGAAGTCGCCACTGAGCATGGCAGATCGACCAAGTGCCTGCTGGGCGGCGGGGGCATTCGGAACCTGCAGGAAGGATGCGAGAGCTCGCTCGGCCGCGTCGAGTTTCGCCTTCTTCTTTGTGTTCCCCGTCCCCTCAAATACATTCGAGTTGACCTCGACAGACATCGTGAAGGTGGGTGCGTGCACCGGTCCGTTCTGTGAGACAAACGTAAACTGTAGGCCGGGTTTGAGTTCGTTCAGCTGCATGAGGGCGTTCTTCGGCACTTGCATGCCGCTCAGTTTGCGCTTCTTCTTCAGACGCCGCTGCTGTTGCTGCTGCTGCTGCTGCTCCGTGCCTGGTGCGCCCTCGGAGAAAGGCCGTTTCATGCCGCGGTCTGCGTCGCCCTCCATCTTCACCCCGTCTCCTGAGTCCTCCATCAGATTCTGTTCAGCGGTGTCTTCTACAACACAACACAACATTAACATCAGTGACAACGTGGGACTCAACAGAAACATCTAACATGAAACTCTTGTGCACACTAACAATATGATCATGTCATTCATGTGCCTTATTTATTCACATTTATAAAGATTTCACTGGGTAGAGGTTGTCATTAGCATTGTTGTTGTTACTGCCACAAAAAACCTGAAAATGTGTTTCAATGTTCAGTTATCTAACCTTCGCACAATTTATCCAATTTGAAAGTAGCATCTGTAAAAATGTCCAAACTGTACTTATTTGTAACAACAGATGCAAAAACCCTGCCATCATATGTAACTGGGAAACCTTGGTGATTACATATTCATAATGGAATATATAACCTCCCTTTAGTAGAAAACAACATTCTGTATTTGGCATAAACCTGCCGTCAGTGCCAGCATCTTTACCGCCAGAAAACATACGTTTCAACATATATTGAAAACAATACAAACACTCTTCAGCTTGTACACTGACCGGCACTACATCCCACAGACACCACCATTCCTCTGACATTGTGTTCAGACACGAGTCTCCGCAGAAACGTTTCCCGGGACCAACTGTCATTCTAGCAGCGCAGGAGACAGCGCCAACAGACAGCAGCAAACGAAGCATGCTTATTAACACCAGCCACATACTTCTAGATCCATATAAATGGCTTCATCAAACACACCCGGGCACCGCAGAGAAAGATTGATGAGCAACAACCACCGATGCAGTAAAAACAGCGCAATAAATGTGTTGACAGTGACAGGTCTACGCTGTGTTACTGTTAGCAATGTTCCCTGTGTTGAGGACTAACACAGGCTGTATCCTTCCAAGCTATGTGCATTGCAGCCTACCACATTTATAAGAAGCATTGCAAGACTTGCAACAATATTCAGTTATTACTTCTCCCCAAATTTGTTTAATGAAGAACTCAACTCAAACGCTGGTTACTGTAAAAACTAATGACTCATACCTTGCAGTCAATGGCAGAAATGTTAGTCAATTGTGTTATGAAACATGATATAATTGGCAATATGACTACGTGATTGCAACAAAGTTAACCCAAAACATTAATAAAATAATTTACCATAACAAACAAGTTTTCATTTACAATACATGAAGTATTCTGATTGGTATTTATTTACTTAAAATGCTATATTCAGTAACATAGTTACTCTTTTCAACACTGCAGCTGCTCTGGAAATAATTCCGTGGGGATTTCATTTCAATTTAAACCCCAGATATAATTTATATCTAGCTTTAAATTGCTAATTCTAGAAAGCCTGTTGTGACATTAGCTGCACCAGCATCATGTGAGATGACAGCAGTGATACGGAAGCTTCTCCATCAGTCGTAGTCCCAGCAGCGCGTGCGTTAGCCGAGCAGTCAGATGGAGAAAACAAACACTCCAACCACTGGGAATTCTTTACAAAAACCAAAGCGACCTGGTTCATTTAATTAGCAGGCAGAATCAGGGCTGCCAGCTGCTGCCTGCAGCTACCATGGGACTCGGGGCCCATTTCACTAACAATAACACTCTTAAACACTCAATTCTACTCCTTCAGGTTTTGAAAATTAAACTGCTTTTTACTAAGAAAGAATCCATCCTAAAATCCATCTTAAAATGATAATTTCTAAATACTTTACCAATGTATCCAGCTATGCATGGACACAGCCTCTAAGAGCGCGTTACCTACAGACCTGAGTCTGCTGGTCCCCAGCCACACTGGACATCCCAAGTGAAGAGCAAGATGAGAGCTGCCACGGCTCAGCTGTCAGCATCACAACTAACCTCCCTACAGCTCAGCTGTTTTGTGTACATCCAGAGTTGTGCTATCGGTGACCAGAGTAAGCATTCTGCCATGCATCAAATACCAGGCACTCACTGCACCGACACATCAACATAGGCTCACCCAGGGCTGCCGTCTGTTCACTGACAGCTCATAAATAGTTAACTACTTCAGTGATTGCACAATTACGCAACACTTACACAAGTCAACTGTAGCTTTTCCCTCTGTTTAGATGTTTCACTGATCAAGTCTTTGAGCAGTAGGGGGTATTTTTTATAACGACATTACACTTATACATTTACATAATTTTAACACAACCAGAACTATTCTCAGTCAGCATTGATAATAACAATTTGCATTACATTATTCGTATTTAATTTACTGTCTGTGAAACTTACCACAACAGGTAAGACTAAGAGTCTGTAACTGAGAGAGGCATCTAATTGTCCAATGCAGAGATTGATGGTTCACATTATTATGTAAGCATACAGAAACATTATACTCTTCCCAGAAATCTGTCCAGAGTGACAGTATCAACATGCATGTTTTACTAAAATAGGATCAGATGACAACGTACAAGTGAAAACATAATTCTGAATCAAAGTTGTCTGCATTCCATGGAGCTGTATGGTGCGTGTCAAATATTGTGTGATAATAGTGTGCGCCGAAACTAATAATTTGTAATATTGCGTTTGATAAACATCTGAGGGTGATTGATTCAACTGCACACAACTGGTAATGATGGAAAAGAAATGATCTGCGAATCGTTGCTAGGCAACCTAATTCAAACCACCATTCAATGTTATCAGGAGTAGAAAGCATCTGTAAAAGTCCACCTATCTTATTCATTTAAAACATGAACCGGGCTTAGTGAGTCTCGACAACATATTAGGTAATTATCCAATGACATACAACATTGTTGCAAATGATGAGAATTTAGACGCAGGATTTGAGAAAAGATCTGGAACTGCCAGTGTGACTGGAGATGTTTGCAGCAGATGTTATCTGCAGTGTTTCGTCAGAGTAAAACAATGGGCGAGGTGGTAGGATGGGCTGGAGGCCCCCAGGATTTTTTTTTAAATACCTTCAAAATGGTGGATTCAGACAAGGGTCTTAACCTATTTCTTGTAATTTAGACGGGAAACAAATGCATTATTACAAGGTAGTAGCATGTAAACTTGTTTATAGCAGGAAATAGCTGAGATGGCAATTTTTGATGAGGTGGCTAAGAAAGACAACAAAATGATCCACCTCACTTGTCATATAGCAAGGAAAACACTGACCAGCTTGATTTTTTAAAGACTCTTTCTCATGTATATGCACACACAACACAGACAAAATGCTCACTTGGATGCAGGGCTTTATGCAGGATAAAATTATTGCCAGTCACACGTTTTGGTGGACACATGGATGTTAACTGTTAAGCCAGTTTACAAACTTTTAAATGTGTCTGACACACGTGACACCATTTTCACTCACTTTCAAGGCATAACTAACAAATATCTATGGTTTTGGAAGACTTTCTTTTACTCCTTAATTTGTTACCCGTCCGCCCATATTTCTACCCGTCCATATTTGTTTTTACCCATCCAAATGACGGGTGGACGGGTCTCTACATAAAGCTATGCTATGTTAAGCACTAATGGGAATCAGGCAAAATACATTCAAATTCATAATGTATAGTGCTTAAAAATTACATATAATTAGCTATTTAAAGCCAGTTTATATGAATATGATAATAACAATTTGCATTACCTTATTCTTATTTTAATTTTGCTATCAATATTATTGTTTATTAGCTTTACTGTCTGTGAAACATAAGTGCATAATTACGCTAGGATATTATATTGTCATCCATCTTAACATGGGGATATCCCCTGGCTAGTATAAACTTTGGCTTAACTCAAAAACAATACCATAGACAGCCATTCATTTTATATTCAACATTTTCCTATATTTTGTTAAGATAGTTCCATTCTCTGACACTCCCTGTCTTTTGTCACTCCCTTTTATGCTACTCACTTTCTCTGTCTCTCCTTTTTTGCCACTAACTGTCTCTGCTGTCTCTCTTTCCCCAACTCTCCCCTGTGGTCACTATATCAGTCCCACTTTCTTATATTTATCAAAATTCCCCCGTCTCTCCCATTCCCTGCAGCCTTATCCCATGCATCCACACCCTACCTCTCCCACCTGGTCTGGAAGACATCAGGGAAACAAGCTGACTGAGAGACAGCTCCATTGGTGCAGTCAGGGAGGAAGCCGTGGGAAGACGGAAAGTTCTCCCCAGGCTTCCCAACATGTCTACTGTGTATGACAGGAGACAGTGGGAAAGTGACAGCCCCGACATGGGAGTGACAGCCCCCCACCATGCCTGGTGCCATTCCACACAACCACACACATTTCTAGGCATCACTTCTGTGATCAGACATCAAAATGGCAAATTAATGTCACTGACAATCACAACTCATGCAATGTGCATGTGTGTAACAACTGTGTATACACTTATGTGTGCATGTGACCAATTTAAGTTGATTAAAATCAACTAAAGCAACCGACTTGGAACTGATATTTACTGTGGTAAGTTGTGAAAGAAAGAAAGGGTAAACAGAAACAAGACATGATGTTATAAATGAAGAAATGGGCTGAGACCTAACAATATTCTTTCTGTCAACTCGCACAGACAAAATTCATTGTTTGTTCAACAATTTAAAACCCAATAAAACATGTGCATTAACAGTTGATGGCATATAATTTTGGTAACAAGACAAATGTCAATTCTACCTATAAACAATTTATTCCAAATTATAAATTACAACTTCAAAAACCCAAGGGAAAACTTCAATTACAATCAATTTACCAATTTTCTTCATACTTACTAAAAGAATAAAACATGCTCAATTATTCTTACACATGGATTCATATAATAAAAACATATAACTATGAGTAGTATTCGTTCAATAATCGGTATGACTTGAGTAATTCAAATGAGACCACATTTAGTAGGCATGTTTAACATGTCTAACATTCTTCAGGATGACCAATATCACATTCTTTTTACAGGCTGTGAATCACGATGCCACATTGTCACTTCAGCTTCTGGGAACTTTTAACAGGGGATGTAATGATCTTCTTCATCATCGTCAAGAAAGAAACACTGCCGCATTATTCAAACGGTAATAATTAAACAGAAAAAAATATCCACAACACTAAAAGGCTTTCTTGGAAGTATGATATTACATTACGATGCATAAGTAATAGATGTGCGTTCATGTGGCGATGCAACAAACATCAGTTGTGTGATACATGGCTTCTGTCAAGCATAATAAATAAAAATTTCCATTTCTTGGAACTGCATAAGATAGAACACTCCATACGCAAAAACACGCCATCGTATGTACAATCAATACAACTACAAAGCTGCCTGCTATTGTGAGAGCATCATGAATTACCTGTCAGTGTGACACCATGGGATACATAAAGGATATGGAACACCTCCAAGGGGGATGATGAAACGACTCCCTGATCCCGTCATAAACAATTACCTCCCTGAGGTGAACATTCTGGCACTTTCTTGAGGATCAATGAAGAGGGAAGACACCAGTAGTTAATAATTGAATGTCCCGAGAGACGAGTGGTGAGTTACTCTGCTGGGCCAACACCAGAGCTGCTTGACAAATGACGTCTTGACTACCAGGTGTGGGGGAAGTGTTGTGAGGAAGCTCCAGGAATCCGGAGCAGCTGCTCCAGGCAGCAAAATGTATGGTTCCGCAAACCATCAATGACAACCAGCCTCTTACAGCATTCCCCTGCCTTTGCTGTTCTCCCGGTGGAAAAACACTCAACATAATTCACACAACATGACGGATGGTTTGTCTGATATCTGAATGTCCATGGAGAAATCACTTCCTGTGGGAATATTTTAACCTACTGATGTTTAATTAACTCCGACTTTACCCCTTTTCTAGTGCAGTTTATCAAACTACCCATTCTCTAGTACAGTTTCATCAGACAACCCCTTCTCTAGTATAGTTTCATCAGACAACTCCTTTTCTAGTACAGTTTCATCAGACAACCCCTTCTCTAGTAGTTTCATCAGACAACCCCTTCTCTAGTACAGTTTCGTCAGACAACCCCTTCTCTAGTACAGTTTCATCAGACAACTCCTTTTCTAGTACAGTTTCATCAGACAACCCCTTCTCTAGTACAGTTTCATCAGACAACCCCTTCTCTAGTACAGTTTCATCAGACAACCCCTTCTCTAGTACAGTTTCATCAGACAACCTCTTCTCTAGTACAGTTTCAGCAAGCTTACTCTTTCTCTAGTACAGTTTCACCAAGACTGTCCCTTCTCTAGTACAGTTTCACCATGACTACCCTTTCTCTAGTACTGTTTCGCCAAGACTGTCCCTTCTCTAGTACAGTTTCACCATGACTACCCTTTCTCTAGTACTGTTTCGCCAAGACTGTCCCTTCTCTAGTACAGTTTCGCCATGACTACCCTTTCTCTAGTACTGTTTCGCCAAGACTGTCCCTTCTCTAGTAGTTTCACCATGCCTATCCCTTCTCTATTTATAACAGTTTCACCCCTTCTCTAGTACAATGTCACCAAGCTTACCCCTTCTCTAATACAGTTTCACTACGACTACTCTAGTAGTTTCCCCAGACATTTTGGAGAGCAAACAAACATTGGGTTGGTTACACCGGCTCAGATTTAATAAATCATTAAATGGCCAATGCATGCACAGAAATCACCACAGCAGTCAATCACACCAATCATCTTAGGACATTTCCCTTTTTGGGATTAATAAAGGACATCTTATCTTAACTATCATAAACTTGTCCCTTTGAATGAAGTGTCTGCCAGGAATTAATTCTTGGGGAAAGCTTGCCTGAATCTCTGTAAATGTAGCATTAGCTCGATCCAGCGAAGATGAAACTTTGCTCGTGAATCTTTGCAATGTACACAACTGAAACGCTGGCAATCATTGTACCCGGTAGCATATGTGTATCATCATATATTTGGGTATTCAACACAGCATGTTTCATCAGGATGTTGATCTGTCGGCATTAGCCCTGTCTGTCCAACATCAACATGCTTCATCTAGCACTCAGTGATCAGCAGACCAGCACATTTAACATGTTATCCTTGCTTCAGTAAACACAAGACTGCAAACGTAACTCCACACCCATAAATGTGCCAGAAATCTGTCAACGTGCATGCCATGAAACAGACCTGTGTTCTTAGAGATCCCACAGGTTCCTTGAGAATGCAGACAGCATAGATTTTATTGAGCTTTGCTGTACAAAACGTCCCCACAGCCCCGCGTCAGAGCATTAATCTAGATTTATACATAAATGAAAACCAGAAGCCATCAGCCAGGCCAGGGTCCCAGTTGTATATTACGCATTAATCTGGATTTATACACACGCACACGAATGTAAATGAAAACTAGAAGTCATCAGCCGGGCGAGGGTCCCAGTTGTATATTACGTCTGCTCAGTAAATGTCACAGGTAAATAGTGCGCATTCTTATTTTATGTATGTGGGTGTCTCTTAGCATAGGACACGAGAGGATGTTCAGGCTTGTCATTAGTGGGTGTCTCAAGTCCAGATGCCACTGCTGGGTGTCCATATGTCACTGGTGGGTGTCCACTGTCCAGACATGTCACTGGTGACCGATTGGTGGGTGTCCAGACATGTCACTGGTGGGTGTCCAGACAGGTCACCTGTGGGTATCTAGTGGACATTTAGACATCACTGGTGGGTGTCCAGACATGTCACCTGTGGGCATCTAGACATATCACTTGTGGGTGTCCAGACATATCACCGGTCAGATCTGGTTGTCCACTTTTGGTACTGCTTATGGGAATCCAGATTTGTGTGAAATGTTACAAAGGTCGGTGTCAAGACTTGTCATATATGTATACACACACGCACGCACGCACGCACGCACGCACGCACGCACGCACGCACTCGTCTTTAGTTACATTAATATGCCCAGACTGTACCTGTCGGATGCTGCAACTGGACACATGTATAACATGCCCACTTTTGCATCACTATTTTTTTTCAAACAATGCTTACAACAAGCCTCCAGAAAATAGTTATCATGTAATGCAGTTACGCTGGCAGTCTTTATACAGACAACAGAGGGTACTGCTGCCAAGTCCGTCAGCGTTCAACTGATGTCAATATGGCAGTAAGGACTGCGACATAACTCCTGGAAGACATCAGACATAGCCACTGTTATACCTTACCTTACGGCGGTTCTGATCGTAGGATACTCTATGTTCAGCTCTTAATTTTCTGAGTCAATTAGTATAAGATCATGTTTTCTGGTTCTAAGATAATTTTTTCTTAACAGTGCTTCATAGTCATATACAACATGCTGGGTAGACCAGAATTTATCTACCCTGGTAGTTGGGTTTTAAATGATTATGAACTAGTGATTTAGCTGATACCACTGTTATAAAGTCTCATTGATGACGGAACAATATTTCTTAAGTGAATCAAACTGCCCCATCGACATCACTCAGCTTGCAATATAATTCTCAATTTTTTTAATTTATAATTATAACACTTCATAAATAATGCAGGTATTCCCTTTTTCATCCATAATCTACAAATAACTTACATATTCCTGATAACCCACCTGCAGCACTTCAGAGACCTGTCACTGTGTGTTCGATACAGTTGCTACACAATGTACAGTCAAGTGGCAGCCAGCCAGCAATTAAACGTCTTTCCCTCAACTGCAAAGGACCATCGAGTGCCGGCGAGGCGAGGATGAAGACATGACGATGACTGCCAGCACCTACCATATCAAACCTGGCATCTCATGAGATGAATTTTTCATTGCGACGCCACACAATGGCTCTGTGGCATCAGAATCAATTTGTGCACCACTCTCGCACAGTGGCGTGTCAGCTGCGTGCGCCGCGTGGCAATGAGACGAGAAATAGCTGGTAGAAATTGTTTCTGACATGCCACCGACTGTTCCGATTGCACTGACAGGTTGTTATCTGGCTGGACGATGTTAACAGGAGGAACAACACACACGCACACACATATGCAAACACAGACAGGCACCGGAAGTCACTGTTCACCAGGATACCTACTCAAGTGTCAAATGGATCTTTTGTAAAGTGCTGTCAGAATCCACCAAGTCACATTTGACATTTGGAATTTATTGCTTTATCAGTTACACCATTCCAAGAACTTCAAGATGATGTACAATTTATTGTTTTGTGACGACAATGTCAGTGACGACTGCATTTTTCACATAGAAGCTGCACGTAAAAACTTTATAACACTTATCGAGTTTTAAACTCCTCAATCAAAGCCAGCACATTCTTGGATACAGTGATAAAATACGCACTCTCAACAATATTCCTTCTTGCTTAATCTCTCACCCTTCCTACAATGACATGTTCTCAATGTTTTATAATATCAGGATTTAACGGTAGTCAAGGTGTTTATACCTAAGTGGGCTAAACGCTGGCTGGTATGTAATATGTACACAACCCTGCTGTCAACTGAGTCAACAGCCCCCACAGGAAACCAGAGAAGTCACTGGAAAAAATGTACAACATTGACAGGCCATCTACCAACTGCACCTGTTCTGTGCGAGTCAACACTTCCCGACACAATCACACAGTCACATTTGTAAACTCAATCAAATCACCATTGGAATCGCATGTATGCAGATTACCATGCACTGTTTCTTTCAGCCAAAAGGGCTACTTTGTTAGGAAAAGGATATTTTTTTAGTTAAACTCTTCACTGAACGAAACATTTCTATCATCATGCTGTATAAGCATAACAAAGGTTTGGTATTAGCTATCCAGTTTTTGTCCCATGTGTTTTTCCACAAGGTTGTACACAATCAATATATACAATGTATTGATTACAACTTTGTAGAAAAACACATGGGACAAGAACAGGATAACTAATTAGACAGATATACTTAGACCAGAACAATGCTGCATGTTAACATTTTGTAGTGTCATGACATGACCACACAACATAATTGTGGTACACATTGAAACAATGTAACACAATTTTCAAACATTAAATAGTGGGGGAGACTGCCTTTTCACAGAAGCAAAACTGTGGAAATTCTTCCTAAGGTTTAACTCTGCTAGCATATGTATTCAGGGCGGTGACACTATTTCAGCATGTCCCATAAATAGCCTGCCGCTCATTAGAAATTTACTGCGACATGCGCACAACAAGCTGAATCAATTAACTTTTCATTACAGAGGCGAAGTTTATTTTATTTAATAAGCCCATTGTCCAAGTACAATTTGTCTATGCCTGGAAACATTAGGGTTGCACTTACACATCGTCAGTGATACACAAGACAACAGCTCAACCAGCATAATCTTCACCATCACCCTCCACTTCAGAAATAAATTAACGACCTCAAAAGCCTACTGTAAGTTTCTATTGTACCTTCTATGTGGATTAAATTAGACACATATTGCTGCCTTCTTCCACCTAGGATATGCCAGGTGACCCAGCTATTAATAATAATAATGTATGTTTCCAATTAAAAAATAATGATCACTGGGGGTGGTCACTGAAGACACACAAACTCTTAACAACCATAACCAATTTACTCTTCAATGGGAAACGTGCAATGAATTTACTAAATAGTAGCAAATACATTTCTTCAGATTTCTAAAGCTTGCTGGATGGCTACCGTCTTGCCAATTTCCAAACAGGATTAGATCTAGACAGGACCACCTAGCTTCCTCTTACTGAACCTCTGCCGCCATCTGGGCAGCATCCCGGGTTTTGAGACAGCAATTACACCAGTTCTGTGCCGGTAATTATTTCCCGATTCACGCTGCACGATTACACACACATCCCATATTGATCTGAAAATTACCTCGACATACCCAATTTCCCAGCATTGATTGGTTGCTTATCTCCGAGCCAGTCCACAGCCAGAGATCAAAGCTGACACAAATAGAAACCTCAGAAGACACTCTTCTGTTGTGCAATCTTGACATCACATACCTGGCTACCTGCCCCCACTGGGAAGATAAGCCGAAGATGTACTTCACAACCCTTCTTCATCAGTACCAACAGCATGCAGAAATTACCTCCCAAAGCTGGGAATCTTTGTAAAGATTAGTGGGAGACGACTGGGCATGGAACCAAAGACTGCATGCAAAGTGGAAACAGAGGAAGAGTTTAACAGACACACCTGCTGGCTTGGACAGGAAGAGCCCGGCTCTACCACACTCGCTTCCAGTATCCCATCATTTATTTACACCTGGACCAGTTGGCCAGAAGATGCTCTGGTCATCTGGGACTGGGAGGAGACAGGACATCTGACCAATGCCGGTGATAAACTGACCCATATCCAAGCCAACACTGCTGAACTGAACCCAATCCACAGAAGCCACTGATGTCTGTCAGACACAACACAGACAATCTAACATCTTCAGTCTTACAGTGTAATAGTAGCTAGGTGTTTTGGGACATACAACAGTACAGCTACATCAAGTTCAGCCTTCCCAGGGTAGTAAAATACCACACTAAAACAAGAAATGATTCACCAAAACAGTTTGTGAAAGAAATTTGATGGTCTAGGAGAGTGAATAATTTTGAAGAATAAATTGCTTAATTCATCAATCATAACTGCAAACATGTTTTCGTCATTAAAATGAGTCAAATGATTCCAGACTTTGACTAATGAAATATAATTTATAAGAATGTGACAAAATAATATATTTATGAACATTCATGCTAGCGGGCAGATTTCATGGAATCAAATACATAGCTACGATAGATTTCTTGGATATTACTCTCAAAATATATTCCACTCATATACTAAGCAATAAGTTGTGACCATCACATATATTTTAGATGTGATCATGAGTTGTAAAATGCATATGCTTTTTAAGGACAATAAAGTGATTTGATGGAAGCTGCTTAGAAAAACATTTTGATTAATAAAACATTTATTCGTAAACGATCCACAAATCTGCAATAAAGCTGTTTTTCATTTGGTACTGTGTCACTCTATCTCTGCGCCACCCTGATTCGAATTAAATTCTCAATCCTCAAAGGTATGACTTTTGCATGCACGTCAGTATCACAAACAGACACGCACATATCCACACACAAACAATGGACACAAATGATTACAGCAAAACTGTGCACACCTGACAGACATGACCGGCCGGAAACTGACACTTGATATGCCCACAGGATGGGCATAACAGGGAGAGGACATTACTTATTGATGACATTAGTGAGGCTGAACGCCATTAGGGAGCAGGCAATCTGTGAAAAAATTGGTCACTAGCATCATTAATCAAACATCGGCTCATTACTATTTAATCGATTCAACGAAATTGTGCCGTGCACATTTGATGTAAGCCCGCTTAAAACACGAGCTTTACGCATTAAAGCCAACACATATAGAAACGCAGAATTCAATTTCCAAATTAATGAAGCTTTTGTTGCTTGTTGACATTTAAGTGTTTGCTTACCAGCAGCACTCCACTTTCAAAGGACTGGCCTTTGGTCAAAGTGAAGATGACCAAGCATTGATTGACACAACACAAGTAGAATATCACCATCAGGTCATGACCCCCCTCAGAATTATGACATCCAAGTCATTCAGACACTTGAACGACAGTGCTGCTGCTTCTCAAAACATTGAACTGTACTGTATTAAACAGTTTTATCCATTTTGTTGAAACAGGATTGGGATGACCTCCCAATCCTGTTTCAACAAAATGGATAAAACTGTAGGTCTTAATAGCTTCAACCATTAAAAATATAATTTAAAGGAGGCTGAAACGCTTAACCATCCACTGCCCAAACATAAGAACGTACGAATACTTTCTACCAAACAATGAGAAAACAACAATTGAAAAACCAGATCTGGTCAGTTGGTTACCATTCTCCATTGAGAATTTGGTGTCACTGAAATAACAATGAATGAATCTGAATATAATACAATATTTTTTAGTTTAGACTAATTACAAACAGCAGTTTCTCTACAAACTACCAGTCCGCCTGTAATACGGACACGGTGAGACCCACCACTGACAACAAACAATCAATTTGACAAGGTTTCTGTTCAATAATTCATTGAGTATAAATTACAAGAACAATTCTTGTTAACAATGTCAGAAAATTACAGCCTGCAGTGCTAAAAAGTGCCAAAAGTATAGATTAGTTCAATTAATCGAGATGTTTTCTCATGAGACAGCTGAAATGCATTCCAATTATTTTATTCACTTTCAAATGATATTGTATTGTCTGTCTCTATGGTGATATTCTTAAGACTATAATACAAAGTATCCAGTTCCAAAACAAGTTTTACTGTGAATAACTCTGAACCATGCCAAGTTGTCGGCAATACCCTATGATGTTCGAGGATACAAATTACTATGCTGACTAATTTATTACATTGTGTGTTCATGCATATTAGGGTTTAATTTTGCAGCAATGCCCATCCACGGTAGTCATAGGCACAAATCTATTTGTATTTGTCTACTGCCCCATCAAGTTCCTTGTCAGCCTATTGCTCCAATGAACATTTAGACATTTCTTTTCCTGGTATTAACTCCTGCCGAGTTGGAACAAGTGAACATGAATTAGTGCTTTCTGGTAATAACTGTTGAGCCCAGGATTTACTTATTGAATCTAACACATACAATGAGAGGGCTGAGGTTAACAGTGAGACAAGCCATCTCACCTGTCATATATGCCAGTTACTGGGAGGGCCATTGGCCAGTATTGTTTCCCTATCAGGTAGAGTGGTTCTACTAAACCAAACACTCAGTGTGAACAGGACATGTGTCAAATGGTTTCAGTCACAGGTGAGCAGGTTCATGACACTGTCAGAACACAGATAACGTCTGACCTTCTCAAACAGTAAGTGGTGCAAAGTTAATGATGAAGGACAACCATAAACCTACAAGAGGCTGCGTATCAGTTTCATTGTCCAGCTGTCACCACATTATTCAAGCAGCTACAATATTTAGTGAGATAAATAGAACTGTGAGAATGAATCTGACATTATGATAACAGTTAAACGTGACGCAGGAAAGGGTCTGTAGGTGTTTTATCTGTTCAACCATTTCTGGCAGATAAGCATTTTGATCATTTTGAGGTTGAATATTGTAATTAATGTGATATAAATGTAGTTTGTGACAGCAACAAGTGTTCCCATTAGTGATAAGGTGTCAGTGAAACTTTGGTCATGTCCAGACATTGCGAGACAATAAACACAATAACCTAATCAGGTGCATAAAACCAGTTGATTGTTTGTGTCACTGGGCTATTGACAGTTCAATCTACATCGTTAAGTCAATAGATGCATTAATTATTTACAGTTCACTGATTACAATTTAATTAATATGTGTTGTTAGTATAATTATTATTGCCTTCCTAATTTAAAGTAACACAGTGACTATCCATATTCCACCAGTTGGTAATGTATATAGAAAATGACAACTACTATGGTATAATGGATGTCATGTTTTATTAGTTCAACTGTTTATCCAGTATGAACTTGAATGTTATTTGTCCAGTGTTTGAAATTTAATAGCCTTTGAATCGGCAGTCACTGATTCAAGATGTGTCCTGTTTATTCGGTTGATTAAATTTCCTTGTGACATGTTACAACAAAACAAAGTTGGCAGTGTAAAGTAGAGTAATATCTCAGTTTTGGTACTGGTGAATTGCAAAGCATAGGACCCAGGACAGGTGATAAATACAACTTCAGCAGAACAATGACATTTTAGACAGCTGGCGTAACTGACTACAACTGCTAATTTTATTACCCCTTCTAGTTTTATTAACCCATGCAGAGATATATTTTGTTTGGACCCTTTAAAGTTAGCACCAACATTAATACAACTTTACCTGCAACGACACTTCACATCTTTAGTAAATACCACAGTATAACACTGTTTTATCTAGTGAGCAGAATTTAAACAATTGTTTATCATTTTAACCCACACCATAACCATGCAATGTATGTATAATCACCAACTCCGTCCATGCTGTAGTTTCAGAAATCAAAACAGTGTGATATTGCTCCAAGGGTTCCCTGGGTGCTCTGACCCACAGCTGATTGGGTCGACACAGATGGATGTGTCAGCTCATTTCCTAGTATTTAGCATGTGTCAAGACCATGTTAACAGTGGCATGTTCCCCAATTAGATATGCATGTCACAAGTCAGATTTCACAACAGAACTCGGAAGCATAGCTGGTCACAGGTCAGTGATCACGGAGACATTATTATCATCCAACTATGATATCTGTGAGATTTTTCGTTCCTAAGATATAAAGACGATGACCCATCGGCAGCATCTTCATTTCGCAGATATACAGAATATCTTATTGATCCATATCTAATTTGATTGATTTATGTTAGGATATTTTGTTAGTATGGTCACAGTGTTTTCTGATAATGGAATACACATATTTGTGAAGAGACTATCTTTTGACATGTGGGTTCTGATTTTTACATTGGAATGTTAGAACATTCCATTCGGTAACACGATCGGTAAACAGTAGCCATTTTGTAAATTATTATTTTTCTACTCGCATTAGTGTCATTATTAATAATAAATTAATTTAAAATCAACTGTCAGAATTTCACATCGCATTTGCTTCACAGGGTCACTTATGTTAGGTGCATCATTTTTTTATATCATGATTAAATGAACATTTCAATTTTTCATCACAATTTTTTTTAACTTTGCCTCAAGATCTGAAATATCATTGATTGCAAAAAAGACATTTTAATAGCATGTTTTGCCACATGCAATGTAATTCACATTTGGCTGTCATCTTCAAATTGTCTGTGGACAGCACTGTCATAGCAGTGTCTAAAATAAGAACGCTGCGTCTACCCAGAAGAGTTCAAAAATGGCAAACAAGTTTTGGACAGATATTCTTTCAATAATATGCAGACCATGTGACTACTGTGTGCAATATCAGTGACAGTGATGTTGGTAATCTTCCCGTTAACTTGCCTAAATGATTAGGGCCTTTTCAAAACTTGTTACTACCTTTTTAGATGTGTATATGTTCGGAATGTCATTCTAAATCATTTCCGTTACAGAGAAGTCTGATTTTTTGCAGTCGAGTCAATGCAAAACAGCCGCAGACTCATCAGGACCACGAAGAAGATTTTTTGAATGTGCATTGCGAAGTCGAAATATAGAAAATATTATTAGCAATATTTTATCAATTCAAAACAAATAAATCTGCATGATGTAGCCTTAGGTTTGAGGACATATCCGCACATGGCAAGACATCGTCTTTGTGGTCCTGATGCCTCTGTGAATGTGATGGGCTAACCACTAACGCCCTGTGAGTGTGACATCGGCTTATTTACGTCGACTCGTCAGCATTAAATTGCTCTAAAACATAATTAAAACATTCATATATGGCTTCTTTGTAGCAGAAGTGATGTAGAATGACACTCCGAACATACACACATCGTAAAAAGGTGGTAAAACTGTTTTGAAAAGGCCCTAATAATTTAGGACGTTAACTGGAAGATTGCCGAGTATGTTTACTATGTCAGTAGTCTATAAAATGTCATAAAAATATAAAATAAAACGTAAACAATTTGAATTTCCACTGACATATATAGCATTGCTACCAGAGCGTGTACTGGTATTGACCATGACAAATTAATGTTTTAGAAAGTTATGCCAGATCATTCCAAACAAGACGCTCAAACAGTTGCCAGACAATGAATGAACCGCTGATCGGAGGCGGAGACAACGCCGGCGGTCCGCCGGCAACAGCATGGCTCTCAAGAATCACCGTGTAGCCAATGATTCTAGAATAACATATTACTTTCAAACAGTTTTTAATTCCTGGACAAATTAGTATTTCACATTGTGTTAAAGAATAACATACCCGTTTTGGTAGCAACAGGAAATGGCTCTTCTTTCACGGTTTCATCCGAAGCAACTTGATTCGCCGCCATTTTGAATGCAGAATCGATAGCGAAGCGTAGTCTCGCTTAGTCTCGCTTAACCGACTGTCGGTCAACTGCGTAACTACGCCGAGAAGACGGTTGAGGGGCTGAAACGTGCTGCCACCTTACGGAGTCTGGTTAATCGAGGCAATCATCAACATCATGCTGTCTCAGGTTTCAGGTTGTTTACTCCAAACAGCCCAAACTTGGGCTAACGCAGGAGTTTGTAGTGCTTCTTGTGCGCATGCGTTTGGTTGTATGTATGTATGTATGTATGTATGTGTGTTTGTTTGTTTGTTTGTTTGTTTGTTTGTTTGTTTGTTTGTTTGTTTGTTTGTTTGTTTGTTTGTTTGTTTGTTTGTTATAACTTGTTTGTTTGTTTGTGGCAATTTAGGTGATTGGGTGTTGGGAAGGGGAAAGGTTCAGGTGATTGTGTTGGAAAGGAGGTCATTTTCTGCTTGCAGTATGTGTCTGGATCATGTGTATTCCAGATGCGAATTGCACGGGGGTAAAAGGAGAACACTGCAGTGTTGATGCGGCACCTGGTGGCGATGTAATGGCCACGGTTTTTTGATGGTTTTAGTAGGCCTGGTGGTGGTGTGATGTTGATTATGTTATTTAAAATTTTGTAAAATGTCATTGCTTGTTTGATAATCCTGCGTCGCTCAAGAGTGGGCCATCCAAGGGTGGCTATTAGGTCTGTTGTGGCTGTTTGGCGTCGATGGTAGTTTTTGACAAATCTGGCTGCACAGTGCTGTACCTTTTCAAGATGTTTAATTTGGGTAGTGGTGTGTGGATTCCATATAGGAGAGGCATATTCAAGTTTTGGTCGGACTAGCATGTTATAGGCCGTTTCTTTTACATTAGGTTTGCATGGTCCGAGGGTTCGTTTGATCATACCTAAAACTTTTGATGATTTGGAAGCTATGTCAGTGATGTGATTCGCCCAGGTTAGTTTAGTATCTAATTTTATTCCAAGATATGGGTGGCTGGAGACTGTGGAGAGTGGCACACCACAAAGGGAATACGAATGTAGTCTGGGTTTGGTTTTGTTTGTTATTGGGAGGTGCACACATTTGGGGATGTTAAACTCCATTTGCCATTTGTTGGACCATGTTTGTAGTTGGATCAGGTCAGATTGGAGGATGTTGTTATCTGTTTCAGATTTGATTATGCGATAGATGATGCTGTCATCAGCAAAGAGCCGTATTGGAGATTGAATGTTGTTGTTTATGTCATTTATGTATAGCAGAAAAAGAACTGGTCCTAGGACTGAGCCCTGTGGTACTCCAGATGTAACACATGTATTATCCGACAGGGCGCCGTTGACTGAAACTCTCTGTTTTCGGTGCGAAAGAAATGATTTTATCCAGTTTTTTGTGTTTCCAGTTATTCCATAGAAGGCTAATTTTGATAGGAGGCGTTTATGAGGGACTTTGTCAAAGGCTTTGGCGAAATCAAGCAGGATGGCATCTATCTGTGACTTGTTATCCATAGCTGTTATCCAGTCATGGACTGTCTCGATGAGTTGGGACTCACAAGACAGCCCTGACTGGAAACCATGTTGAAAGTGGAGGAGGATGTTGTGTTTGTGTAAGTGTTTCCACATGTTGCTAAGGATAATGTGCTCCGCGATGCGACAACGACTGCTTCCATCACTTGACTGTTGCTCTCCATTCATCTGTCTGCTGTGAGAGTGATGTCCATGAGTCGGTCTTTATGTCTCTTAGCTTCAGGTTTCTCTTGATGGTATCCTTAAACCGGAGACGAGGGCGTCCTCTCTTTCTGTGACCAGAAGACAATTGACCATAGAGAACCTGCTTTGGTAGCCTGCATCTGGTGTCCAGGCCGCCGGAGATTCTTTCTGAACAGAAGATCTTCCATAGATGGCAGCCCTGTCCGTTCGAGTATTTCCTTGTTTGTCACTTTGTCCATCCAGGTTACCCTCATGATCGAACGCAGATGTCGCATCATGAAGGCATGCAGCTTTTTCACCTGTCGTCTGTACGCTGTCCAGGCCTCGGCTCCGTATTCGAGGGTGGACAGCACGATTGCACGGTATATCTTGCCTATAACCCGCATGGACACATGGTGGTTGTTCCAGAGTCTCTGGCGTTGTCGACCGAAAGATGCACTAGCGTTGGCCATCCTCCTCTGTATTTCATCGTCAATGCATCCATTACTTGATATAGTGCTTCCGAGGTAGGTGAATATTCCAGAACAGAGTTCAGCTTGTTTCCATCAACCATGATATCGTCCTCTCGGATTCTTGTAGAGTTGGGTTGGTACAGCACCTCAGTCTTCTTGATGTTAATTTTCAGGCCAAACTTCTTTGACGCATCGGAGAAAGCATCCACTATTTTCTGCATATCTTCAGCAGAGTGGGCAACCAGTGCACTGTCATCTGCGAATAGCAGCTCTCTCATCAGTATCCGAGTAGTCTTGGTCTTTGCTCTGAAGTGTGCAACGTTGAATAGGTCAGCGCTCTGGCTGGACTGTATGTAGACGCCATTTCCCATGTCTCGGAAAGCCTCGTCGAGCATTGCTGATAGGAAGATGGAGAAGAGCGTGGGGGCCAATGCACAGCCTTGCTTCATCCCATTTGTAACACTGAATGATTCCGAGACTTCCCCTCCAACACTAACATTCGCCATCATTCCGGTATGTAGAGCCTCGGTCATAGTTGTGAACTTCTCTGGGCATCCATACTTCCTTAGTAGCTGCCATAGCCCGGTCCTCCCAATTGTATCGAACACCTTACTGAAGTCGACAAATACCATGTACAGTGGTCGGTCCTGCTCAATGCACGTTTCTTGTAGCTGTCGGAGACCAGACTGTCTCCTCCGTGCTTCCATGCTTCAGCAGGAATTCCATCTCCCCCAGGTGCTTTGCCATCTTTCAGGACGGCGATTGCTCTAGCCATCTCAGCCATGGTTGGTATCTCATCGAGGCTTGTCTTGGTACTGCGCTGCGGGATATTGTCCAGAGCTTCGTGATCTATGTCGCCAGGGACTTTGAGTAGCTTTTGGAAGTGTTCACTCCATCTTGTCACAATTGACTCTCTTGCTATCAGAGAAGGTCTCCATTACATCTGTTGATTTCAGGTGAACAGGTCCCCTTCCTTTAGTCCATTATAGAAGCCCTTCGTGTCGTTTCTGTCAGCAGATATATAGCTCTCTGCAGATCTACTGCCTTCCTTTTCCACCAGTCTGACTTCAGTATACAGGTGCGTTTTTGTAGCTGCCTGTAAGCATCTTTGTATGCTGCAGTGGTGGATCTAGTGCTCCTGGTTTGTAACACTCTCTTCTGCTCATAAGAGTTTGTAGCTCCTGGTCGTTGGGGTCGAACCAGTCCTGATGTTTTCTGTCTGGCTTGCCAAGATATGTCTTGGCTGTGTTGTATACGACATGCTGCAGAGCTGCCCACTCCTCGTTTGGTGTTGAGCTTTCCTTCTCCTCCCATTGGGCGAGAGCACTGTCCATCTCCTGCTCAAAACTCTCCCTATGGCTGATGGTACTTAATTTTACTGTTTTTAGTTTGGTCGGCTTACTTTCCCCTGTTGTGCTTTTTTCGTATTCTGAAGGCCACTTTTGACCTCAGCATCTGGTGTTCGGTCCAGCAGTTAGCTCCACGTATGGCTCGGATACTGTGTACGTCCATCTTATCCCGACACCTCGTGATGATGAAGTCGATCATATGCCAGTGTCTGGAACGAGGATGCATCCAGGTGGTCTTGCGTTCATCATTCTGCTTGAACATGGTGTTCGTCACTATCAGTTCGAACTCAGAGCACAGAGCCAGTAGAAGCTCGCCATTGGAGTTGCATTTCCCAATCCCATGTTTGCTCACGACCAAGGACCACTTGTCATTTTCTCTTCCTATCCTCGCATTGAAGTCTCCTATCAGCAGTAACTTATCTGCCACTGAGCACACTTGCCAGCTGGTTGTAGAAGGCCTCCTTGTTTTCATCTGGATTTGTCACTGTTGGGGCGTACACGTTTTCACATCACTCTTCCGTACCATTGCTAAAGTTTGCAGATGACACTACATTAGTAGGGCTGGTGTCGGACTCAGATGAGTCTGAATACCGCCATGAAGTTAGCAGCCTGGTGTCGTGGTGTCGTGGTGTCGTGGTGTGACACTAACAACCTACAACTGAATGCGTCCAAAACTCGAGAGATGATCGTAGATTTTAGGAAGAAAAACCCCCCACTTGCTCCCATTATTGTTAACGGCGACTCTATCGAAAGGGTGGACTGTTTTAAATTCCTAGGTACGATAATATCAAGTGACTTAGCTTGGGAAAACAACACAGACGCTGTCGTCAAAAAGGCCCAACAAAGACTATTCTTCCTGCGCCAACTAAAGAAGTTCGGGCTGAGGAGAGAAATTCTTGTTCAGTTCTATCGTTCTGCTATTGAGAGTATTCTTACATTCTCAATATGTGTATGGTTCGGCGGCATCAGCCAGCGCCAGAGGGGCAGGCTTGACAGAGTGGTGAAAACAGCTTCCAAAATTGTCGGTAGTGAACTCACCTCTCTAACAGCCATATATAAAGACAGATCCAAAAAAAGAGCCTGCAAAATTATCTCAGACCAAACTCACCCCGCCCATTATCTTTTCGATCTATTACCGTCAGGCAAACGCTATAGATGCATCCGTACGAAAACAAATCGCTTTAGAAATAGATTTTACCCAAGTGCCGTAGTAGCCTTATCAGGAATGAAATTTAGAACGTAGATGTAAAGACCCTGGAAACTTGGCTGTTTTCGCCGCTCTGGCGGAATTGTTATTTTTCTGGCGCTGGTTGGTATGGCTGAGTCGTACGCGTGTGGGGTGTGGGTGTACCTATTCTCAGTAGCGGATCGGTGGTGCTGAGCAACAATCTTCTCTTCTCCTGAAATGTTAGCTTAACTTAATTGTATCAATATATTTAAAAAAAAAATTGGACGCATTCAATTCAATTGTAATTGTAAATATAATTTTAAATGATATTTAATATTTAGTCCTTTTATATTGTATGTTTAATAATTTAAATTATATTTTTAGAAGATAATTTATTCATATATATATATATATATATATGTATATATATGTATGTATATATATGTATGTATATATATATATATGTATATGTATATATATATATCGGATTTATATATATATATATGTATATATATATATATGTATGTATATATATGTATATGTGTGTATATGTATATATATATATATATATATATATATATATATATATATATAGATTAAAAATTTAAAGGACATTTTATATATATATATATATATATATATATATATATTTATTTATTAACTAGTTTACACCACAATTATTGTTAAATAGATAATCAATTATTTTAATTGTGTCATTATTTATTTATTATATTAAAAAAACAAAAGAACAAATTATGTACAATGTATATTTTATACATATATATCTTATATTTATTTGCCATATTTCATTTTATTGTATAGGCACTATATGAGTCAACGCCAGACTACATTCCAATTCATCATATAATGCATGTTGAATATGGCAATAAAGCTTTATTATTATTATTATTATTATAATTGTAGCGAAGTTGTCCTTGCTCAGAGGTAGTCTCATCGTCATGATTCTGTCACTTACTGGCCGTGGCATTTCTGTCAGCTTTGTCACGATATCTTTTTTCATAGCAAAGCCCCCTCCGGCCTCCCTTCTTTCTCCTTCGGGTTTGCCACTCCAGAGGAAAGAGTATTCCAAGTCGTTGAGACTACCAGACTCTGAGAACCTTGTTTCACATAGGGCGGCGAAGTCGATGTTGTATTTGGCAAATTCCATTAATACTAGTACCGTACGTCTTTCTGGTCGGTCAGCTGCTTCTCGGTCGAGGAGAGTTCTGACGTTCCATTGTGCAATTGTCAGTAGTTTTCTTCTTCTTCCTAGCTGATTTTTCACTGTTAACGGAAGATGAGGTCGAGCAGCGCGGTTCTTGTTAACGCGGGCGACGGCCGATCCGGTATGCCGTTGTACATTTCATGGAAGCTGTCAGCAATTAAATAGTGTTGAAGTGTCGCTGGGTTTTGCAAGTTACTAGCGACTCTCTCTCGGGGAACAAATAGAGGTCTCACACCGGCAAGAACATGTCAAGACAGGCGCAAGCTATTTGTCCCTGCAGTGGCTGATCGAAATATGTTTGGAGTTCCATACATCAACCGCCCTTGATGCTGCCACAGTGACATGATTGTCTGGTTAGGGTTTGCTCCCTTAGCCTTTGGTTGTGTCAAGAACTTGTACCAGAAGGGAGTGGTTTACAACTCTGCATGGCAGGGGCGTCAAACTCCCTGAGGTATTGCAATACCTGAAGTACTGCAACACCTGCATCTCCTGGCTATAGCGAAGCAGTAAATAGCCTTGGTTACCCAGGCTCCATGAGGTGGCAGCACTTGGGGGAAAGAAAGGCTCTGCATTTGTTAACGTATTCAACATTGAATTTATATTAACACAAAAATAAGTAAAAATTCAAATTTACAATTGTTTATAAAATATGAATTACGGCAGGATTAACAAGTACCCCTGAGGTGGCAACATTGTTTAGCCCCACACAAATAACATACAAATTAAATAAGGATACTTTTATCAAATAATGCTCTATTATAAAAAAAAATCTAAACTAAACTTATAATTAACACAAAATAAATATAAATTTACAGTTGTTTATAAAATAGAAATTACGGCAGGATTAACCAGTGTCCGTGAGGTGGCAGCATTGTATAGATTACGCGGTTAAACAAACAAAAGCCGACTAAGTAACCAGACTGTCTTCTCGGCGTAGTTCCGCAGCCGACCAAGCAGTCGGTTAAGCGAGACTAAGCAGTAAACGCCGCTTGGAAAGTATTCAAGTATTCGGAACTGACACGGACGATTCAGACGCAAGATGAAACTGAAACCTAATACCCGTTTACAGGCACCGCTTAAATGTGTAAGAAAGAGTAAATTTTGTCTTGATTTAATTCATTCTGTTTACTGTGAAGTATTAAAGTAATAAAAAAAATTCATAGGGACCCTTGACCCACCCATTTTTATTATTGTTTTTTTTCTACAAAGCCCCCAAGTGTTGTTGGCATTATTATAGTTGGCCTTAAACAACCGAATCTGCCTACGTGTGAAATGGCTGCACTTCGGTGCTCCAGCCATTATTGCGCTATAGAAATATCATTATAATAATAATTATGTAGCCTTGTCAATCAGTGCTCTGACATTTATGCCTCTATCGCCCTGTTTACAAATTGCACTACCTATATTTATTCAATAGTCGCAGGACGAGGTCTCTCGTCTTAGGAAAGTCTGCTAACACCTGTTTCCCATATCTTTCCAAAGACGGGTACAATAATTCCACAAAAGGTGGTTTTTGACAGCTAGACTGGGTTTCGGGGCGGAGAGATACTGATAAAATTATCGTCAGAAGTTATGTGTAGCTCAAGTGCATTATTCTGAAAATGATAAGATGGAAGTGACGCGCACATTTTTATTTATTAATTTTGCGCGTACATATCCGGGCGGTGTATGCATGTTTACGTGCGTTCACGCGTACGCGCGTGCATCATGTACGTATGCCTGACATATGTGTGCGTATATGTGTGTGTTTATGTGTGTGTGTGTGTGTGTGTGTGTGTGTGTGTGTGTGTGTGTGTGTGTGTGTGTGTGTGTGTGTGTGTGTGTGTGTGTGTGTGTGTGTGTGTGTGTGTGTGTGTGTGTGTGTGTGTGTGTGCACAGCATGCGTATGCACAGCATACGCATGTGTATCCGTGCGTGCGTGCGCGTAAAAATATATAATGATGTGAATCACTAGCAGTAGTACGTGCATTCAGTCGGAGCATCTCGTGGACACGTACTGCAATCTCGCCGCCCACCATTAGGATAATTAACTATTATTTTACCCACGTAAAACTACCCCTTTGCATAGATGACGGCTGAACAGCTTCACAATGAAGCCAAACTCCGACAGAACCGAGAACCTGAAACGGCAACATCGCGCATGCTGACACTGACCTTTGACATCATATATCACCATGGAAACCAACTTGGCATATGTCTATTTTAAAGATAAATATTTTTTATTACACAATTAATATTGTCACAAAAAGTTTTTTGTGCCGGCTAGATGTATATCTATGCTAAAAAACGGTATGTTAATAATGGATGGCATACGACATTTGTGGTGTAGCAAATGTCCCACCAAGATATTTAAGACTTCACGCAAATTGGTTTCGTTATAATACCCGTTGGTTATAAAACTGATAGAATGTGACATTGACACACAAAACACCAAGTTATGATTTAAGTTAGACTTTCAGTCCATGATGCACTGTTATGTGACCATCATCAAGTAGTCTCAGTCTGTATATAAACTGTTACAGAAAGATGATAATGCAGTAAATGTGATGAACACACGCAATGATGTCATCCTTTATAGTGAAACTGCCCTGTGATGTGTCAGACATTCTGACTGTACCAGTATGAAACATGAGCACCCTACATCCAGGCAGTGGAGACTAATTACCCCAATTCAGAGAGGCAAGTGTGTGCCTTTCGTCATGGCAACACGCAGTTAACAGTTGTGGCTGGGATCGTTGGAGCATTGTCACTGTGTCACAGAGAGATGAGTTTTGTAATTGCTGCATGACTTATGTCTGTAGCAAGTGCTTTTATAGAACCACGTACACACTGAAGGCACTGAAACATGTGGTGACATTCCATAGCTGAGCCGTCTAATCCGTGTGTCAAACCTAGATTTTAAATTTTGTTCTAAGAAAGTCCGTCTTTTAAACACATATTTCAAATAAATCAACATGCTGTAGTGTCACTTTCCTCACTCCTTTGTTCACATAATACGCAATTTTAGGATAATTCATGTTGTACATTCATCCTTATATATTTTGTAATGGTAGTTCATTCACATTGCGACTTAATTAAACCTCCCTCTGCAATTAGTCGAGTCCAGCGTCATGAATCTGATGATCTGACCTGAAGAGTGAGTGCAACATGCACAGGCCATGTAAGGAATTATTGCATACATTTGTTAAAATTATTGAAACAATTCATAATGATATTTGATAATGATATATTCCAGTGAAAATAACTTGTAAATAATTACAAACACCAAAATTAAAAACAATTTAAATTCCATCTTTATTATACACCAGACAGAGGTCACATTCCTTCATCCCCAAATGTTCACGCGTTGACTGGAATGGTTTATAAAGGAACGTAACTGACCTAGCTCAATTCATATTCACCAGGTTTGTAAACCGGTAATTTGTGCCTTCATAATACAGTAGATGTGATAACAATAACTAACTTACACCTGCGTGTCAAGCAACAAAGTAAGAGCAACTGTCAACACCAGAAACTACAGCCACTTTTCACAGAAACACAAGATCTATTTGTTTGAAATTGTATTACCTTTGAACTGTTGGCGCTGTTATGCTCCAGTGATGATGTGCCTGTCCCCATTCATGGTTACAATAACAAGATAACTTTTTTGAGCCTAAATCATTGAAAATAAATCTCTGGGGCACATAAAACAGAAGAGTTTCGTTTAAATGATTTTTTTTTATTGCCCCTCTAAATTCAGATTCCCAGGGATAAAGGAGCTACAAAAGTGTTACTATTATTATTACCATATTTTAAATGTAAACTCATCCTGATTACCATTGTTTATGCTGTTGTCAAAGTGTTGTGTCTAATGGGTAGTAGCATCAACACAAACATAGTGGTGCACCTGTTGTATGATTGAATAAAATAACACCGGCAATGGGTAGTAATAAGTATGCTTGTTTTCTATTGATCATGACCAATTGGTAAATGGAAAGCCTCAGGTCAAAGGAAGCAAACAAATACAGAATTAGGCAAATGAAACTCGGAGGGTGATACAATTACATGCCCCAAAGTTGGCACATTTACATATGCAAATTCTAAATTAACAGACAGTCGTAAATACTTATAAAATGCATTTTATACAGCTTCATGAAGGAAGCCATACCAACTTACATTTGTATAAATGGAGGCCAAAAATTGTAATTCTTGAAAAATTGCTCACCTTTGGGGACAAACTTAAAATTAATTTCTAAATGTAATAAAACCTTGGTACATGAATGTAATCGTTGGGAAACGTGTGTAACATTACAGTAATTGTTAACCTGTGGATTGTCAAAGCCATGCGACAGCGCTATCGTGCTAGGACAGGGGATTGTTTACTTCACCAGTGCCTCGACGGCAGTGTCACATTTCGCCACTGGTTCCACATAACACAGACACTTAATCCACAACTGTGTTTTTTGTCCTGTCACAGCCGACATAGTAGGACGCATTTCAAACAGACAAATACACTCAGTTTCTCTGTGATGAACACTGCACGACTGTAGTGTTTCTCCTTGTTTTGATGTACTCACAATGAAGCATTGTTTCAATTAATTTGAAGGTACAACAAATGAACTGCTTTTCCTAACAACATTAAATAAAACTGCCTAACATTGTTTTCAACATGGGAGGGATAATAACATAAATGTGCCTACTTGTCAGAAAATAGACCAAAACAATAAAAAAGAATTTAAAACAATCAACACAGTTCCACGATGTAACAAAACTTTTGCAATATGGACCAATAAAAAGTTCCCGTGCTATCTACCATCACCGCTTATCAGATATTATTGAGCCTCACCACAGTTATACTGCCTGCCATCAGTGAGCACATCACAGGTAATAAGTCACACCACAATAACAATTATACAGTCATGTATCCTGACATTATCAACTTTGACCTGATGGCTTGCGAATAAAAGTTTAGTAAAGGCATATTGCAAAAACGTTTATTTGCTGCATCACTGTCACAAGTAATACGGTTAGTTTGGGAGTCACTAAACCCCATATATGGTAAAGCTGTGTTTGATAGAGCTAAAATAAAACGTAAATATACAGATAGCAAAGATTCGTGGTAAGACCAGCCCAACCGACAACATACTGCCCAGCTGAATTAAGAACCGTGGCTTAACGCAGTTGTCAGTTGAATGAATTTCAAGCTGCTCAAATATATGTTATCACTGGATATTCACACATTCAGAGTGAACAATTGTGAACAATCCATGGGCTCTGCTTCAGCGTAAGTATGACCCAGTCTTTGTGTGAACAATAACACAGCCTCCATTCTGTAGGACTGTTGTAAACAATTACCTATCTTTAATGGGAGTTCTGTCATGGACAATAACATACCTGACTGGCTGTGAGCACTTAAATAAATCTTACATTGACAACAGCCAGTTTCTTATGAACCCTTTAGCCTGTGTTCTTGGTACACTGCGATTCACTGGCCATTATCGTTTCTGTCATGAACAATCTCTGAGTCTTTATGAACATTCACCCAACCTATACAACAGGTTTATTGTGAACAATCATATACATTTGTTGTACTACTAATAATGAAAAGAAAATGATGATATAAAATCACTAAACATGGTTGTTTGTCCTGTTGTGAAATGTGAACAAATGTAGCCATCCACATCAGAAAGACATCTCTGTTTGTACAATCACAGACCTTATACATGCAGGTTCTTTAGCAGTAATTCACAAAGTGTCTACGTTTGTTCTTTTGTGAACAATGTCAACCATAAAGCTTCATGCCAGTCCTGTTCATGAACCACTGAGGGTGTTGGCCAATGAACCACATTGGTTCTCTCTCTCTCTTGTGAACAGTGGCAATCTCTATCACAATGGCGTGGCAGTGTGGTGCACTGGGTCCAGTCCAGACATAACATGTGCCTTGAACACGTAATAAGCCTATGTCGGCAGCATTAGGAAGATGTCTGGACCATTGTAGTACATCGCCACATACTGACTTCCGTCTCGTAGGCAGTGCTTCTTGTCTGTCACTGTTTCATAGCCGCCTTCTGCCCCAGGTTTTTGTATCTGAAAGTTGGTGACACAGGTTAGATTTGCTTCTATAAAATCACAATTTTACGGTATTGGTGTGTGTGTGTGTGTGTGTGTGTGTGTGTGTGTGTGTGTGTGTGTGTGTGTGTGTGTGTGTGTGTGTGTGTGTGTGTGTGTGTGTGTGTGTGTGTGTGTGTGTGTGTGTGTGTGTGTGTGTGTGTGTGTGTGTGTGTGTGTGTGTGTGTGTGTGTGTGTGTGTGTGTGTGTGTGTGTGTGTGTGTGTGTGTGTGTGTGTGTGTGTGTGTGTGTGTGTGTGTGTGTGTGTGTGTGTGTGTGTGTGTGCGTGGGTGAATATGCATTACAATGTGTGTGTTTGTGTGTGTGCCAGAGATGGAGCGAGTACAATACAAATGTACTCGAGTACGAGTACGATTACTTTGAACATGCATGAGTACGAGTACGAGTACTCAGAAAACAAATGATACTCGAGTACGAGTATGATTACTTTACAATATACTCGAGTACGAGTACGATTACTTTACAATATAAGCATGATTACTTTCATGATTACTTTAATGAATATCATGTTTCTAACATAAAGGCGACTTTCATGGAATCCCTAAGGTGTCATTCTTGTTCTGTTGTTGTGTCACTAATGTTCTAACTGATTACTGCTATCCACTATCCAGGTGTTATTGTTATTAATAATTAGACGACTTTCTCAGGTATTGGATGAACCATTTAATGTTGGATAAATAATTTAATTTATGGTTTCTGAATCAAATACAAATAGGAGGCATTTAAAAATTTCAAATACACATGATCAAATACATTACAATAACAACACTTCAAAACCAGGGGGGCATATTCAAAAGAGTAGTATATCAGATGGGTCCAGACATGGGGTCAAATACATTTGTATTTGAAAGTATATAAATACTTTTTAAAATATGTGTATTTGATGTTTAGGAATTAAAAGTATTTGTATTTAAATACTTTCCTAAAGTATTTGACTTGTTCAAATATTTTTTGGAAATACATTGTCAGTATCAACATTTCTTTTTCACTGTCACATGTAATGCCTGCCAAACTGATTACCTTAATGCACTGCAACTTCACCCAACATTGCTAATTACTGATGAAGACACTTAACAGCAGGCTTCCCCATGGCCCTGCAGTGACCACAACTTGTGTTTGCTCAGAGCCAGAGGATGGACCTAACAGTGACCATAGGTCAATATCCCCTTTTGTTCTTTAGTCAGGGATCAATTTGGCACCAGGTTATTCTGGTTTCCTGGCTGACTTTGAAGTTGAGCCTTCCTCACAACATCCTAGCAATGATTAGCAGTGTCTCTTCTGAGGGCAACATAGGCGTTATATTATTATGGACCTCCTGGCGTAACATACAAACAATATATTTTGGCCTTTACCTCTTTCAGTCAGTTGTCACTGTGATGCAGTTAGCAATAACAATACTCCCTAGCACTGGTCTGCCTGTCATCATATGAGCAAAACACTAATTATGCCTATAAACTAGATATCTCAATATATGTGTTGCTTTTCTTTTACCTACATAGTAATACAAAAAGAAAAGTATTTGAAAAATATATGAACAAGTATTTGATATACTTTTCAATGTATTCATATTTAAATACATTTATATTTAAAAAGTATTTGTAATCCCTCAAGAATATTTGTATTTAAATACATTTCAAAATAAATTCAATGTATTTGACCCCATGTCTGGATGGGACAAACACAGAATGGTTGTGGATTTAGACAGGTTTACAGTTTGCACTTAATTAAACATAATAGACAGGGATTTAGCAGCTAACCACCCAGACCCAGTCAGGATTCTGGAAGTTGGAAATATGACCAGTCATTCACACCATACTGACAGAGCAAACAGTACAGGTGGGGCTGTGGCCTGGCTTCTAAAATTACAAAGCAAGATGTTAGGGGATGCTTATCTCCTGCAGTGCTTCCCAGGGACTGTCACAATATAACTTGCACTTTGTACTAAGCAGGAGGGTGAGGAGATGTTGCTTCTCTGGGAAGAGAAGGTATTAATTAGAGAAATCTGACTGAATATTTATTTAACTGAAATGTTCAACAGTAATAGAAAATGAATACCTTGATTATTATTACATTTATTAGATTACTTCTAATATTGCCATTTTATCTGTCTAATATATTTGCTTGCAACTGTTCATATGAACAAAATGTAATCGTGAAAAGTAATCGTGAGTACGATTACTTTGGTAATGTACTCGAGTACGATTACTTTCCTTCGTACTCGAGTACGAGTACTCAAAAAGTACTCGTACTCGAGTACGAGTACGAGTACAAGTACAAGTACACGAGTACGATTACTCCATCTCTGGTGTGTGCATGCGTACATGTATTGATTTATTATTTCTGACCGACTCTGAATTAGAAACTACCTGGTACTTCATGAACAAATTGAAAATAAGATGCAATATAAATAATTATAGGTCATGCTGTTGACACAATTTTTATTCCTATTGTGTGTCACTGTTCTTATTTATTGTTTAGCTAGTAGTAATTTTAACGTAATTGTTTGGTGCATGTGAGTGTAGTCCTGTGAACATAATGCAGTAATGCACATGTTACAGGTTTTACCATTAGATATCCACAAATAAAATTTGTCACCCATCAACATGCCACTTGTGTAAAAAAAATTCTTCAGTTTCCTGGAAACACACCAAACAGTTCTAAGGGACCTATGACTGAACTGTCTTGCAAGAAATAGACACAAGTTTTCCACTTCCTACACCCCCAGCCCACCCCCACCCCAGGTGCTGAGTGAATTAGCCACTTACATACAGCTTTTATGAAATGACTCATCTGGGGTTTTGACCCTAGACTTCCCAGTCACGGCACAAAGCACCCAGCGAACTGAGTCACTGCACCAATGGTGTGATTATACCTCACAGACAAAGCATTTTACACGAGTTCTTCCTCTCAATGTTGCACCTTTGAGTGCTTCAGTATATTGATTCATAATCACTGTGACCAGATAAATGCATGGGCAGAAATTATGGAAGCAAAAATGACTTTACATTATTCACTCTATCCACGTTTAAAATGGATTGTGTGCATATATACAAAGACAGATGTGAACATGCATTTAAAGGACTCGACTGGGTGTGCAGTGCCTTGCAAATTATTACAAGATCTATACATAAATGATCCTAAATTGATATTCCAAGTACAGTAGAATAGCTTGACTATACTGTTAAGAGGTTCTGTCAAGTACACTGTATATTTGGCCAAGACGTTTCAAGTATACATGTAAGTGTCGTAATTTGCTACTTGACCCCCAACTGTAGTCTACTGTGTATTTAGGGTGATCTCAAAGAAGATTGATATTCTACAATCAACGTTTTGCATACCGAAGACCATCTACAAGCGATCCTAACGATTTAGTATTGATCGTTGATTCATTTCTGCGAAAAGAAACAGTTTAGGTATGCAGTGCATTCTGAATAATTTGTGCCTCTATGGAGTAGGGATCCATGGCAATAATTTAACAAAGTTATCAGACATTCTACTTTTAAAGACTTGTCTTAACATGCTTAATACACCCTAGACCAGGTCCAAGCAAACAGATCAAGTTAAATCAAATCGATTAAATGCAAATTTTAGTTACCTGGATTTCACTGGAATTTATATCACCCATTGACTTTGAGCACATGAGCTGTAGAGTGAAATAGCCTGGCGAATGAAGTTGCATCCATGTCAATATTACACTGTACTAGGTGACATTAGATATCAATTCTTGGTAAAATAAATAAATTTGGATTAATAAAAAAATGTCACAGTACACCAACAAACACTGATCAAGATTTGACAGCCTAGATAATTGCACAGCCAATTAAAAAATGTCATATCAACCTGCAATAGCCAGATCCCTGTGACTGTGTTCTGTCGTTTCATCACATGTTCACAGACTTGGCTGGGACTGGTGCCCTCGTTGAAGTACATTGTACCAATATGTGTGCGCAGTGAAATGCCGTTCTTTTTCTCACTAAGCTCCAGCCGTACCTACAAAATGGACCACAGGAAAGTGAAACTGATTAGAAACATTTTGAAGAAAGTAACACTTTAAATCTAGTAATTGTAGATACTTATAACAATAAGAGGATTAAGGGGAAAATAATAGAGTATTTTTAAAAATGCTTGCTCTATTAATTATATTATATAAAATCTTCCAACCAAGATAATTTCATATTTTACCCAGACGATACCTTTAATGCCTTTACTTTTGGCAAAACCAATTTCATACAAACACGTACACCAGACTAGTGAACTTTGTTTTATCTTAACTAACTCTGACATATATGTATATAGATATGTTTCTAAAATGGCACATATTTATTTATATAACAGTTAACGCAAATGATGCCAATTTTAAAATTGTCATTACAATTTGCACCAGAACACCTCTTAATGCAATTGTTTAATTTTAAATAAATCTATCTATTTATATTTTATACGTATTTATTAATATGCCTCCGTTACTAATATTCACATGGAGCGCGATTCATTTCTACTAAGATGACGATTGAATCTAAATTGTGTCATACAAAACTGCTAAATTCGCCTCAACAAATTCGACCAACGCTACCACCAGACGTATGGGGGGGGGGACGAATCAACAACTGAAACAACAATAGTCAGAGTAGTCGAAATTTTGTTTGTAACGTATCGATCGACACCTGTGCCGTGGCTGTGCTTCGACCCTGCAGCCGCGGGCGATTTCACGCATTCGCCAGGCCCATTTGCGGCACCTCATTCAACTGGGAAGACAGTATACCGAGCGTATTTACCGGGATTTGTAGGGCGGAGAGACGTTCCATGCTGCAGGAATGTAGTTCGTTCGCAACCAGGAACTCCCCCTCACACCGGGCCCGGATCTTAGCTGGTTGATGAATGCGACAACCTAGTTTCCGAGCGACTGTCGTCGCGCTGTCACCATTTCTACTCCGTTGTCGGTCACACTCACGCCGACGTCACTAATGACCAGTGTCGCGGATGCCACTAGATAACAATTACCATGTCCGTGGCATGAGACAGCGATGACCACGACCGTTTATTAGTCCGGTCACTCGACACTGTCACCGAGTCATTTACCCTGTTGATTTACAAGCACTGACTTTCCGGATAGCAGTAAACCACCCGCCACAGCGCCCTCTCATGGACACTGTATTGTCACATCGCTATGTGCGCCATCTATTGTATGTGTTGGCATTATTTTTTATGAGCTCTTACTCGTGTATTGAATGGAATTTGATTTGGTAAAGTAATACAACAGAATGCAAGTGATAGAAAATAATTTAAGAAAAACAACATTAAAAAGGAAAAATACACGCGAATTTTATTTGTCTGTAGTAGCGCAGTGGCGCAATAGGCAGAACTTCCGAGTCTAACGTTAGGCTGAGAGAACCTGAGTTGGAATTCTGTGCTGCCATGTTGAACCTGGGCAAGTATTTTCACGCTGTGTTGCTCCAGCTCACTCGGCTGTGTGAATGAGTATTTGGCTATAGAGTGGCAGTGTAGTGGTGGACATTTGTGCACGAATAGTCTTCGCTCATTAATTGCGGCGTGGTTGCCTGCATGATGCTTCCCAAAGAAACCGCAATTATAATTTATGTTCGATTGGATAGGTCTGCCATCATACCATGCCATATCGCATCATATCACAACATTCCACATCGTATCACATCATATCACATCATATCGCATCTTATCGCATCATATCACATTGTACCACATCGTACCACATCACGTCACGTCACGTCACGTCACGTCACGTCACGTCACGTCACGTCACGTCACGTCACGTCACGTCACGTCACGTCACGTCACGTCACGTCACGTCACGTCACGTCACGTCACGTCACGTCACGTCACGTCACGTCACGTCACGCCACGCACGCCACGCCACACCACACCACACCACACCACACCACACCACACCACATCACATCATATCATACTACACATTATATAACGTACACGCACACACGCACGCACACATGCACGCAAGCACGCACACCCAGAGACACACTAGCCCCCTCGTATACGGCCATGCAACTCTTCAAGCAAACCCAAAGTCACCGTATTAAAGGCGGGTGGCCTCTGGTGAAGGCAACGCATTTGCCCCTGTTTCATGGCACACTGTCCGCTCCCTTACAAATACACATAACACATGTACATTATCAACATTCGAGACATCTAACATTGCACCACTTGATGTTTTTCCGAGACCGAAGGGTGCGTATGGTAACTAGGCTTACTTCGTTTTTTATTGACTTGTGATTAAAAATCGCCGCTTTCGACTGCCGATTTGCCGCTGAAGAGTGGCAGATTCTTTAGGCAACACTGGCAGAACATTGGCTGCGTTAGCCGGGTGGCCGCTAGTGAGGGGTAGTTTGTATTAGAAAACGCTATGAAAATGTGGCCGCATAATCAGGGTGGCCGTTGGCGATGGGGAGGGGGGGCGTATAAAAAGGGGACTACTGTATATAAAAATTATATATATATATAATATATATAATATATATATATATATATATATATATATATATATATATATATATATATATATATTATATATATATATATAAATATATATATATATATATATATATATATTATATATATATATATAGTGTGTGTGTGTGTGTGTGTGTGTGTGTGTGTGTGTGTGTGTGTGTGTGTAACAACCTGCTGCAAGATACAGGGCTGGGAAACACAAGTGAACTGCAGACAGTCATGATGGACAGAGGGTGCTGGAAGGGCTGTGTGTTCAACGCGTGGCGTCCTGAAAGACGACCAAGATGAGATGAGATATAACGTGTATATGTATGTATATCTATATATATATATATATATATATATATATATATATATATATATATATATATATATATATATATATTCATATCATCTCCGCTCACTTTGGCGGTCAATCTATCTCCACCCACGAGAACCACGTCCCCACATGTCTGTTTGATATTCTTCACGTTGATGGTTGTTTTATGGTTACGGTAAGACACACAAAGTCGTCTCACAATGGTAAAAAATAGATGCATTTTGTTGGTCCAATTCGGTTTTATATTGTAGGTATGTCAGATGAAACATTCGTCAGCTCCTACTATGCGGAATCTCAATCTGCAGGCATCTAATCACGTGCGTCATGTTGAAAATGTCACAATGTCCTTGTAAGTTATAATCCTGTTAAGCATAAGTAAATACATCTTATTTTATTGATACTTTCTATTTTATTCTTATAAGATATATCGTCAAACATCATTCAATAATGCAACTTTAATATGTATTTTTTTATATTAAGACATTGTGTTTACATTATCGTTTGTGTTAATGTAAATACATTTGATTGGTGATGTTATCTGCAGTACTTATAGCTCAAAACAGTTGAAAAGGGTCCCGACATACTCTATGAGCGCTAAAAGCTAAGCAATTATGCTTACTTGTACGTAAACGGAATACCGTTTTCCATAAAGGAATGCCAACATCCTGAGTGGCTATACTCGGTGCGACAGCTGTTTAATGTCGGATGTTGTTGACCTGTGCAGTTATGTACGAATCAACCTTTGAACAACTGACGTCAGTCAAGACCTATCCAGAAGAATAGCTGAACAACGAAAGTCGTCAAATCGGCATGTTTGTGGGCCGTCGGCGCGGGTTACTTTATTGGGCGACTACCTCACTTATTACAACGACTGAAAAGCAAACATATTTGTAATGGCAAAAATACGTCACAATCACCAAATACTGTGAACAATTTCCGTTTTAATGCACTGTTTTAAAGGGACAACAATGTTATTGAATCTTGAATATCTCTGCATCGATATAAAAACAACAGATCACAAAAAACAATATTATTAAGACATCTGGTGTTGATCTGTGGAAATAACAGTGAATTGTATACAACAAGACTAAAATATCCACAGAAAAGGGTTTGACACTAAACAAAATTAGTGTCTTAATAATGAACATGCACTGTTCCAATAACTTTGCGTTGTCTTCACGAGTGTTGTATTGTTGGGAGTTGTGATGCTGCTCTCCTTGTCTATTTTAACTGCCTCAACTGTTTTAGTTTTGTTAATGTGTTCGCCTTGCACCTTGTATACTTATTTACACATGTACTGCATGCATTGCGAAGGAAACCATCAACTCGGAGCTTGGCACCTTTCATTTTAAAAACTACCTGTAAGATATAGGGCTTATCTAGAATTTTTTGATCCCTCCTTCCTTCCCTCCCTCGCTCGCTCGCTCGCTCCCTCCCTGCCTGCCCCCCTCTCTCCGCCCCTGCTTCCGTCCCTGCCTCCCTCCCCTGCCTCCCTCCCCTGCCTCCCTCCCTCCCTCCCTCCATCGGTCCCTCCCCCTCCCCCCCTCCTTCGCTCCCTCGCTCCCTCGCTGCATCCCTGGCTCCATCACTCGCTCCATCCCTCGCTCCACCCCCTCGCTCGCTTCCTCCCTCGCTCCCTACCATCCTCCCCTCCCTCCCCCTCCCTCCTATCCTCCCTCCCTCCCTCCCTCCCTCTCCCTCCCTCCCTTTCCTGTTGGAAACACAGAACTAGCAAACACCGAACCGCAGAAGAAACCAAACCGCGAGCGCCCCAAACACCGAAGAAAGCTCACAGAAGAAACTCCTACTCAAAACTCCAACCGCAGAGAGAAAGCTCCAAACACGCAGAGAGAAAGCTCCAAACACGCAGAAAGACAGCTCCAACACGCAGAAAACTCCAAACACGCAGAGGAAAGCTCCAACCGCGGAGAAAGCTCCAAACACGAGAAAGACAGCTCCAAACTGCAGAGAGAAAGCTCCAACCCCAAACAGCCCCAACCGAGAGAAAGCTCCTAACACGCAGAAGACAGCTCCAAACATGCAGAGAAGCTCCGAACACGCAGAAGAGCTCCAACACGCGAGAGAAAGCTCCAAACACGCAGAGAAGCTCCAACACGCTGAAGACAGCTCCGAACACGCAGGAGAAAGCTCCAACACGCAGACCTCCAACACGTCAGGAAAGCTCCACCCCTCCCCGCTCCACGAGAATCCAACGCGCTCCAAACACGCAGAAAGACAGCTCCAAACACGCAGAGAGAAAGCTCCCCGAACTCCACGCAGAGAGAAAGCTCCAAACACGCAGAAAGACAGCTCCAAACACGCAGAGAGAAAGCTCCGAACACGCAGAGAGAAAGCTCCAAACACGCAGAAAGAAAGCTCCAAACACGCAGAGAAGCTCCAAACACACACAGAGAAAGCTCCGAAAACGCAGAGAGAAAGCTCCAAACACGCAGAGAGAAAGCTCCAACACGCAGAGAGAAAGCTCCGAACACGCAGAGAGAAAGCTCCAAACACGCAGAGAGAAAGCTCCAAACACGCAGAGAGAAAGCTCCGAACACGCAGAGAGAAAGCTCCAAACACGCAGAAGAAAGCTCCAAACACGCAGAAGAAAGCTCCAAACACGCAGAAGGAAAGCTCCAAACACGCAGAAAGAAAGCTCCAAACACGCAGAAAGAAAGCTCCAAACACGCAGAAAGAAAGCTCAAACACGCAGAAAGAAAGCTCCAAACACGCAGAAAGAAAGCTCCAAACACGCAGAAAGAAAGCTCAAACACGCAGAAAGAAAGCTCCAAACACGCAGAAGAAAGCTCCAAACACGCAGAAAGAACGCTCCAAACGCGCAGAAAGAAAACTCCAAACACGCAGAAAGAAAGCTCCAAACACGCAGAAAAAAGCTCCAAACACGCGAAAGAAAGCTCCAAACACGCAGAAGAAAGCTCCAAACACGCAAGAAAGCCTCCAAACACGCAGAAGAAAGCTCCAACACGCAAAGAAGCCCCAAACACGCAGAAAGAAGCTCCAAACACCAAAGGCAAGCAGAAAAGCTCCAAACGCAGAAAGAAAGCTCCAAACACGCAGAAAGAAAGCTCCAAACACGCAGAAAGAAAGCTCCAAACACGCAGAAAGAAAGCTCCAAACACGCAGAAAGAAAGCTCCAAACACGCAGAAAGAAAGCTCCAAACACGCAGAAAGAAAGCTCCAAACACGCAGAAAGAAAGCTCCAAACACGCAGAAAGAAAGCTCCAAACACGCAGAAAGAAAGCTCCAAACACGCAGAAAGAAAGCTCCAAACACGCAGAAGAAAGCTCCAAACCGCAGAAAGAAAGCTCCAACACGCAGAAAGAAAGCTCCAAATACGCAGAAAGAAAGCTCCAAACGCGCGAGAAGCTCCAAACCGTGAAAGAAAGCTCCAAACACGCAGAAAGAAAGCTCCAAACACGCAGAAAGAAAGCTCCAAACACGCAGAAAGAAAGCTCCAAACACGCTGAAAGAAAGCTCCAAACACGCAGAAAGAAGGCTCCAAACACGCTGAAAGGAAGCCCCAAAAACGCAGAAAGAAAGATCCTAACACTCAGAAGGAAAGCTCCAAATGCGCAGAAAGAAAGCTCCAAACACGCAGAAAGAAGCTCCAAACACGCAGAAAGAAAGCTCCAAACACGCAATGAGAAAGCTCCAAACACGCAGAAAGAAAGCTCCAAACACGCAGAAAGAAAGCTCCAAACACGCAGAAAGAAAGCTTCAAACACGCAGAAGGAAAGCTCCAAACACGCAGAAAGAAAGCTCCAAGCACGCAGAAAGAAAGCTCCAAGCACGCAGAAAGAAAGCTTCAAACACGCAGAAAGAAAGCTGCAAACACGCAGAAAGAAAGCTCCAAACACGCAGAAAGAAACTCAAACACGCAGAAAGAAAGCTCCAAACACGCAGAAAGAAACTCAAACACGCAGAAAGAAAGCTCCAAACACCAGAAGAAACTCCAAACGCAGAAAGAAAGCTCCAACACGCAGAAAGAAAGCTCCAAACGCGAAAGAAAGCTCCAAACCGCGAAAGTAAGCTCCAAACACGCAGAAAGAAAGCTCCAAACACGCAGAAAGAAAGCTCCAAACACGCAGAAAGAAAGCTCCAAGCACGCAGAAAGATAGCTCCAAACACGCAGAAAGAAAGCTCCAAGCACGCAGAAAGAAAGCTCCAAACACGCAGAAAGAAAGCTCCAAACGCGCAGAAAGAAAGCTCCAAACACGCTGAAAGAAAGCTCCAAATACGCAGAAAGAAACCTCTAAACACGCAGAAAGAAAGCTCCAAACACGCAGAAAGAAAACTACAAACACGCAGAAAGAAAGCTCCAAACACTCAGAAGGAAAGCTCCAAATGCGCAGAAAGAAAGCTCCAAGCGCGCAGAAAGAAAGCTCCAAATACGCAGAAAGAAAGCTCCAAACGCGCGGAAAGTAAGCTCCAAACACGTTGAAAGAAAGCTCCAAACACGCAGAAAGAAAGCTCCAAACACGCAGAAAGAAAGCTCCGAACGCGCAGAAAGAAAGCTCCAAACACGCTGAAAGAAAGTTCCAAACACGCAGAAAGAAGGCTCCAAACACGCTGAAAGGAAGCCCCAAAAACGCAGAAAGAAAGATCCTAACACTCAGAAGGAAAGCTCCAAATGCGCAGAAAGAAAGCTCCAAACACGCAGAAAGATAGCTCCAAACACGCAGAAAGAAAGCTCCAAACACGCAGAAAGAAAGATCCAACACTCAGAAAGAAAGCTCCAAACACGCAGAAAGAAAGCTTCAAACACGCAGAAGGAAAGCTCCAAACACGCAGAAAGAAAGCTCCAAGCACGCAGAAAGAAAGCTCCAAGCACGCAAAAAGAAAGCTTCAAACACGCAGAAAGAAAGCTGCAAACACGCAGAAAGAAAGCTCCAAATACGCAGAAAGAAACCTCTAAACACGCAGAAAGAAAGCTCCAAACACGCAGAAAGAAAACTACAAACACGCAGAAAGAAAGCTCCAAACACTCAGAAGGAAAGCTCCAAATGCGCAGAAAGAAAGCTCCAAGCGCGCAGAAAGAAAGCTCCAAATACGCAGAAAGAAAGCTCCAAACGCGCGGAAAGTAAGCTCCAAACACGCTGAAAGAAAGCTCCAAACACGCAGAAAGAAAGCTCCAAACACGCAGAAAGAAAGCTCCGAACGCGCAGAAAGAAAGCTCCAAACACGCTGAAAGAAAGCTCCAAACACGCAGAAAGAAAGCTCAAAACGCGCAGAAAGAAAGCTCCAAACCCGCAGAAGGAAAGCTCCAAACACGCAGAAAGAAAGCTCCAAACACGCAGAAAGAAAGCTCCAAACCCGCAGAAGGAAAGCTCCAAACACGCAGAAAGAAAGCTCCAAACACGCAGAAAGAAAGCTCCAAACACGCAGAAAGAAAGCTCCAAACCCGCAGAAGGAAAGCTCCAAACACGCAGAAAGAAAGCTCCAAACGCGCAGAAAGAAAGCTCCAAACCCGCAGAAGGAAAGCTCCAAACACGCAGAAAGAAAGCTCCAAACACGCAGAAAGAAAGCTCCAAACACGCAGAAAGAAAGCTCCAAACACGCAGAAGGAAAGCTCAAAACATGCAGAATGAAAGTTCCAAACACGCAGAATGGAAAATATTTACTAGAAACTCCCACAACATAAGGTATGACCTTCCACACCACCGTACGTGGTACAGGAGGATGTTATTTTCCTCAAGAACAGTAATCACCAGTGGCATAATCTGTCCAATTAACTGGTATCTGCGACAACCCTGGATTCTTTTGAGACCAGCCTCCAGCGTCATCCTTTAAATACCATAAATACCAGCCTCAACCCGTCCCCTCCCTATCTAATATCTACACCTCTTACCCAGCCCCACTGAAATGCACTACTGTCTTTTCTCTTTTCGTGTGGCAATGTGCACGCCACGAAATAAAATGACAACATCGTCAGAAGAAGATATTCATTACACACAAGAAGGAGAGTGTTAACAATGAACGTCCATTATATATTTATTTAACAGCAGTGATACTTATTTTGTATGTGTTACGTAAATATTGAATACTGAATACAGCACTTGTAATCTCGTCCTTTGCACTTGAGAAGGTTCCATACAAAATAACATTAAGCATTTTCCGGTTGATTCTGTGTAGTTTAAGTCGTCCTTTTTTCAAAATAAACAACTGATGTGCACACGTTTGAGTGATACCGACAAAAGGAGATCGTGTGTACATTTTTGATTACAACATTCCAGGTTATGTAACTGCACTTTCCTCGCGTTGACTCGTGTAAACTAATGGTACTAGAGACTTCAGTGTTGGCCTGTTATCTGCCTTTTAAACGTTGCAGTCGGAGAGCACTGATCGACGGAGGCGCCAGCGATGGACTTTTGCCAGTACTGCATCCTGGTAGGTGAGACCACAATCGTGGTTGACAATGCGCCAATTACGCTTGCTTTGTGAATGTAAAGTTGGAAACAATAATGGTTAATTCTACAAATAGGCGACTGTTTCTTTGGCTGTTTCACATCGCTGGTCGAGGGTCGACTTGACCCAGTTGCGAAGAAATATGCGCTGTAGATCCATCAGGATTGCGGGAGTTTAAATGGCAGCGGAAATGGGATTCGAATTTATATTGCTGGAATCACTGAACATAGATCAGGTGTCGGGCATTAGATATAAACATCTTTTTCAGAAAAGGACAATTTACACTGATAACAAAATGTGTCGCCTTGGATGTTAATGTTTTGTGCTTGAAACAGGACATGTTAACAGACGACACAATGCATACCTATATATAGACCAAAATGGTAAATTTGAGACGATGAACGTATTCGAAATAGGCATATATTTGCTATTGGTTTCGCGGAAGTTTGTAAGACGTTCAATCATGTACTTCAAATGACGTCTTATGGTGAAACGTACTTATTAGCATGTCTAACATTACATTTTAATAGTGTGTGTGTGTGTGTGTGTGTGTGTGTGTGTGTGTGTGTGTGTGTGTGTGTGTGTGTGTGTGTGTGTGTGTGTGTGTGTGTGTGTGTGTGTGTGTGTGTGTGTGTGTGTGTGTGTGTGTGTGTGTGTGTGTGTGTGTGTGTGTGTGTGTGTGTGTGTGTGTGTGTGTGTGTGTGTGTGTGTGTGTGTGTGTGTGTGTGTGTGTGTGTGTTGTTGTGTGTGTGTGTGTGTGTGTGTGTGTGTGTGTGTGTGTGTGTGTGTGTGTGTGTGTGTGTGTGTGTGTGTGTCTGTATGTGTGTGGTGTGTGCGTATGGTATATGTATGCGCACGTATATATAATACATACATTTGTTTTGCATATGTGTGTGCGTGCGTATGTGCGTGCGTACATGTGGTGTATATGTGTGCGGAAGGAGACTCGGTTATGCATCCGTATAGTCTACATTCCGTGATGCATAAGACCTAACTGCAGACAGGACGTGCCCCGAAGCACAAAACACCAACTACACAGACGACCTGGAATAAATTTGAGTCATTCAATTAATGCACGTCCATTTCCGTTCAGTTCTCGGCGATGATGGCCGTCCGTGTACTTCCGGTGGCTAGCGAAGGGGTGTCGTACGGGATGTGTTTGAGAATGTGTGACAGCAACTTCCTTCACTGCGTCGTCGTGTCGGGATGTGGGCGACCCTTCCCCCTCGAAGTACCCGAACATTGCATCAAGATGCGCGAAGTCTGCATGGAGAATTGTTCAGCTAGTTAACGAAACATATCATATACCCGTTATGGCGGGATGTGTTTTTGTTTACATGATATTGTTAAAGCCTTGTTGATTTATTTGTTGCAATTCCATACGCACATGGGCATGGATCCATGAACGAAGACGTGATGTGTGCACGTGCTGTGCGCGCGTTCACGTGCATGCATGCTGGCGTGTACAGAAGTGGAAACCCGTGTTGTAGACGGTGGACTCTGACTCATGTTTGACGTATATTTTAATGTCAAATCGTATCCACATAATGCAGACATTTTCTAACGAGCCACATGCTATTATGGACATGTGCAGCGTTATATAATCCGAGTGCATAAGACAAGAATGTGCAGGCTCTGAGATAAGATATAAGATATACTAAACGAAACACGTTTTCATAACAAAAGCATTATCCATAATTGTGCACGTTACAGTTTACAGTTAAGTTCAGTAAAACTTCAGTTACGTTCAACTGGCGACCAGTGACCTGGTGGTCAGTTTTGTTCAAAGAAACAATAAAATATTTTGTCATAATTTTGTCATAATTTTGTCATAATTTTGTCATAATTTACATCTGCGTATCCGTGTGTTTCTTCTTGATAAGCCATGCTGGGAATACTAGCATAGCAATAAAAAGAACATTGTGGACATGTTTACGCATACAAAATAAATCAGTATTTGCAATGCAAACGAGAAACGGCTGTAATGGTCCATGCCCAACAAAGACCGTTAGGCCCTACACGCAATATACTCTCGAGGACGTATTTATGGCCCCTTTGCTTTGTAAATATATCTTTTATAACATATTGCGCCAATGAATGGCTAATTTATCACGCTTTTACGTTCGTCCATTTTGGGCACCACTTTTCGACATCCTAGAAAGGGGGGCCTACGTCATCTATTCTCTCCACTGCATACTCTTGTGTGAAGCGTAGACAACACGTAGGAACAAGACAAACGTTAGCCACCAATTTAGTAATCTGGATACGGACGTCTTGCGTTTCGTTGTCCGCCCAGATATTGAACAAAATAGGAACAAAACAAACAAACAAACAAACAAATAATCAAACAAATACAACTGCACCAAACTTCGGGATACGAAGGAGACAATAACCGAGCTTGTGAACACAACATATGTGAGCTTAATTGTGCAATTTAGTTATATATGGCGGTTGTAATTTCGAGTAGGAGGATAAAACGGACGGAGCAAATCTTCTCCTCCTTGCTCCCTTGAGGGTTAGGGTGCTTCCCTTCTTCGTTTGCCACACCCTACTGCTTGCCACGCTACTACTGGCAGCCTGTCGCCGTCCATTCTTTGTACCTGCCCCTCTCATTCTGCTTCCTACTACTTCTCCCTTTAGGTACGTGGTCATTCTAATCTCCTCTCTCAGACGCTGCTGTGTTCTACTGCGTGTAGGCACTTGTCCTGCCACTCGCTGCTGTGTTCTACTACGTGTAGGCACTTGTCATGCCACACGCTGCTATGTTCTACTGCGTGTAGGCACTTGTCCTGCCACTCGCTGCTGTGTTCTACTGCGTGTAGGCACTTGTCCTGCCACTCGCTGCTGTGTTCTACTGCGTGTAGGCACTTGTCCTGCCACTCGCTGCTGTGTTCTACTGCGTGTAGGCACTTGTCCTGCCACTCGCTGCTGTGTTCTACTACGTGTAGGCACTTGTCATGCCACACGCTGCTGTGTTCTACTGCGTGTAGGCACTCGTCCTGCCACTCGCTGCTGTGTTCTACTGCGTGTAGGCACTTGTCCTGCCACTCGCTGCTGTGTTCTACTGCGTGTAGGCACTCGTCCTGCCACTCGCTGCTGTGTTCTACTGCGTGTAGGCACTTGTCCTGCCACTCGCTGCTGTGTTCTACTGCGTGTAGGCACTTGTCCTGCCACACGCTGCTGTGTTCTACTGCGTGTAGGCACTTGTCCTGCCACTCTGTAAGTGCCGATGTCCACCGCACATAAATACAGACTGGCATCACGCTGACTTCAAACACTTACTTTCTCTTGGTTGGAGCAAATGAACGTTTTAAATGCTGGACTTTTTCTTGCTGATCTAAGATGGCGTGCAGGAACTTAATTAGCAACGATCAGGAGGATGTAATGCGGCGTATGTTCAATATGTAGTTATAAAATGCATATAGGTTATCGTTCCCATACAATAAGCCATTTAAACTACCTTTACATGGTGGAGTTCGTAGTCTGTATTGAAACAAGTTTCGCATGCTATTTTGTTGCATAACGCCCAAAGTAGGTATACGTAGAAACCGCATAAGTGGTCGGATATTGACAATATCAAAGGTAAGTGATTCTATTGTCTTGTGACGCGGTACACGCGCTAATGAGACGGCAGGTCGTGGCCGGTCAGATGACAAGCAGGAGTGATTTTGGTTGTATGGCGTCAGGCGATTCCTATCATGTTTGTTCCAATGCCAACACAAACATGGTGTCAGCCGTCATCTGCACGAGAAAGTCCCCATATCACGACAACTGGGCTGTGAGGCCGTGGGCCCAGATCAGTGATCGCAGAAGCCACATGGGTGATGGACGTCTGTCGTTTCTGCTACACTCTGGTAGGTGTAACTTCGTTACAGTTTTATCAATCTGCCATTTTACGCGAGTTTGTTCTGAATAAACGATCGTAAATGTTTTTATCGATTATGTCCGGCTGCGCCAGATGCGTCAATCTGTCATATTTTCTGTGATAAGGCGATGTATTCTTGATGTCCTAGTTGCAACAAAAACACCTGTTATTTTTAACATGTTGAGTTCAGTTACACCAGAAAGTAGCTTGGTCAGCCAATTCATATGGGAGAAATTAGATAGCGTGTTAACATTATTTGCCCAGAAATATATATATAATAGGAAACTAAATTAATTTACACTTCCATTAAACTAGAAAACGATGGGCATTTGCTCAGTCTAGCGGGTTATTGCGCTTATCCTATTTGCATCAACACTCGATGTAATTATCATATTATGCAATTTACTGAATTTCATGTGTACAAATGCTTGACTGATAATAAGGGTACACATTTTGCCAAGCTATTGACTCTAAATCAGCACAACAGTGACGTAGAGTCCACCTATTCTTCACTCAAGCGTTCCTGTTCCTTCAGTTGTTTTGCATGACATCTCCTACAGAAAACCTCATCTCTAATGACATAGTTCTCGTTAAAGATATAGAACCATATTTTGAAAATGCGAATTGGCTACTCGTGGACGATTTGTAATAATTCAAGTATTACTAATCTTTCCACTTCAGCTTGCTGGCATGCTGGTTGTGAGCGTCTATCACGTGAACGGCAACATGGAGGATTACGGCATATGTCTGCGCATGTGCGACAGCAACTTCCTGCACTGCGTTATAGCCAATGGTTGTGGTCGGTCCTTCCCACTTCCCGTACCCGACCGCTGCATCAAGATGCGAGAACTCTGCATAGACAGGTGTCTGCCCGTCAAAGGCTACATGTAGATACCCGTTACAACGACGAAAACGTGGATAGTAATAATTATTACGCAGGAATAATTCAACACGCATGGCGCCGAAAACGTAGAAGGGCATGGCTGTAACGTAACAACTGTTCACTGTAAGATGATATCACATTCATATCAATTGATACTTATTTTGAAGCAGTCGACTATTATATTTTGCTAATGCGGCCGTTTGTACACGATATCACGGTGTTGTGGCGTGATGGGTTGTACTGATGTAGTGGATGCGTTATGCGACGAGGCAAGCTCAGATAACGTCAGTAGGTAGTTGTCACTGCTGTACACTTGCCAGCGCAAACTTGGTATTGTAACGTCAATAGCTAAGACGTGTCCCGACTTATTGTAAGCCAGCCAGGTTGAGAGTTTGGCGAAAGTGATGTATACGAATGTTTTCGCACCTTCGCTCAACGACTTGTGTTGGTATATTAGGGAACAGGTATATTAGGGAATTATTGTTGGTATATTAGGGAATTATTGATGCATGTTATTTATATTACGAACTGCTCTCGACGATAGTTGGTGTAATGTGTACAGGGTATGTAACTTAGGGTTAAACAAAGTTTCACGAATTGCATTGTTGACTAATGCTGCATACTATTTACACAACTTGCGCTGCTGTGTGGTTATAAGGGAAACACATCGGAATACTTAATATTTTTACCTGCTACTCAACGTCGTATTCTATGACTATCCAACTTAAATATATAGTTTGATTTAAGCAATGACATTCTTGATTATGGGGTATTCCGAGAATTATCCAATGTTGTCTATCATTGCAAACTACCACTAACGAAATCAAACCATAACGTGTATACGGAACCATTCTAACATGTTGCAGTTGCAGTTATACCCAACCATTGAATGTTATTTGTTGTTGCACCACTTGCAAAGGCTGTACAACTAGAACTCGGTTGAACTCACCGGAGCTCTGTCGTTGGACAGTTTGCTCGGTGTGCCAGGGGTAGAATCTTGAACTCCATTCGTACTCAGTTGGCAACCAGAGTCACTTCGTTGTAGCTGTTTTCACTTGTTGTTGACATACGTGTTGTATACTGTCTTATTAGCTACGGTGACCGCTTATCGAGAGAAGTACAGGTGACAGTCTTTATTGATCGTACACATGGATGCACTCACTCGTCTAATTATTTGTTAAGCCATTCTGACTGTTTATCGTAAATAGTAAATTTGAAAAAGAAGCAATACAGTTTTATGTATTCTTGAACAGGTGAATCGGTGTGTAGCAGCGGAGGGTATTTAAATTGTGGCGATATCAGAATGTATTTCGCTTTACTTGACGCCATCTGGGCTGGATGCTTCCCAGAGAATCCGAGGTGGTGTTCGGTTGGTCAGGTCTGCCAGGGAGTAAAATGAAAGGTGTTTTAAGCAATCCTGAGAATTGGCTACTACGCTATATCAGAACATACCTTATATAAGAACTTACCTTTACCTTATATTTACCTTGTGACGGGAAAACCTCTCTCTCATGTTGGCTGGTCGGACTTTCAATGAAAGTATTGTACATATTTGCAGTGTACTTGCGACTTTGCATTTACAGAAAGGTTATAAGTTGACACATCTCCAACGTTTGACAATCCGTTTTATATATAATTTACACACACACACCACACACACACACACACACACACACACACACACACACAACACATACACATACATACACACACAACACACACACACACATACACACACACACACACACACACACACACACACACACACACACACACACACACACACACACACACATACACACACAAACATACACACACAAAAACACAGACACACTATATATATATATATATATATATATATATATATATATATATACATAATATATAATTTATCTACGGAAGTTCATTCGCTTAGGAGGAACAATTAGTGACAATTTGAACATACACCGTTGGTCATTTAAAGACCTACCGTATGTCCATATACAATATAATAATTCGCAGAATAACTAATTCATCATAACTTCAATTATACTAATTATTAAATTAAATTTTACATTATGTATCATAATATAATTCAATAACCTATATATATATATATATATATATATATATATATATATATATATATATATATTATATATAATACATATATATATAATATATATATATATTATGTATATATAGATATATTTATGTATATATATATATATATATATATATATATATATATATATATATATATATATATATATATGTGTGTGTGTTTGTATGTGTGTATATATATTACTAAGTGAAAACAGTATATATGCATATTGTAGCGCGGACCACCAAGATATGTTCAAATTGGCATCAATTGTTTAAAATACGCGTCTGAAATCAAAGTCGATTAAACTTTTTATACTGCAATACAGAAATAAAGAGTCTACACTATGCTTTGTTTGATTTTGTTTTATTTATTACTGTGCTCCAAAACGTTGACAATGGAACAACTCTATTCAACAAGGTACTAACAACTTGTTCAACAATCCGTGAAGTGGCCTGTCAACGGCTGAAAAACCATGCCGACACCTTCGTCACTAATCGGAACTTCACCGATCACGGCGTTGTAACATCATCAAAGTAAGTATCTAACATTGCAATTTCAGCTTTTTTCGCTGCACTCTTTGGAGTAGGCTCCTTCTACTGTTAGAATAGTTGAAAATATTACACTACTCCGGCGTCATTAAAAAAAAACGTTATCTATACAACTTCGTTTATCCACCGTAACTCACTACTATCTTGATCGGTTGGTAGACAACTGAAATACAGGTTTCGGAATTGGTTGCGCATCTGGGCTTGGTTTTGTTATACATAAGTTTTCGTACAAGTTATATTTTACCTCGTTTATCTGTAACGAGGACTCGGCAAGGAAAATATCGAGAGCAGAACAAACAGAGACATCATCCATGGAGGGGTATGGATTTATGGAACGAGACAAACGAAATTGCTGTCTTTAGAACTTAGCGTGGCCTTAGATCCAGTTATCTCGATGACACAATCACGTTTCTATCAGCAGTGTCATCCACACATTCAATATAACCAAGCTCATTGCACAGGAGCTATTAACATCTCCATATATGAACCATATTCAATGTTTCTGGTATCGGTATATCTGTGATAACAACCCGTTGTAATATTTTTGTGGTTTTGTGATAACCAGTCAGGAGGAAGGTAACACACACACACACACACACACACACACACACACACACACACACACACACACACACACACACACACACACACACACACACACACACACACACACACACACACACACACACACACACACACACACACACACACACACACACACACACACACACACACACACACACACACACACACACACACACACACACACACACACACACACACACACACACACACACACACACACACACACACACACACACACACACACACACACACACACACACACACACACACACACACACACACACACACACACACACACACACACACACACACACACACACACACACACACACACACACACACACACACACACACACACACACACACACACACACACACACACACACACACACACACACACACACACACACACACACACACACACACACACACACACACACACACACACACACACGGATACGGACGTTAAACGTTAGCGTGACGTCGACTGCATTGTTCATTGAACGATGGAAGAAACAGTAGAAACATATCAGGCTACATTCTACGCATAAAAATTCCGAAGACGCGAATAAGTCTTGGACGATTAAGCACGCCGTCTTCGACAGCAACTTGCTGCTGCCACCGTCGCCGGCATGGTTACCACAGCCGTTTCACTAGGTAAGCAATGCGTTGGAAGCATTCTTTTTCGGAAAAAGACCAATACGAATTTAAATATACACTATGCTAGTCAGTGTAAAATGCGCCATGTTTATGCGATTGCTTTGAAGCAGTACCGATCCGATTCTTGATCTGCAGATCTTGTTGCAGTGTGGGCAGGAGGAGCCAGATGGAAGGAGACGTGAAGTTGTTGAGATATCTCCCTCTCTTTTCTCCACTGTCGTTTCTCCGCCTCGTGAAGTAGACGGTTTGTCTCAAATTTGGCCGTTGCCTGGTATATACTACAGCGCCAAAGTAGACTTTCCGCAGCCATAAGTTATCAGGCATTGATATCAATTTGACCTTTCTTTATTATAATGTTTAGCAGTGTCTTTGAATCATTTTATACACCTCTACTACACTGTCTACTGGCTGAACTGAGAACACTCGATCTATACAATACGCCGAATCTGTTGCCGGAAACGTGATGATCAACAAGCAAAAACACACGATTCAACGTCGTAATACATCTTCCAACGCCACCACGATCGACAGTGTCTTTTCTGTGTCCGACTCGGATAAAACGTGGCTTCATCAGATAACTCGATCTACAATCGAATTGGGACGAATTCGTTGCTGAGAAAAACATCGCCGCCACGTCCGATTCGGTCGCTCGCCATGCAGTCCGGCCGGTATGCAGTAGCTTCGCATCGTCTCTTTCTCCGTGGGCCACTACGACGTATTAGTGTCAACGCCCGATTACATGTTTAGTATTGTTTAGTTTTGTGACGAGGTGGTTGTTACGGGGGACCGTTGCAATTGCCGGATGAGAGACAGGCCCAGTCGACTGAGCGTCCTGAAAACGTTCGCGCTGTTGATTGGATTTGTCTTTGTGTATCCAGATGTGATTCTTGTGGTGGTTTGTGGAAGAGACAAATGTTGCTTGTTTGTTCGATTTATATGTGCGTTACATGTATGTACTATGTTTTGTTAGATTTGCGGAGACCGTCACCGTGATAGCAAAAACGTGATGGCCAAAACGTGATAGCAAAAACATGATAACAAAAGCGTGATAGCAAATAAAAACATATATAAGAGCAATCATGAGGTCTGCATACTGCGCATTATAAGAACTTACCTTGACCTTTTTACACCTCTAAATTGCCCAATCAACATTTGCTGATTTCCTGAAGACTTTCTGACGCGTTTTAGCCGACATACAGATAGATGGTAAAACATTCCAATTTAATTTCAATTCTCCAGACGACGTGAGATGGCAGCACGTTATCGTCCATTTCATTATTTTGCCCATATGCCTGTTGTCTAGGCTAAGTACGTATTCACGATATTATAAAATAGAAATGTGATTCTTTAGAGTTATTTGCTATAACGTGTTTGCTAGCCGCCTGATATGCCTTCCACTTGGTAGAGAAAATCAAAACAGTGAACGACTGATGAACCATTTACCAGAGCGCGTCATTTTGGCGTTAAATTCGATATACCTTTAATTGGTGTGCTGATACTTCACAATTCACAGGCGAAATTATTGGGTTTTCACATTTCACATTGAAAAATAAAACAATACAATAAAGAACTTATTATGGTTATCACATTCCACAAAAGTCACGAAGAAAGTGAAACTTCAATCACTGTTCACAAGGTAAATATAATTCACATCACACTTAAGAGGTGGCTATTTGCTAACCACTAATGTGCAAATACCTAAAGTCAATCTTGTCAAAAGTACCTTCAACCTAACCCTAGCCCTAGCCCTAGCCCTAGCCCTAGCCCTAGCCCTAGCCCTAGCCCTAGCCCTAGCCCTAGCCCTAGCCCTAGCCCTAGCCCTAGCCCTAGCCCTAGCCCTAGCCCTAGCCCTAGCCCTAGCCCTAGCCCTAGCCCTAGCCCTAGCCCTAGCCCTAGCCCTAGCCCTAGCCCTAGCCCTAGCCCTAGCCCTAGCCCTAGCCCTAGCCCTAGCCCTAGCCTACCCTACCCTAGCCCTAGCCCTAGCTTATCCTAGCCCTAGCCCTAGCCCTAGTCCCTAGCTACCCTAGCTCTATGCTTACTTAGCCTAGCCTAGCCCTAGCCCTAGCCCTAGCCCTAGCCCTAGCCCTAGCCCTAGCCCTAGCCCTAGCCCTAGCCCTAGCCCTAGCCCTAGCCCTAGCCCTAGCCCTAGCCCTAGCCCTAGCCCTAGCCCTAGCCCTAGCGCTAGACCTAGACCTAGCGCTAGCGCTAACGCTAACGCTAACGCTAACGCTAACGCTAACGCTAACGCTAACGCTAACGCTAACGCTAACGCTAACGCTAACGCTAACGCTAACGCTAAACCTTATTCCATATAAGAACAAAAAAGGCATTTGTACGTGTTTCACTTGTCACGAGGACATAATTTTGCAAATCACGCAAATACCCCATGCATCACCTCATCTTAAATATCTATCTAACCCTACTTTATTTGATGTATCTACTTAACAGTGGGACATTATTACAGTACATAAAACTATTATCAAATCATGCAGAAGGAAATATTTAGGCATACATCTCAATTCGCTCCCGATATTGCATATCTGAAAATATAATAATAACATATCGTTGATCACGACTAATCACCGAAATACCATGGAGGTGTAAAGTCCAGATGTTGCACTTGACGCTATGCGCTAAAATGTTGAACGTGATATTGTTAACACCCGACGACGCATATTATGCTCATACGTGTTGAACGAACTGCTGCGTTCTTCGGCAGACCTCAAAAACAAGTAAAGACCAAAGTTAGTATACTCATTTGAATAACTGTAAGTAGTGAGCTTTGGACGCGATTAAACACAAATGGATTAAACACAGTCTCTTGGCGGGGAGATTGATGTTTATGTAAGTGACATTTCCGCCTTGATAGTGCGTCGGCAAGTGTAAAGGAAGCATATTGTTGGGTATAGTCTTGGCAACAGATTTTAAAATCATCTAAATAGTATATAGAAACTAAAAACCCTTGTTGCCATTTTTTCTATTTGGTAACTGTTTCTATTTGACCATTGTTTATTTTAAAAATGGCCGCCAAATGTTATTTTGCCGTATGTTTCGTCTAGAGAAATAATTAAAATAATTGTGGTATGTGGATATATGTTCTATGGTACAAGGGTCTGAAATAATTTTTTTTTGAATTTTCCGGCTTTCGCGTCCGCCATTTTTAAAGATGGCGGTCATCAATACAAATGTCACAATGTATCAAAAACTACACCACATTGAGCAGTATCGTTGATGCCATTGGATAGATTGGTCGATAGCGATATACATCAATGTACATTTTACCTTCATTGACATTCATATAAGCGCCATTTTAAAAGATGGCGTCCGACTCAGCCATTTTGCCCATATCTTAAGAACTACGTAATCTACAGCCAATACATTTATGGCAAGATGTAAGGTTTTTAGATACGCTTATTTAAATTGTGTTACTCTTAACCTTTATTGACTTTAACATATCCGCCATTTTGTAATATCCGCCATTTTGTAAGATGGCGCCCGACAAAATCTCTATTATTATTAAACCCATAGCTTAAGAACTACGAGATTTAGAGTCAAAAAAAAAACAAATTATGTAATTAAGTAATTATCCGTCATTCTAATAGATGGCCCCATCAAACAGTATTATTATCTGGAGCCTGATGCACATTGAATAATTTACTATGTTGGATCGTATACTCTTGAATTCCTCTGCACGGTGTTGAATCCTTCAGTGAGGATACTTTCCTATAACTGTATAAGATAACCTTCACTTGGTAATTTCCTCGAGCTTTTGATTGGATGAGCTTAACATATGATTTGTCATCGTCTTTGTAGTTACTGAAGTTCTTGACAGCCACCAACACCTTGCAAGGCGGTCATTCCATCGACTATGAGACAGCATTTCTATTGGATGGAATGGTGTAACAGCTTATGGGGTTTTGCCATTTTTGGCCTGCACAATATTCTCAAGCAAGTGTTACTTTGTCATTTGGCTAGATTTATTTTGCTCCAACAACATCCAGTTTCTGTATGCAAACTCGTGAGTGCCAATTATTGCTTTCAAGTCAAGTGTTGTAGCTAGCATCTTGTGATAACTATTGATGTTGCCTTCAGAATATCAGTTTCTGAGCCATCTTTCTATTCCATCTACTTTGCAGTTACACTCCATACAGTAAGATTTCCTTTGTCCTTTGGCATATTAATGCTTATCATATGATTGTCAAGTCAGAAGATTTATAAAAGTTCCAGAAAACAGTTGAAAATTTGTAGAAGACAGTTTTCAAGCATAAACGCAAACATGTGCTTCACAATGCAATCCAATTGCAGTGGATGTTGAATGGGGTGGGGTGGGGTGGGGGTGGATGAACATATTAGGAGTTTTCAATATGCTATGGCATAATTTTTAAATCAATAAACCAATGTTTAAATTGGCCAACTC
>JAODUO010000670.1:125000-253802 GCA_025642075.2 Ridgeia piscesae | reverse complement strand
TACTGGCGCGTCTGTCAGTCGGACACATGAATAAAAACTGTATTTTATAATTTAAACATACTTTCTTAATTTAAACAATTTTAGACTATTTGATTCAATTTGTACAAACATAATTTTATGGCTTAAAAGGTAAATTTTGGCGAAACACCAGTTATATTATTGGCTAGCATGCGTTCGTGAGAAGGTAGAAGTACCCACGTCTTCCGCTCAGTTCTGAGTTGCATCTAACGATCTTTCCTCTGTCTGGTCACATAGGGTATGCTCAATGTCGGGCTATTTCATTTGTCCATATTTATTTGATCAAATAATGCATATACAAACATAGTCTATTTGTCCGTATCGATCTCAGGCTATTTGTCCGTATATATCTGGTCATATCGCATAAATGCAAACATGAGCTATTTGTCCGCATCTGAATGAATAGTTCCCCAGGCTATTTGACCCTATTCGGTCAAATTGTCACGGCCTTATCATTTACAGACACTAGCATGTTGTAACAACATACATGTAAACAATTACTATCATGTAATCAGCTTCATTTGTAACTAAGAATTTGATACTTTACATTCAATGACATTGACAATAATTACTTACAACATCGCTTACCATACAAAGTAAAATACAGTATCTGCTTCACAAATTGATAGATATTTTGTAACAACCTGATAGGGTGTAAATAGTAGCATTTACCTTTCTGTGGCACACTGTCGATTGTGACTGAAACAAGAGAAGTTCAATTTTACATTATGTAAATACTGTAGTTTCAGTTTCCTTCTAAAAAGTGCATCATTGCAATCAAGTGGGGATCAATGTTGTCATTGAGGATATTTGTCACTGCTGTCACATTATGACAATCATCATTTTGCAAAATGGTGTCAGTTATTATATATATATATATATATATATATATATATATATATATATATATATATATATATATATATATATATAATATATAATATATATATAATATATATTAGTATTGATTGCATGCCATACTGATTTGCTGAATAGGAACATTAACTTCTCTTGGACTTGGTTTAAAACAGCAAGTCAGCATGACAAGTCACAATACTACTGTCTACTCGTTTGCATTTGGAGACAGTGTGAAAGTGAGAAAATGTTTCTTGCTTGTTTTATCACACCCCAATTGAAGCCATGATCTGGGGAATGCGTTTACACCAACCCAGTCCTTACACAAAGGACTCCGTTGCACAAATCATAATGCACAGTTTCAGTCACACCCACACTGAGTCAGACTCAGAGGGCCACACTCGCACCGAGTCAACGACAATCGAATCGCTCATCTGGCGACAGGTGCTACTGCTAGCTATCATTCAACAGTTATGAGTACACAAAGAAAGTGTGTATTGTCTCATAGTATCTGACGTTATGAACAATTAAAAGTATCACTGTATTACGAAAACCCGTAACCGAATAAAGTGAATATCAAATTATTAATAATAATAACATCTTATCGAACAACACAAACATGACACGATCACGACAATAACCAGCCACAACTTGGCGTTGACAATTATTAGCATTTTGCAGTGACATCTGTCTAAAGATCGCACAGTAACTTACACAGACATAGCTGCAAAACATACGCATAATATGACCAAACTAAAACGGCGGTAATAAATAGAACAGGTGTCCATTTGACAATACTAATGCAACATTTTACGATGAGAGGAGCCATGACTGTAGAATGGAATCTACTTCCGTAGTCTTGGAAAACATCGCGTGACGTCATGAAAATGCCCCAGTATTTAAAATACCAATATTTAACTTATTTATGGGCTTGTTCACTTTTGATTATTAAAACATAAAATATACAGTCAAAGGCATGTTCAATATTAATTATTCGATGTTTTAATAACTGCGTTGTTGTCACGTGATTGGAGGATGCCGTTCAATTGGCTACAACCAACAGCCAGGCAACCCGACCAAAATAAACATCGGAGGTGCCGCTTCTTGTTGCCATGCCTTTTTGTCGGTAGACAAGAGGTGCTCATTCGTAACTGTTCGATGATTATCGAACTTGTTACTTCATGTCTGTCTGAGTTGCGCAGAGCAAAGGAATTGCCGCGGAACCTGGATCTCCACCAGCGCGCACCTGTTGGGTGAAAGTTACGGTTCTGCGAAGCCATGGACTAATTGTGGTTTGTCTTAGCTAAGTTGCGTGTCAAGCCCGAGGCAGCGTGATTCGATTATTAGTCTATTGTTAATCGTTACGCCGATGATCTAGAAGAAGACATGGCCCCGGTCTTGGAGCGGTCGCCCGATTCGTTTGATCCATACAAAGCCAATGCGTACTCCGGCGGTAAGGAGAGTGTTTGGCACTATTAGTGACTATATACATCTGGGGGAAGGAGTGTCGATAGATCTCGAGCAAAACAATATTTTTGTATTATGAATTTAATTGTTAAGTCTAAAATAAACAATATAAATTGTAGTATATATTACCTTAATGAATATTAGGTTATATCATTGTGTTTACTTTATGAACAAATATATATATATATATATATATATATATATATATATATATATATATATATACAACACAAAACACAAATATATACATACATACAATCCTGTATATATTATTTATTATTATTGTAATACATGTTTTAGTAGAGGTAATTCTGTCTGGTCAGAGCAACAACTTACAGCTAGATAACTTAAGGGTGCATCCTCCAAAAGGTCCATATATTTGTAATTTTTTGAAATTACCTTCCTAGTGAAATATAAATCACATTGATTCTGTGATCATTATTAATATATAATATATATATTTATATATATATATATATATATATATATATATATTTATATATATATATATATATATATATATATATACATATACAGGGTGCACGATACTTCTAGCTAGCTGGTAGTCCGTCATTATAGACAACTAGTCCTGCGTATGTTTTTACTATTTAAAAGGACTGCTGTTACTAGTCCAAGCTCTAAAATACTCGTCCTGGATGATCGGACCGGACTTTCCCTTTGCAGCATATATATATATATATATATATATATATATATATATATATATATATATATATATATATATATATATATATATATATATATTAAAAAATATATATAAATATATATATATATATATATATATAAATATATATATATATATATATATTTTGTATATATACTGTATATATATATATATATATATATATATATATATATATATATATACTGTATATATACTGTATATATATATATATATATTTTATTTTATATATATATATATATATATATATATATATATATATATATATATATATATATATATAGGCTGATGACAACTGAAATAGTTATATAACAGCAAACCTGTATTATAATGTTTTGGAAATCATTTCAAGCTGACTCAGTGCAACCCTATTGGTAATGTAGCTGTATTTGAGAGGCAATATGGTGGACATGTAGAAGTGCAGTCATCATGCATTAATTACAGCCTGGTTAAATGCTGCCCACAGCAGTTGAATAACTGCCTGTAACATGAATATCTTGCCATAAGTCATTCTGACGCCCAGCAAACAGCTGTCGTTGTAATTTGTAATTGCATTCCCAATCAACTGTGTTGTCAAATTGTGGTCAAATCTAGGCATGTGAGAAAGGCAAACTATCAATATTTTAAGTACTGTTGTATAATGTGTAATTATAAATTTATTGAATTCTATTTATATTTTTGGCTTTGTGGAAATGGAAATATGTACAGCATGACCTGATTTTAATTTAACTAAACAGGTGGGTTGTTATCCCCCTTTAAAGTCTAAGACTATCTGCCCCATTGCCAAGAATCATCCTTGGGTGATAATTATTAGCAGGAAGTTTAACTGAATAATTTTCACAGAGGAACTCTTTAATAGCAGATTTTGTTTCAGGTTAATTATTAAACACAATATATGTGGTCGGCACACCATCAGCTTATCTTGTCTAGTATTATGAACATCACATTCACAATTTAGAACAGATAATGCTGCCTTATTTCATCCATCTTAATCATGGCCTTATATATAAGCATTTCATCCATGTCAGGTCTTGCTGGTCCCTGTTCACAAGTCTTATTGTGTTGCTTCTCTGCATTCTGAGCATAGATACGGTGGCACCACAGAAGTGTACCAGCAGTGTCATTACATCAGTGTCCTAGCATAGACTGGATGGTTCAAACCATAAATCCTTTTACAGTTTTACAGTCTGTTTATCATATTTCTAGGTGTTTCGACTATTGTCAGTGATTTTCAGCAGAAGATTGATACATTAGTTAGTCTTGACAGTCACCATAACAGCTACCCAGGGCAGCGTATTTAAGTTGGTGTAAAATGATTACTGTTTTGCCCTCTAGTGATCTTATGAAGATGGCATTAATGGGTAAACTGAAATAAGAATGTGTGACATCACTGGCCTTGTGGTGTTTCAGCGGTCAAGTTTGACCTGGAGCTGCCCCCTGAGTGTTACATCAGCCCGAAGGACGAGGGTGAAGACAGACACGTGGGGCATGATGTCGTCAAGTACAACCCAGAGATAAGCATGAAGGTGACGCCCCCGAAGCACTGGGAGTTGGACGTGAAGGGCCTCGTGCCCACGCAGAAGTGGTTGCAGAACTACGGACTGAAACGCAACCGACTCGACATGTTCCATCTGCTGCCTCTGCTGGGCTTCAAGCACAGTGATGGTGAGGAGTAGGAGGGTGTGTGTGTGTGTGTGTGTGTGTGTGTGTGTGTGTGTGTGTGTGTGTGTGTGTGTGTGTGTGTGTGTGTGTGTGTGTGTGGTGTGAGTGTGTGTGTGTGTGTGTGTGTGTGTGTGTGTGTGTGTGTGTGTGTGTGTGTGGTGGTGTGTGAGTGAGTGAGTGAGTGAGTGAGTGAGTGAGTGAGTGAGTGAGTGTGAGTGAGTGAGTGTGTGAGTGAGTGAGACGAGTGAGTGAGTGAGTGAGTGTGTGGTGATGTGTGTTGGGGTGAGTTTTCTTCAGTTTAGTTATGTGAGTGCTGTATGGGGTAATGTTGTTAGTAAGTGAGTGAGTGAGCAGATGTATGAGTGTCAGACAGTGAGTGAGTGAGTGAGTGAGTGAGTGAGTGTGAGTGAGTGAGTGAGTGAGTGAGTGTGTGAGTGAGTGAGTGAGTGAGTGAGTGAGTGAGTGTGAGTGAGTGAGTGAGTGAGTGTGTGAGTGAGTGAGTGAGACAGTGAGTGAGTGAGTGAGTGAGACAGTGAGTGAGAGAGAGAGTGAGAGTGAGTGAGTGAGTGTGAGTGAGTGAGTGAGTGAGTGAGTGAGTGAGTGAGTGAGTGAGTGAGTGAGTGAGTGAGTGAGTGAGTGAGTGAGTGAGTGTGTGGTACTGTGTGTTTGGGGTAGTTTTCTTCTCCTTCAGTTTAGTTATCTGTGCAAGCTGCCTGTATGGATCCACATGTTCTTCTCCAAGCTCAAGTAAAGACAGTGCAGCCAAGCCAGCAATGTCCCTACTTTGCAGTGCTTGACAGCTCTCTGGTCCTGCCCCAGCCATAGATAATTGTGTATCCTGCCAGACTGAAACTTTCTTCTCCATTTGATCCATTGGTGTATGTCACTCTCCCTCTTTGACACTACAACTTCCAGCCACAACTTTCAGCCACCTTGCTCCACTTAGATGATACTACATAGCTGTCATTTGATGATCGTACACTCGTGAAAAGCACAGGTGCGCAGTGGTCTATTTTTTATTATACCCAATTACCCAAACTTGAGTCAAATATCGCAATGTCTCAGACTGCAGTTTTTTTAGTCAGGCTACCACCATCAAACATTTTTGCCATTGATTTTGTGACAATGCACTCACTGCATTGTCTTCTCCAGACAAAGCTAAAATAGCTATGTTTGTATATTTTGTTTTAGTTTGTGCTCAGTGAATTCCAACAAGATGATGTATGCACATATTCAATGCAGTCATCAAGGCTGAGTTGTTAAATAAACAATGGCGGAAGTGACTAGCACTCTATACAAGCACCCCAATACTAACAACTGTGTGGGTCCCTGTTCATCACATACGTCTAATCAAATTTGCTTTAGATAACTACAAAGTAGACTTTTATATAGATCGACACGTGCTTGGAGTTTCCAATGTGCAAACTGTCTAGGAAGAAATGTTAGAGTGTTTCCCCAGACACCTTTATGCTTAAAACAGACACACAAATGCTTGCTTGATTATAGTTAGACAACCGTGTTTAGTCTAGAAACCATATAAATATTTACACAATTACTTTGAAGTTAATGAATAAATAATTTGTAAAATCTCATATTAATCCATCACATTGTGCATGTCCGGGTGCAGTTTTCAACAGCTCTATGAATAAACAACAAGAGTCCCATTGTTACAAGTTCATCCCCAACACCGTGCTCGTATAGACCTGTGTAGCATTAATAAAACATATTCCTCTGAGGATACAGTCTGTAATTGGTGCAAGGATGGTGCGTGAATCACTTGTCTTTTGTCGTGCAACTGTCCAGACAAATTTAATTTGAATGTCAATGTATAAATAGGGACCTGATTCTTTTGCTGTTTGTTTGTAAGACACAATAGAATCAGTTATTAACGTCAGTTAGTTCCTTGATGATTGTATGTTTTGTTCACCAGACGGTTGTGGCCCATTGACTGAGCTAGGATCACACACACGCATCAATTACAGCAACCTGTCATTTATTCTTATCTAATCTAGCAGTCATGAAACACGATTTCATAGTCATGCCGTCACAGCGTAGACAAAATGAAGCCTTTTAATTATAATGTCTACCTAGCAGAATTGCAGTTGATTCTATACAATATTATTGTAAAAAGCTTACAATAATATTGTATAGAATCAACTGCAATTCTGCTAGGTAGACATTATAATTAAAAGGCTTCATTTTGTCTACGCTGTGACGGCATGACTATGACATCGTGTTTCATGACTGCTTGATTAGAAAAGAATAAATGACAGGTTGCTGTAATTGATGCGTGTTCATGAGATGATAGAGGTTATTGAATGCATCTAGAATTACACATAAATAACACTGACATGTAATTTATTGTTATCAGACAGTCATGCACCAGGGCTTCGAAGCCATACCATCACAGAAAAGCAGACAAAATGAAACCAGCCTAGCAGATTGATTCTGAACAGTATATTTTACAACCCAAAATGTTGTGTTTCAAACATACCTTCATTGGTACACTCGGTTCACTTTTTCTGAGATTGATATTTAGAGTTTGGAATGCAAATATCACCAACATCAGATTTCACTTGAGTATGTTAACATAATTAATATTAACGAAAATATTTAAATCATTACCGGATAATCCAAAGAGGTATCCAAAACAAAATTTTTGTTAATTGCAATCATCATCACTGTGCAGCCATAGTGTCCCGTGATTGGGTGAAGGCCACAACATATTGTTTCCACCTAGCTCTGCATGTTTTGTGATATGTGATGTCCAATTGCACAGTTATCATCTACTCTACTGATGTGCCCTTCCCAGGTCTGTCTTCTGACTTGTTCAATCATGTCTGTGACTGTTGTCTTTTCTCTTAACCAGATGTTTGTTTTTCTGTTCTGGTATGTGATGTTTGATGTACCAGGTAGTTCTTTCCGTGATTGTTTGCACAGTTATCATCTACTCTACTGATGTGCCCTTCCCAGGTCTGTCTTCTGACTTGTTCAATCATGTCTGTGACTGTTGTCTTTTCTCTTAACCAGATGTTTGTTTTTCTGTTCTGGTATGTGATGTTTGATGTACCAGGTAGTTCTTTCCGTCTTTGTTTGTGTGGCTGCTAGCTTGTTCTTTGCTGGTGAGTGAGTGCCCATGTTTCCATGCTGTGTGTAATTGCTGGAAGTACGCATGAGTTGTATGTATATATATATATATATATATATATATATATATATATATATATATATATATATATATATCATACAATCAACTCAGACATTAGCATAGTATATATATATATATATATATATATATATATATATATATATATATATATTATATATTGTGATTAATGCTGATAAAACATAGTTTTGTATGTATAAAAGTTTTGTTAATTCTGCTGGCTTTGTGTTTTTAGACTACGATGTGACAATGAAGAAACCGATCTGTTCGCGATACGGGAACTCTCTCTTCAAGAAGTACTTTCGTTGTGACGGCCGGTCCTACTGCGTAGGTCACTTTCTCTCCACACTGTACCTATACCAAACACAGCCAGTGTGGGACTGTCCATTTCATGCAACAGACAGATGATCCCTCGCCAGACCAAATGAATGCAGATAGGGACCTGCTACTGAATCCGATTAAATCAAGAAACGATGCAGCGAACAAACGCTCTAATTTACATGAATTTCTTGGGTTGATTAATTCTAATGAAGATTGTGACCTGTCAATGATATACATTACATATACATTTAATTAGTAACCAGACCCAAAGGTATGCATTAAAAAGTGGAATTCTGTTATGTAAACAAACTGTTTCCTTTGATCAGGCAAAGTTAGATAGATGTTGTTTCCAAAACAATAAGGTTTAATTCAAATGCAGTTGAAAATTATCAGTGCTTCATTCGAGTTTCACAAAAGTATGTTTGAAGGATTGAATTTCAACTGTTGAAAGTTGATTGCCATTCCGCCTAGCTGCTGTCAACAGTTCACTAGAAGTTGAGTATGAAGACAAAGTTTAATCCAGATTGAAAGTGAAGACTTATCGTATATACTTAAACAACTGATCACCTGTTGCAAGCTGGATCGATTTTGTAATGTTCCAGAATCTGTCTGTGGGAAGGTTTTGGCCAGTTGGTGTGTTATAACAGATATTGATTATACTAAAGTAGCCATATCCTCTGGCTCTGTTTGGAAGGAATACTCCAATTGTATTGCTTTCTGAATTCCCCACATTTGTATGTCTGTCTAATCTCTCACTTTAAAGTATGTCTGGTGATAAACCACATTTTTTATTATGTGACTAACTTTTTTGCCAGCTTTGCTAAGTGCACTGATTCGCTCAGTGTTATGACAAGAACATTATTCTGCCTAGAAAACCTTTCATAACAACGCTGTTGGATTTAAACATAAAATCCAATATGAAAACCTCAAAAAAAATGTGTATACATTCAGCAACATATTTATATATAGCATATCACGGTATGTGTACAAATCCAGACAACCTCACCATGTACAAGATTAGATACATTCTAAAACAGGTGCCATGAGGGTGAATTTGTGAAAGAATTATTTTATAAAAAACAAAAAATAGCACAGATGACATCTACAAATGGTGGCAGGGAAGTGTCAGAAATCCCTAAAGATGACATAAGATGACCCAAGTCCACTGGATCAGTTTGCACCTCAGAAATACCTCACTGTACAGTGTAAATTGGGATATATTGATTTCAACATGAAATGGTTGAGCTCAGCCAACTGTAGTAGGTGAACTATTCACCTGAGGCTCATTGACACTTGTTGACAGCTGGTGAATGTTTCACAGAGATCATCAGCTCATTTAAGGAGAATCCATCGGTTGTTACGTTTAAGGAGCTTTAATCAAACTGCGAAAGGTTGCTGCTGTATCATTCAGAATGTGTCTGTTATTCTGATTCTGTGCCAAACTTAGGCAGTGATCCTTTATATACCTTTTTATCAATGCCCACACATCCATAAACTGTCATTATTGTTAATGTTATTGTCATTATTATATCGTAGCTGTGTCAGATAGAGGCTTAAATCACATAACTGACTCAGACCATGACTCTGTTGTAGTTGTGTTGCTCCAAGGAGCAATTGCACCAGATAGAGACTGACTCAGACCATGACTCTGTTGTAGCTGTGTTGCTCCAAGGAGCAATTGCACCAGATAGAGACTGACTCAGACCATGACTCTGTTGTAGCTGTGTTGCTCCAAGGAGCAATTGCTCCAGATAGAGACTGACTCAGACCATGACTCTGTTGTAGCTGTGTTGCTCCAAGGAGCAATTGCACCAGATAGAGACTGACTCAGACCATGACTCTGTTGTAGCTGTGTTGCTCCAAGGAGCAATTGCACCAGATAGACACTGACTCAGACCATGACTCTGTTGTAGCTGTGTTGCTCCAAGGAGCAATTGCACCAGATAGAGACTGACTCAGACCATGACTCTGTTGTAGCTGTGTTGCTCCAAGGAGCAATTGCTCCAGATAGAGACTGACTCAGACCATGACTCTGTTGTAGCTGTGTTGCTCCAAGGAGCAGTTGCTCCAGATAGAGACTGACTCAGACCATGACTCTGTTGTAGCTGTGTTGCTCCAAGGAGCAATTGCACCAGATAGAGACTGACTCAGACCATGACTCTGTTGTAGCTGTGTTGCTCCAAGGAGCAGTTGCTCCAGATAGAGACTGACTCAGACCATAACTCTGTTGTAGCTGTGTTGCTCCAAGGAGCAATTGCACCAGATAGAGACTGACTCAGACCATGACTCTGTTGTAGCTGTGTTGCTCCAAGGAGCAATTGCTCCAGATAGAGACTGACTCAGACCATGACTCTGTTGTAGCTGTGTTGCTCCAAGGAGCAATTGCACCAGATAGAGACTGACTCAGACCATGACTCTGTTGTAGCTGTGTTGCTCCAAGGAGCAATTGCACCAGATAGAGACTGACTCAGGTCATGACTCTGTTGTAGCTGTGTTGCTCCAAGGAGCAGTTGCTCCAGATAGAGACTGACTCAGACCATGACTCTGTTGTAGCTGTGTTGCTCCAAGGAGCAATTGCACCAGATAGAGACTGACTCAGGCCATGACTCTGTTGTAGCTGTGTTGCTCCAAGGAGCAATTGCACCAGATAGAGACTGACTCAGGTCATGACTCTGTTGTAGCTGTGTTGCTCCAAGGAGCAATTGCACCAGATAGAGACTGACTCAGCCATGACTCTGTTGTAGCTATGTTGCTCCAAGGAGCAATTGCACCAGATAGACACTGACTCAGGTCATGACTCTGTTGTAGCTGTGTTGCTCCAAGGAACAATTGCACCAGATAGAGACTGACTCAGACCATGACTCTGTTGTAGTTGTGTTGCTCCAAGGAGCAGTTGCTCCGGATAGAGACTGACTCAGACCATAACTCTGTTGTAGTTGTGTTGCTCCAAGGTGCAGTTGCTCCAGATAGAGACTGACTCAGACCATAACACTGATGTAGCTGTGTTGCTCCAAGGAGCAGTTGCTCCAGATAGAGACTGACTCAGACCATGACTCTGTTGTAGTTGTGTTGCTCCAAGGTGCAGTTGCTCCAGATAGAGACTGACTCAGACCATAACACTGATGTAGCTGTGTTGCTCCAAGGAGCAATTGCACCAGATAGAGACTGACTCAGACCATGACTCTGTTGTAGCTGTGTTGCTCCAAGGAGCAGTTGCTCCAGATAGAGACTGACTCAGACCATAACTCTGATGTAGCTGTGTTGCTCCAAGGAGCAATTGCACCAGATAGAGACTGACTCAGACCATGACTCTGTTGTAGTTGTGTTGCTCCAAGGAGCAGTTGCTCCAGATAGAGACTGACTCAGACCATAACTCTGATGTAGCTGTGTTGCTCCAAGGAGCAATTGCACCAGATAGAGACTGACTCAGACCATGACTCTGTTGTAGTTGTGTTGCTCCAAGGAGCAATTGCTCCAGATAGAGACTGACTCAGACCATAACTCTGATGTAGCTGTGTTGCTCCAAGGAGCAATTGCACCAGATAGAGACTGACTCAGACCATGACTCTGTTGTAGTTGTGTTGCTCCAAGGAGCAGTTGCTCCAGATAGAGACTGACTCAGACCATAACTCTGTTGTAGTTGTGTTGCTCCAAGGAGCAATTGCACCAGATAGAGACTGACTCAGACCATGACTCTGTTGTAGCTGTGTTGCTCCAAGGAGCAATTGCACCAGATAGAGACTGACTCAGACCATGACTCTGTTGTAGCTGTGTTGCTCCAAGGGCATGCCCAGATAGAGACTACTCAGACCATACTCTGTTGTAGTTGTGTTGCTCCAAGGAGCAATTGCACCAGATAGAGACTGACTCAGGTCATGACTCTGTTGTAGCTGTGTTGCTCCAAGGAGCAATTGCACCAGATAGAGACTGACTCAGACCATGACTCTGTTGTAGTGTTGCTCCAAGGAGCAATTGCCCAGATAGAACTGACTCAGCCATACTCTGTTGTAGCTGTGTTGCTCCAAGGGCAATTGCCCAGATAGAGACTGACTCAGACATACTCTGTTGTAGCTTGTTGCTCCAAGGAGCAATTGCCCAGATAGAACTGACTCAGGCATGACTCTGTTGTAGCTGTGTTGCTCCAAGGCAATTGCCCAGATAGAGACTGACTCAGACCACCTGTTGTAGTGTGTTGCCCAAGGAGCATGTCCGGATAGAGACTGACTCAGACCATACTCTGTTGTAGTTGTGTTGCTCCAAGGGCAGTTGCTCCAGATAGAGACTGACTCAGACCATAACTGTGTAGCTGTGTTGCTCCAAGGAGCATTGCCCAGATAGAGACTGACTCAGACCATGACTCTGTTGTAGTTGTGTTGCTCCAAGGGCAGTTGCTCCAGATAGAGACTGACTCAGACCATAACCTGTGTAGCTGTGTTGCTCCAAGGAGCAATTGACCAGATAGAGACTGACTCAGACCATGACTCTGTTGTAGCTGTGTTGCTCCAAGGAGCAGTTGCTCCAGATAGAGACTGACTCAGACCATAACTCTGATGTAGCTGTGTTGCTCCAAGGAGCAATTGCACCAGATAGAGACTGACTCAGACCATGACTCTGTTGTAGTTGTGTTGCTCCAAGGAGCAATTGCTCCAGATAGAGACTGACTCAGACCATAACTCTGTTGTAGTGTGTTGCTCCAAGGAGCAATTGCACCAGATAGAGACTGACTCAGACCATACTCTGTTGTAGTTGTGTTGCTCCAAGGAGCGATTGCTCCAGATAGAGACTGACTCAGACCATAACTCTGTTGTAGCTGTGTTGCTCCAAGGTGCAGTAGCTCCAGATAGAGACTAACTCAGACCATAACTCTGTTGTAGCTGTGTTGCTCCAAGGAGCAGTTGCTCCAGATAGAGACTGACTCAGACCATAACTCTGTTGTAGCTGTGTTGCTCCAAGGAGCAGTTGCTCCAGATAGAGACTGACTCAGGTCATGACTCTGTTGTAGCTGTGTTGCTCCAAGGAGCAATTGCACCAGATAGAGACTGACTCAGACCATGACTATGTTGTAGCTGTGTTGCTCCAAGGTGCAGTAGCTCCAGATAGAGACTAACTCAGACCATAACTCTGTTGTAGTTGTGTTGCTCCAAGGAGCAATTGCACCAGATAGAGACTGACTCAGGTCATGACTCTGTTGTAGCTGTGTTGCTCCAAGGAGCAATTGCACCAGATAGAGACTGACTCAGACCATGACTATGTTGTAGCTGTGTTGCTCCAAGGTGCAGTAGCTCCAGATAGAGACTAACTCAGACCATAACTCTGTTGTAGTTGTGTTGCTCCAAGGAGCAATTGCACCAGATAGAGACTGACTCAGACCATGACTCTGTTGTAGCTGTGTTGCTCCAAGGAGCAATTGCACCAGATAGAGACTAACTCAGACCATAACTCTGATGTAGCTGTGTTGCTGCAAGGAGCAATTGCACCAGATAGAGACTGACTCAGACCATGACTCTGTTGTAGTTGTGTTGCTCCAAGGAGCAGTAGCTCCACATAGAGACTGACTCAGACCATAACTCTGTTGTAGCTGTGTTGCTCCAAGGAGCAATTGCACCAGATAGAGACTGACTCAGGTCATGACTCTGTTGTAGCTGTGTTGCTCCAAGGAGCAATTGCACCAGATAGAGACTAACTCAGACCATAACTCTGATGTAGCTGTGTTGCTCCAAGGAGCAATTGCACCAGATAGAGACTGACTCAGGTCATGACTCTGTTGTAGCTGTGTTGCTCCAAGGAGCAATTGCACCAGATAGAGACTGACTCAGGTCATGACTCTGTTGTAGCTGTGTTGCTCCAAGGAGCAATTGCACCAGATAGAGACTGACACAGACCATGACTATGTTGTAGCTGTGTTGCTCCAAGGAGCAATTGCACCAGATAGAGACTGACACAGACCATGACTATGTTGTAGCTGTGTTGCTCCAAGGAGCAATTGCACCAGATAGAGACTGACTCAGGTCATGACTCTGTTGTAGCTGTGTTGCTCCAAGGAGCAATTGCACCAGATAGAGACTGACTCAGGTCATGACTCTGTTGTAGCTGTGTTGCTCCAAGGAGCAATTGCACCAGATAGAGACTGACTCAGGTCATGACTCTGTTGTAGCTGTGTTGCTCCAAGGAGCAATTGCACCAGATAGAGACTGACACAGACCATGACTATGTTGTAGCTGTGTTGCTCCAAGGAGCAATTGCACCAGATAGAGACTGACTCAGACCATGACTCTGTTGTAGTTGTGTTGCTCCAAGGAGCAGTAGCTCCAGATAGAGACTAACTCAGACCATAACTCTGATGTAGCTGTGTTGCTCCAAGGAGCAATTGCACCAGATAGAGACTGACTCAGGTCATGACTCTGTTGTAGCTGTGTTGCTCCAAGGAGCAATTGCACCAGATAGAGACTGACTCAGACCATGACTCTGTTGTAGTTGTGTTGCTCCAAGGAGCAATTGCACCAGATAGAGACTGACTCAGACCATGACTCTGTTGTAGCTGTGTTGCTCCAAGGAGCAATTGCACCAGATAGAGACTGACTCAGACCATGACTCTGTTGTAGTTGTGTTGCTCCAAGGAGCAGTTGCTCCAGATAGAGACTGACTCAGACCATGACTCTGTTGTAGTTGTGTTGCTCCAAGGAGCAATTGCACCAGATAGAGTCACGACTCACTCAGGCCATCACACTCTACAAGCGGCGACTTGAGTGGCTCACAACGGAGAGTCGCAGGATCTTTGGTGTGGTCCAGGAGAAGTGCATCGCCATTGTGCTGGACATCTGCAACATGTCCCCCCAGCAGCTTGACCAGTACCGCACGGCCCTTGACCGCGTCCTGCAAGAGCAAGTGTCCAGGGTCGCCAAGTTCAACCTCATTCGGTCAGTTGTAATTGGATACAGGTTTTCATCTTATTGTAATAGTTGTTTCATCAGTGGATGATTTACAGAATGCTTCCTGGAGAAGTCAAGGTGATATTTCCTTGAAACATTGCTGTTGGGTGAAATGTAATTTTTTTTACCAGTCTTGTGGTGGGGATACTGCACCATGTAAGACCTTACCTTTACTTTTTACATTGCTGTAAAACATATGACCACATAGTGACCTTATTTGTAAGGCAACCTTAATTGTGAGGTGTCCTTAATTGTGAGGTGAACTTAATTATGAGGTGACCTTAATTGTAAGTTGGCTGTAATATTAAGATGTCCACAAAGCGAAGCAATAATATTAATATATATATATATATATATATATATATATATATATATATATATATATATATATATATATATCATGTCCATGTTCCAGGGCTAGTGAGGATCTGGCGGCCTACAGTGACCAGTGTGTTCCCGTCACCTGTGACAGTTTGGCAGACGCCAGCTCGTGGATGTGGAAGCTCGACCGATGTGCAGCCGTTTCTCGCACTGCCACCTGTGAGGCAGTCATGAAAGCAGTCACCGATAAACAGGTTGGTATTGTCTTTCCCCCCGAATAATTCCCTATCCATGCACTTGGCCCATGATGTGGTTCTTCAAAGTGTGTTCCCTTTTATTGCCCCCCCCCATATCTATTGCCACCCCTTATCTGTTACCATCCCCGGTATATAATGAGGTATTGCACCTACTATTTACTGCACTCAGTATCTATTGCCCCCTCTATGTATTCCACCCTGTATCCATTGCATATTGCACCCTGTATATAATACTATATTTTTGTGTTGACCCCTTAAGTATTGCACTCTGTATGCAATACCATATATTTCCCCCTAACTATTGCACTCTGTATGTAATACCATATATTGTCCCCCTAAGTATTGTACTCTGTATGTAATACTATGTATTGCCCCCCTAAGTATTGCACTTGGTGTGTAATACCATGTATTGCCCCCTAAGTATTGCACTCTGTATGTAATAACATATATTGCCCCCTAAGTATTGCACTCGGTATGTAATACCATGTAATGCCCCCTAAGTATTGCACTCGGTATGTAATACCATGTAATGCCCCCTAAGTATTGCACTCTGTATGTAATACCATATATTGCCCCCTAAGTATTGCACTCTGTATGTAATAACATATATTACCTCCTAAGTATAGCACTCGGTATGTAATACCATGTAATGCCCCCTATACCATATATTGCCCCCTAAGTATTGCACTCTGTATGTAATAACATATATTACCTCCTAAGTATAGCACTCGGTATGTAATACCATGTAATGCCCCCTAAGTATTGCACTCGGTATGTAATAACATATATTGCCTCCTAAGTATAGCACTCTGTATGTAATACCATGTAATGCCCCCTAAGTATTGCACTCTGTATGTAATACCATATATTGCCCCCTAAGTATTGCACTCTGTATGTAATAACATATATTACCTCCTAAGTATAGCACTCGGTATGTAATACCATGTAATGCCCCCTAAGTATTGCACTCTGTATGTAATACCATATATTGCCCCCTAAGTATTGCACTCTGTATGTAATAACATATATTACCTCCTAAGTATAGCACTCGGTATGTAATACCATGTAATGCCCCCTAAGTATTGCACTCGGTATGTAATAACATATATTGCCTCCTAAGTATAGCACTCTGTATGTAATACCATGTAATGCCCCCTAAGTATTGCACTCTGTATGTAATACCATATATTGCCCCCTAAGTATTGCACTCTGTATGTAATAACATATATTACCTCCTAAGTATAGCACTCGGTATGTAATACCATATATTGCCCCCTAAGTATTGCACTCTGTATGTAATAACATATATTACCTCCTAAGTATAGCACTCTGTATGTAATACCATGTATTGCCCCCTAAGTATTGCACTCTGTATGTAATAACATATATTGCCCCCTAAGTATTGCATTCTCTATGTAATACCATGTATTGCCCCCTAAATATTGCATCCTGTATCTATTGCCCCTTCTATATATTGCTTTCTGTATCTATTGCCCCCTTATATCTGCCTGTGTCTTGCAGGTGGAAGCCGTCTACCTGTTCACAGAGGGCTCAGCGGCTGACGGGGCCCGGGAACTTCTCAAGGAGAAGGTAAGCTCACTGGTGGTTGGGAATAAAGAGGGAAGGTGAAACTGAAAGAGGGAAGGTGAAACTGAAAGAGGGAAGGTGAAACTGAAAGAGGGAAGGTGAAACTGAAAGAGGGAAGGTGAAACTGAAAGAGGGAAGGTGAAACTGAAAGAGGGAAGGTGAAACTGAAAGAGGAAAGGCAAGAAATGAAAGTAATAATAATTATTATCTACATATATTCATGGGGCAGCTGCTGTTTACTGTGAAAAATTGTCACATGACTAAATCAACCATAAATACCATAACATTCAGATTTATGGATCTGTGCAGTGCCCACTTAAAGTTCACTCAGTGTATTACTGTTACCTACTTTGGTGGCAAAGGTAAAGCTTGATGGATGTTATCCCAAACTTCTGATTGTGATCGAAGCAAATGCAGACGTCATAAACTGATTAGATATAAAAAATAAAATTGCAGCGGGATTTGAGCACACGTTTCATGTTAAACTCACTAGATGGACCAATGTAAACAAGTTATTTGCGGATAGATTTGAAAACAAATTGGAATCATGAAATAACGCCTTGTCCCTGCAGCTGATTGGGTCACGTGTGCCTGTCCACGTCGTCTCATACAACTGCACGGAGCCGTCCACCATTGACTTCCTGAAGGACCTCTCAAGGATGACCGGCGGGCGCTTCCACGCCTACGCAGTCATCATGGAGATGGACTCGTACGAGCGTGACACCCCCAGTCCCCGCACCAACCAGGCCAACATCATCCTACGCAAGAAGACGTATGGGGGCGTGCCCCCGGGGGCGGGGATGAGGGAGGATGTGATGTTGTTGTTTGAGGAGCTGGAGGAGGCGAGGAACAACCTCGCACAGATACAAGACCTCATTGAGGACTACCCCACCCAGCATGCCAAGCCCTGTCCAGGTGGGTACAACCCCACTTAACAACACCACTTAACAACCCCACACAGCACAGTCCAGATTTGTACAACCCCACATAACAACCCCACTCAGATACTACCCCACCCAGTACACCAAGCCCATTCCAGATGGGTACAACCCCACTTAATAACTCCACTCAGATACTACGCCCAGTGTTGGTGGGTACAACCCCACTTAACAACCCCACTCAGATACTACCCCAACCAACACGCCAAGCCCAGTCTAGGTAGGTACAACCCCACTTAACAACCCCACTCAGATACTACCCCAACCAACACGCCAAGCCCAGTCTTGGTGGGTACAACCCCACTTAACAACCCCACTCAGATACTACCCCAACCAACACGCCAAGCCCAGTGTTGGTGGGTACAACCCCACTTAACAACCCCACTCAGACACTACCCCAACCAACACACCAAGCCCAGTGTTGGTGGGTACAACCCCACTTAACAACCCCACTCAGACACTACCCCAACCAACACACCAAGCCCAGTGTTGGTGGGTACAACCCCACTTAACAACCCCACTCATATACTACCCCACCCAGCACACCAAGCCCTGTCTAGGTAGGTACAACCCCACTTAACAACCCCACTCAGATACTACCCCACCCAGCACACCAAGCCCAGTCTAGGTAGGTACAACCCCACTTAACAACCCCACTCAGATACTACCCCACTACTACCCCCCCCAACACGCCAAGCCCAGTCTTGGTGGGTACAACCCCACTTAACAACCCCACTCAGATACTACCCCACCCAGCACACCAAGCCCAGTCTTGGTGGGTACAACCCCACTTAACAACCCCACTCAGATACTCCCCCTCCCAGCACACCAAGCCCAGTCTAGGTAGGTACAACCCAACTTAACAACCCCACTCAGATACTACCCCACCCAGCACATCAAGCCCAGTCTAGGTAGGTACAACCCCACTTAACAACCCCACTCAGATACTACCCCACCCAGCACACCAAGCCCAGTCTTGGTGGGTACAACCCCACTTAACAACCCCACTCAGATACTACCCCACCCAGCACACCAAGCCCAGTCTATGTAGGTACAACCCCACTTAACAACCCCACTCAGATACTACCCCACCCAGCACACCAAGCCCAGTCTTGGTGGGTACAACCCCACTTAACAACCCCACTCAGATACTACCCCACCCAGCACACCAAGCCCAGTCTAGGTAGGTACAACCCCACTTAACAACCCCACTCAGATACTACCCCACCCAGCACACCAAGCCCAGTCTAGGTAGGTACAACCCCACTTAACAACCCCATTCAGATACTACCCCACCCAGCACACCAAGCCCAGTCTAGGTAGGTACAACCCCACTTAACAACCCCACTCAGATACTACCCCACCCAGCACACCAAGCCCAGTCTAGGTAGGTACAACCCCACTTAACAACCCCACTCAGATACTACCCCACCCAGCACACCAAGCCCAGTCTAGGTAGGTACAACCCCACTTAACAACCCCACTCAGATACTCCCCCCCCCCAAACACACCAAGCCCAGTTTGGTGGGTACAACCCCACTTAACAACCCCACTCAGATACTACCCCAACCAACACACCAAGCCCAGTCCAGGTGGGTACAACCCCACTTAACATCCCCACTCAGATACTACCCCACCCAGCACACCAAGCCCAGTCTAGGTGGGTACAACCCCACTAATAATAACAACCCCATGTGACATGTTGCAATTAGCCATCGTTTGTAATGTCATATCTGACCATCAGGTGTAATGTAACACACCAGTCCACCCCTGTGTGTTACACATTACAGCTAGCCATTGCAGTAGTTGATTAGCTACACTGCCTCTGTGTGGTAAATGAATTTGCAAAGTTAAGAAATGTTTCTGTGGAAAGACTGTGTTGTGTTTGTAGAGAGACTATTATATTGATATAGATGTCTAGAGAGTATGCGTAGTGAGACAATCCTGTGCCTGTAGAGAGACTGTATTGTGTGTGTACAGAATGTAGAGAGACTGTGTTGTGTCTGAGACTCTATTGTGTTCACACAGAGGGACTGTATTTTGTCTTTAGAGAGACTGTGTTGTGTCTGAGACTCTATTGTGTTCACACAGAGGGACTGTATTTTGTCTGTAGAGAGACTGTGTTGTGTCTGAGACTCTATTGTGTTCACACAGAGGGACTGTATTTTGTCAATGGAGAGACTGTGTTGTGTCTGAGACTATTGTGTTCACACAGAGGGACTGTATTTTGTCAATAGAGAGACTGTGTTGTGTCTGAGACTCTATTGTGTTCACACAGAGGGACTGTATTTTGTCGATAGAGAGACTGTGTTGTGTCTGAGACTTTATTGTGTTCACACAGAGGGACTGTATTTTGTCAAAAGAGAGACTGTGTTGTGTCTGAGACTCTATTGTGTTCACACAGAGGGACTGTATTTTGTCTATAGAGAGACTGTTGTGTCTGAGACTCTATTGTGTTCACACAGAGGGACTGTATTTTGTCTATAGAGAGACTGTGTTGTGTCTGAGACTCTATTGTGTTCACACAGAGGGACTGTATTTTGTCAATAGAGAGACTGTGTTGTGTCTGAGACTCTATTGTGTTCACACAGAGGGACTGTATTTTGTCTGTAGAGAGACTGTGTTGTGTCTGAGACTCTATTGTGTTCACACAGAGGGACTGTATTTTGTCTGTAGAGAGACTGTGTTGTGTCTGAGACTCAATTGTGTTCACACAGAGGGACTGTATTTTGTCTATAGAGAGACTGTTGTGTCTGAGACTCTATTGTGTTGACACAGAGGGACTGTATTTTGTCTATAGAGAGACTGTGTTGTGTCTGAGACTCTATTGTGTTCACACAGAGGGACTGTATTTTGTCTGTAGAGAGACTGTGTTGTGTCTGAGACTCTATTGTGTTCACACAGAGGGACTGTATTTTGTCTGTAGAGAGACTGTGTTGTGTCTGAGACTCTATTGTGTTCACACAGAGGGACTGTATTTTGTCTATAGAGAGACTGTTGTGTCTGAGACTCTATTGTGTTGACACAGAGGGACTGTATTTTGTCTATAGAGAGACTGTGTTGTGTCTGAGACTCTATTGTGTTCACACAGAGGGACTGTATTTTGTCAATAGAGAGACTGTGTTGTGTCTGAGACTCTATTGTGTTCACACAGAGGGACTGTATTTTGTCTGTAGAGAGACTGTGTTGTGTCTGAGACTCTATTGTGTTCACACAGAGGGACTGTATTTTGTCTGTAGAGAGACTGTGTTGTGTCTGAGACTCTATTGTGTTCACACAGAGGGACTGTATTTTGTCTTTAGAGAGACTGTGTTGTGTCTGAGACTCTATTGTGTTCACACAGAGGGACTGTATTTTGTCTATAGAGAGACTGTGTTGTGTCTGAGACTCTATTGTGTTCACACAGAGGGACTGTATTTTGTCTATAGAGAGACTGTTGTGTCTGAGACTCTATTGTGTTCACACAGAGGGACTGTATTTTGTCTATAGAGAGACTGTTGTGTCTGAGACTCTATTGTGTTCACACAGAGGGACTGTATTTTGTCAATAGAGAGACTGTGTTGTGTCTGAGACTCTATTGTGTTCACACAGAGGGACTGTATTTTGTCTATAGAGAGACTGTGTTGTGTCTGAGACTCTATTGTGTTCACACAGAGGGACTGTATTTTGTCAATAGAGAGACTGTGTTGTGTCTGAGACTCTATTGTGTTCACACAGAGGGACTGTATTTTGTCTATAGAGAGACTGTGCTGTGTCTGAGACTCTATTGTGTTCACACAGAGGGACTGTATTTTGTCTATAGAGAGACTGTGTTGTGTCTGAGACTCTATTGTGTTCACACAGAGGGACTGTATTTTGTCAATAGAGAGACTGTGTTGTGTCTGAGACTCTATTGTGTTCACCCAGAGGGACTGTATTTTGTCAATAGAGAGACTGTGTTGTGTCTGAGACTCTATTGTGTTCACACAGAGGGACTGTATTTTGTCTGTAGAGAGACTGTGTTGTGTCTGAGACTATTGTGTTCACACAGAGGGACTGTATTTTGTCTATAGAGAGACTGTGTTGTGTCTGAGACTCTATTGTGTTCACACAGAGGGACTGTATTTTTTCTGTAGAGAGACTGTGTTGTGTCTGAGACTCTATTGTGTTCACACAGAGGGACTGTATTTTGTCAATAGAGAGACTGTGTTGTGTCTGAGACTCTATTGTGTTCACACAGAGGGACTGTATTTTGTCAATAGAGAGACTGTGTTGTGTCTGAGACTCTATTGTGTTCACACAGAGGGACTGTATTTTTTCTGGAGAGACTGTGTTGTGTCTGAGAAATCTATTGTGTTCACACAGAGGGACTGTATTTTGTCAATAGAGAGACTGTGTTGTGTCTGAGACTCTATTGTGTTCACATAGAGGGACTGTATTTTTTCTGTAGAGAGACTGTGTTGTGTCTGAGACTCTATTGTGTTCACACAGAGGGACTGTATTTTGTCAATGGAGAGACTGTGTTGTGTCTGAGACTCTATTGTGTTCACACAGAGGGACTGTATGTTGTCAATAGAGAGACTGTGTTGTGTCTGAGACTCTATTGTGTTCACACAGAGGGACTGTATTTTGTCTATAGAGAGACTGTGTTGTGTCTGAGACTCTATTGTGTTCACACAGAGGGACTGTATTTTGTCAATGGAGAGACTGTGTTGTGTCTGAGACCCCTATTGTGTTCACACAGAGGGACTGTATTTTGTCAAAGAGACTGTGTTGTGTCTGAGACTCTATTGTGTTCACACAGAGGGACTGTATTTTGTCTTAGAGAGACTGTGTTGTGTCTGAGACTCTATTGTGTTCACACAGAGGGACTGTATTTTGGGCAAAGAGAGACTGTGTTGTGTCTGAGACTCTATTGTGTTCACACAGAGGGACTGTATTTTGTATATAGAGAGACTGTGTTGTGTCTGAGACTCTATTGTGTTCACACAGAGGGACTGTATTTTGTCAAAAGGGGAGACTGTGTTGTGTCTGAGACTCTATTGTGTTCACACAGAGGGACTGTATTTTGTCAATAGAGAGACTGTGTTGTGTCTGAGACTCTATTGTGTTCACACAGAGGGACTGTATTTTGTCAATAGAGAGACTGTGTTGTGTCTGAGACTCTATTGTGTTCACCCAGAGGGACTGTATTTTGTCTATAGAGAGACTGTGTTGTGTCTGAGACTCTATTGTGTTCACACAGAGGGACTGTATTTTTTCTGTTTGAGAGACTGTGTTGTGTCTGAGAAATTTATTGTGTTCACACAGAGGGACTGTATTTTGTCTATAGAGAGACTGTGTTGTGTCTGAGACTTTATTGTGTTCACACAGAGGGACTGTATTTTGTCTATAGAGAGACTGTGTTGTGTCTGAGACTCTATTGTGTTCACACAGAGGGACTGTATTTTGTCAATAGAGAGACTGTGTTGTGTCTGAGACTCTATTGTGTTCACACAGAGGGACTGTGTTTTGTATATAGAGAGACTGTGTTGTGTCTGAGACTCTATTGTGTTCACACAGAGGGACTGTATTTTGTCTATAGAGAGACTGTGTTGTGTGTGTAGTGAGACTGTGTTGAGAGAGACTACGTATATATGCAGAGACACTATATTGACAGAGACTGTTGTGTTTGTAGAGAGACTGCAGGAGATGGAAGACAAGTCTCTGTCTACGGAGACTTACATGAGTTCCCGCGAGTGGCTCGACAAGTTTGGTCTGAAGGCGAAGAAGCTCGGCTTCTATGATGTCCTCGCCGGTGTCGCCTTCCGCCACCAGGACGGCGTCGTCAACATGAAGGTGGCTCCCGTAGATCCGAGTCAGCAGACAGACGCGGTAATTATTATATTATATTATATTATATTATATTATATTATATTATATTATATTATATTATATTATATTATATTATATTATATTATATTATATTATATTATATTATATTATGTGGATTAATTATGTCTTTGGGTATAGTTATTGCTAAGTTGCTAACCCGGTGTATAATTTCAGTGCAATACGTTTCAGACTGTATCTTATTTGACCAGGCACCCCCAGGTCTGTCTTCCTGGGCCCTGGGAATACAAAAAGAACTTGTTATACTGTTTTAGCCTTGGTGTCACTGCTGCCGATAAGTTTACTTTTTGTGAACTTATACTAGGGCTGATTACACGGCAATTTGCCACAAAAAGTCTGCATTTTGTTATGTAGGAGGATGATCCCTTCATTTCCCATGGTTATTTATATAAACCAATCTTCTGGGTTTCCACCCTCTACATAAATTCACAACTTTATTGACATTTCTTGTGGCAGTTAAGTCAGTCAAGTCACCCATAATTCTTACTGTAAATTATGATTCCAACTGTTGTGAACATCTATGATTTGTTAGTTAGCAAGGAGAAAATTATAGTGCAAACCATTTCACGTGACACACCTGATGTTATGCCTCTGTGGGTCATGTGACAATCAGGTGACGATGCAGAAGCTGGTGAATGCCAAGTACTGTGACCAGTTCCCACACGTCAGGTGGAAGGATGGACAGGTGGCCCATGTCCAGGTCACTCCCGAGGTCCATCGCAACTATGAGCAGAGGATGAACCTCGCAATTGATGTCATACAACAGAGGTAGGTGGCGCTGCTGTCATGTCGGGCAAATGTGACCAGAATCCAAAGGCGGCCATTATAAAGTTTCCTTCATTTCCTATCAAATTTAATTACATCTGTTATTGAAAATGTCAAAGCATAACCAACTTCCACTGGTAGAATTTTAAAATGACACCTCTGGTGCCATGCTGTACAAAAATGTAATTTCTATTCACTCCATACTATTATATGTCCTCACAAAAATTCAGACAACCTGCATAATGCTTATTCAATAGGTTACTCTTTGTTCACGATTCGATGTATAATTTGTATATACCAATGCATATATAGTGTGATATTAGTAATATATATAACTAATATCACACTATACTATGTGTACTTTTTAATATTAATACTAAAAAGTACACTTATTTCCACTGTGGTTCTCAAAAGCATATTCAGCAAATATATGACTAAAACGATATGACTAGAAGAAAAACAAGATCAACATAATAACTAGGATGAAGTTATCAGCATACACGTGACTATGCCGACACGTTGTAACTTTGGTAATATGTTTTTGACCTTGTCAACATGTTTTGACTTTGGTGACATGTTTTGACTTTGGCGACAGGTCGTGACTTTGGTGACATGTCATGAATTTGGTGACTTTCCTTTGACAGGATTGACTGGCTGCAACAGGGAAGTCGGGAACTGTTTGGCACCGTTATTGAGGAACGGATGTACTTCCTGCTCGACACGTCATCGTCAATGGCGCCACATATACAATTCGTCAAGGACAAGATGTTTGTGCTCATGCAGGTTTGTCATTATCCTTGTCACCTTGTGTCGATGTACTCAAATGACGTGAATGGACAACAATTGTGACATGGCTTAACAGTTTCTCGAGAAGTTGAACTGGTGTTTATCTTAATATCAAGAATGCTATATTAATCAACGAGATAGATAGTTGAGGATGTTTAGGCACAAGTTTGGAGTTATGTACAGGTGTACATCAGTGGACGTAACAAAGCTTCTTGTCAGCGTGAATGTTGGTACAAGATTTGGTTAGATTCATATTGTAAGTAAAGTTGATGAGACTTTCCAAACCCCCTGGGTTCTCTTGTTGACATCTTTGTCAGCGTAGGACTGCTGGTCATCGGTCATCATGTGACTGTCATGTTGGTTGTCACATGACAGCAATCCCATGAAAATCGCAGGTTGTATACCCGAAATTTTGATTGACCCAAAGCTGATTTAGGAAAAACATCAAAAGCGCCGTAGTTCTCTGTTGATCCTGCAGACAGGGAATACCTCGTCTCTGAATGCTCCTTATCCGATACTTCCACCCCTGACCCGATGCGTTGTTTCCCTGCCCACACTGCGGCCAGGGGACCATTTCTCTAGGATAAAGATCTCTTAAGAAAAACTCATCATAAAAAATATGTTGTTAAATTAAATTAATTGATTCGAAATGCAAGTATCCATTACCGTTTTATTTCCATGACACACCAGTGACAGTTGTCCCATTGGAGCATTGTGGTGTTGACAGTTTTCAAGTATTCAAGATCACTGATAAGGATCAGAATTGATTCTAAAGAGCAAAATTGGGTTTAAGAACTTTTAACAACATTCGTGAAATAGCTTCTAGAACACCAAGGACAAACTGAGATAGAATTCAATGACATCATGGTTGGTCATTATCGACTAAGAAAGTAACAAGCATCGTCACACATTTATCCAAGGTGTGTATAATGAACAGTTGTGAACTGTTGTGTAACAGTTGTGAACTGTTGTGTAACAGATGTGAACTGTTGTGTAACAGATTTTGAACTGTTGTGTAACAGATGTGAACTGTTGTGTGACAGTTGTGAACTGTTGTGTGACAGTTGTGAACTGTTGTGTGACAGTTGTGAACTGTTGTGTAACAGTTGTGAACTGTTGTGTGACAGTTGTGAACTGTTGTGTGACAGTTGTGAACTGTTGTGTGACAGTTGTGAACTGTTGTGTGACAGTTGTGAACTGTTGTGTAACAGTTGTTAACTGTTGTGTGACAGTTGTGAACTGTTGTGTGACAGTTGTGAACTGTTGTGTGACAGTTGTTAACTGTTGTGTGACAGTTGTGAACTGTTGTGTGACAGTTGTGAACTGTTGTGTGACAGTTGTGAACTGTTGTGTGACAGTTGTGAACTGTTGTGTGACAGTTGTGAACTGTTGTGTGACAGTTGTGAACTGTTGTGTGACAGTTGTGAACTGTTGTGTGACAGTTGATAACTGTTGTGTGACAGTTGTGAACTGTTGTGTGACAGTTGTGAACTGTTGTGTGACAGTTGTGAACTGTTGTGTGACAGTTGTGAACTGTTGTGTGACAGTTGTGAACTGTTGTGTGACAGTTGTGAACTGTTGTGTGACAGTTGTGAACTGTTGTGTGACAGTTGTGAACTGTTGTGTGACAGTTGTGAACTGTTGTGTGACAGTTGTGAACTGTTGTGTGACAGTTGTTAACTGTTGTGTGACAGTTGTGAACTGTTGTGTGACAGTTGTGAACTGTTGTGTGACAGTTGTGAACGTTGTGTGGGTTTTGCACTGTTGTGTGACTAGTTGTGTGACAGTTGTGAACTGTTGTGTGACAGTTGTGAACTGTTGTGTAACAGTTGTGAACTGTTGTGTGACAGTTGTGAACTGTTGTGTGACAGTTGTGAACTGTTGTGTGACAGTTGTGAACCGTTGTGTGACAGTTGTGAACCGTTGTGTGACAGTTGTGAACTGTTGTGTGACAGTTGTGAACTGTTGTGTGACAGTTGTGAACTGTTGTGTGACAGTTGTGAACTGTTGTGTGACAGTTGTGAACTGTTGTGTGACAGTTGTGAACTGTTGTGTGACAGTTGTGAACTGTTGTGTGACAGTTGTGAACTGTTGTGTGACAGTTGTGAACTGTTGTGTGACAGTTGTGAACTGTTGTGTGACAGTCGTGAACTGTTGTGTTACAGTCGTGAACTGTTGTGTTACAGTTGTGAACTGTTGTGTAACAGTCGTGAACTGTTGTGTAACAGTCGTGAACTGTTGTGTAACGGTTGTGAACTGTTGTTTTGTTCACAGGAGCAGCTGCGACACAAGCAGAAGTTCAACCTGATCGCGTTTAACAGCCGCGTGGAGAGCTGGAAGGACCGCCTGGTGGAGGTGACGGAGAAGACGCTCCACCACGCCTGGCAGTGGCTCAAACAACTCACCTGCCACGGCTCCACCAACACTCTCGCCGCTCTACGCCAGGCGCTGTCTGACGGCCACGCCCAGGCCATCTACCTGCTCACTGACGGCCGCCCCGACCAGGTGGGTACTGGACATAGTTCAGTCAGAGACCCGTCCACCTGTCATTTAGACGGGTAAAACCCATTGTGGGCGGGTAGGAAAATGAAGGAACAAAACAAAAGGGCTTCAGAAATCGTAGATAATGTCAGGTATGCCTTAAGAAATGAGTGTAAATGTTGTCACGTGTGTGTGTGTGTGTGTGTGTGCGCGTGTGTGCGCGTGTGGTGTGTGTGTGTGTGTAGTTGTGTGGGTGTGGCTGTGGTGTGGGTGAGTGGGTTCACATGGTCTTGTTTGTGTGGTGTGTGTGTGGGTGTGTGTATGTGTGTGTGTGGGTGTGTGTGTGCGTGTTTGTGTTTGTTTGTGTGTGTGTGCGTGTGTGTTTGTAGTTAATTTCAGGTCATGAAACACGTTTTGAGTCTTTCACATGGCTTGTTTGTATGAGTGTGTCATGTGCCTTGTGCCCACCAAAAATGTATGACTGGCAATAATTTGATCTTGCATGAAGTCCTGGTAGTCCACCCTGACTGCCTCTGTTTACTCTGACTAGGTATGTTTACCAAAGCAATATATCAGTCTGACTCCTGCTCACCAGTGCATGTAGCGGTCTGACCCCTGTTCACTATTGCATGTAGCGGTCTGACCCCTGCTCACTAGTGCATATATCGGTCTGACCCCTGTTCACTAATGCATATAGCGGTCTGACCCCTGCTCACTAATGCATATAGCGTTCTGACCCCTGTTCACTAATGCATATAGCGGTCTGACCCCTGTTCACTATTGCATATAGCGGTCTGACTCCTGCTCACTAATGCATATAGCGTTCTGACCCCTGCTCAATAATGCATATAGCGGTCTGAACCCTGCCCAGCAGTGCATATAACCCAATCTGACCCCTGTTCACCAATTCATACCCCCCTGCTCATCAGATAATATAGTGGTCTGACCCCTACTCACCAGTGCAATATAGCGGTCTGACCCCTACTCACCAGTGCAATATAGTGGTCTGACCCCTACTCACCAGTGCAATATAGCGGTCTGACCCCTACTCACCAGTGCAATATAGCGGTATCTGACCCCGTCTGCTGCAGCCGCCCAAGTCGATCCTCGCCCAGCTGCAGGTGCACCCAAAGATCCCGGTACACACGATCTCCTTCAACTGCGCCGACAGGGACGCCAACGACTTCCTGTGTCAGCTCGCACGAGACACCAGGGGGCGCTTCCACTATTACTCCGAGAATGGCATTGACCCCGAGGGCCCGGAACCATGGGAGGTGAGAGAGGGTGTGAGGGGGCAGTGTGAAATGGGGTGACATGGTAGTGAGGAATGGCGTGACATGGTAGTGAGGAATGGGGTGACATGGTAGTGAGGAATGGGGCGACATGGTAGTGAGGAATGGCGTGACATGGTAGTGAGGAATGGGGTGACATGGTAGTGAGGAATGGTGTGACATGGCAGTGAGGAATGGGGTGACATGGTAGTGAGGAATGGTGCGACATGGTAGTGAGGAATGGGGTGACATGGTAGTGAGGAATGGAGTGACATGGCAGTGAGGAATGGGGTGACATGGTAGTGAGGAATGGTGTGACATGGTAGTGAGGAATGGTGTGACATGGTAGTGAGGAATGGTGTGACATGGCAGTGAGGAATGGGGTGACATGGCAGTGAGGAATGGGGTGACATGGCAGTGAGGAATGGGGTGACATGGTAGTGAGGAATGGTGTGACATGGCAGTGAGGAATGGGGTGACATGGTAGTGAGGAATGGGGTGACATGGCAGTGAGGAATGGGGTGACATGGCAGTGAGGAATGGTGTGACATGGCAGTGAGGAATGGGGTGACATGGCAGTGAGGAATGGGGTGACATGGTAGTGAGGAATGGGGTGACATGGTAGTGAGGAATGGTGTGACATGGTAGTGAGGAATGGGGTGACATGGTAGTGAGGAATGGTGTGACATGGTAGTGAGGAATGGGGTGACATGGTAGTGAGGAATGGGGTGACATGGTAGTGAGGAATGGGGTGACATGGTAGTGAGGAATGGGGTGACATGGTTGTGAGGAATGGGGTGACATGGTAGTGAGGAATGGTGTGACATGGTAGTGAGGAATGGGGTGACATGGTAGTGAGGAATGGTGTGACATGGTAGTGAGGAATGGTGTGACATGGTAGTGAGGAATGGTGTGACATGGTGGTGAGGAATGGTGTGACATGGTAGTGAGGAATGGGGTGACATGGTAGTGAGGAATGGGGTGACATGGTAGTAAGGAATGGGGTGACATGGTAGTGAGGAATGGTGTGACATGGTAGTGAGGAATGGGGTGACATGGCAGTGAGGAATGGGGTGACATGACAGTGAGGAATGGGGTAACAGGTTTGAGGAATGGGGTGGCATGGCAGAGAGGAATGGGGTGACATGGCAGTGAGGAATGGGGTGACATGACAGTGAGGAATGGGGTGACATGGTAGTGAGGAATGGGTAACAATGTGGTGAGGAATTTTAAACGTTCAAATGGGATAAGTGTAGTAGAGGAATGCGTTAACATTACTTATTTCATGGTAGTGGAATTGTGCTATGGTTTTTGAGGAATGGGTGACATGGTACTTAGGATGTGGTCTGACATGATCTATAATTGTACATGGTCTGTGTGAAAGGGGTCTGGGACTTGGGGTTCATGGTCTGTGGTCTGATGTGCTCTGACTTGTATATGGTCTGTGGTGTGATGTGGTCTGAATTTTTCTTAGGTCTGGGTCTGACGTGGTCTGTACATGTACATGGTAGTGTGGTCTGACATGGTAGTAGAATGGTGTTGCATGGTAGTGGGTGGTCTGACGGGGGTGGTATGGTGTACATGGTGGTGGGAGTGGTCTGACATGGGACTGATGGGTCATGGTAGTGACGGTGGTCTGACATGGGACTGGGAAAGGTCTGTGGTGTGAGAATGGCTGTACTTGTAGATGGCTGTGGTTGTGGTTCTGGGAGGAGGAAGACCCCTGACTGGTTGAATGCATGAAAAGGTATAGGAAGGTATACATGGTATGTGACGCATGTTTTACCCTTTCAAAACAGCATAGGGAAGATGCATGGGAGAGTTTCCCGTAGACATGGGAGTGTGGTTATGATGCTTATTCAAACTTCATGAAAGCCTCTGGTATAGGAATGGGGTTGACTTTGGGTGTGTGACCTTTAAAAGCACCCTATTCAGCAATTGTTACATTTGGCTTTTATAAGCAATTTGACCCTGATACCAATTTCATTTGTTTGTGAGGTCGTCACCCCTTCTATTACACTGTCATAAATACCCTCTGGGAGTGAATGTGTCACCTTGTGGTGAGGAAGGGGGACAAAAATTAAAGTATGAATGACTTCAAAATGTAGGAAAGGGTGACATGGAAAAACCCGGAAATCTGCAATACAGCCTATAAGAAATGAAGTTTCACAAAGATTGTGTAATGGGGTAACAGGTTTTTTGAGGTGGGTGACATGGTACTGAAAGGGTTTACATGGGATGAGGAATACACATGGTGGTGATGTAAGACTTGACATTTTTTTCCTAGTCAGAAAGGTGCATTATAATGTGGTACATGGTGGTGAGAATGGGTGACATGTAATGAGGAATGGGGACATGGTGGTGAGGAATGTGCTGACATGGTAGTGAGGAATGGGGTGACATGGTAGTGAGGAATGGGGTGACATGGTGGTGAGGAATGGCGTGACATGGTAGTGAGGAATGGGGTGACATGGTAGTGAGGAATGGGGTGACATGGTGGTGAGGAATGGGGTGACATGGTAATGAGGAATGGGGTGACATGGTGGTGAGGAATGGCGTGACATGGTAGTGAGGAATGGGGTGACATGGTAGTGAGGAATGGGGTGACATGGTGGTGAGGAATGGCGTGACATGGTAGTGAGGAATGGGGTGACATGGCAGTGAGGAATGGGCTAACAACCTGACCTGGTGTGGAATAACCCTTCAAATGCACAAGCGTAGTAGATTGTTGTAATCCAGTTAACATTACTTCTTTCATCTCTGTACTTGTGCTTATGGTCTGTTGTCTAATGTGGTCTGTACTTGTACTTATGGTCTGTGGTCTGACGTGGTCTGTACATGTACTTATGGTCTGTGGTCTGATATGGTCTATACTTGTTGTTATAGTCTGTGGTCTGACATGGCCTATACTTGTTCTTATGGTCTGTGGTCTGACGTGGCCTGTATATGTTCTTATGGTCTGTGGTCTGACGTGGTCTGTACATGTACTTATGGTCTGTGGTCTGACATGGCCTATACTTGTTGTTATAGTCTGTGGTCTGACATGGCCTATACTTGTTCTTATGGTCTGTGGTCTGACATGGTCTGTACTTGTACTGATGGTCTGTGGTCTGTGGTTCTGTCAGGCGGCCCACCAGACCCCCGTGGCTGGTTCACTTCATGAACAGGTATATCAACTACGTGTATGTGACGCCCCCCTTTTTACCCCTTTCAAAACACCATAGAAAATGCATGTAGAGTTTCTTCCCGTAGAAAGCATGCAGTGTGGTTTATGATGCTTATTTCAATCTTCATGAACAGCCTCTTTATTCAATGTTGTCTTTGTTTTGACCTTTACAAGCACCCTATTCAGCCATTGTTATCTTGGCCTTTATATAAGCACCACTTTGACCATGATACCAACTTTCTTCGTCTTTTGAGCGTCGTCACACCACTTCTGTTATCACCTCTTATAAATACCCTCTGTAGTGAATTTGTCACCTTTTTTCAGAGTGCACAAAAATTAAAGTATGACATGACTTCAAAATGTAGAAAAAAAAACACTGGAAAAACCAGGAATATCCTGCAATACAGCCTATAAGAAACCTGAAGTTTTCACAAAGATTGTGTAACTTTTAACAGGTTTGTGTAGTGCTGTATCCACTGAAAGTTTGACATGCACACACATACACATTTTATTGTATTGTACAACTTTGCACTATTTTTGTTCCTAGTCAGATGGTGCATTATAATGTTGGCTCACAGTTACATCGTAAGTAGCCAATATTGGCTGTGGTGAAATGTAGCAAAAATTGGTTCCATACAATAATTAATAATAATTAAATAACTTCAAATTCACCTAAATCCTTAGAAAGGAAAATATGGAAGTGACTCATCCGTATTCTTGCACCAGCCAACTAATGATGATGATAGTGATGATGATGATGGTGATTATGGTGATTTAAATAAATCAACTAACTTGTTGTTGACAGAGTGAAGACATCCGGCTTTTGAAACAGGAGTTGATGACAGGACAACGAAACTTGGAAAAGATCGCACTTCTGAGGGACGAGTGTGCGGCACTGTCATGGCGGGCTGACCCCAGCTGCGAGAGGAACACTAGCAGGTTGCCATAGTAACACACTCATAGCGAGGCTGTCTGTTCAAATAGTTCTACCCATTCTAGCGTGATAATTATTAGCACATTATCCACTGATTCAATTGTGTGTCGTCTGAGTATTTAGTCAGGTGAGTGGGAGCCGACCAACCTTAAAGGTATTTCTGGATCCATCAGTGACTAGTGCAGTTGTTGCTGATGCAGGTGAATTAAGACTGTCATTAAGACAAGAGGAACTCATATCCTTGGTTTAATTAACATTTCACATATTATTGTTGGGGTGTTTTGGAATTCTTTTAACTTGCTGTCAAAACACGTATGACACACGGAGACACAGTTGTATTATTATAATATTTATTATTCTAATACACCTGTACTTTATTTATTTAAATATTTAAAAGTATATCTAGTTACAATTATTATAAATACACATGTGTTTGACAATGTTTCTTTGAGCTTAATAAATTTGACATTAGTCATGTATTTACAGAACAATGTTGACATAGTTTATATTCTGTTGTTTTACAGATGTTGTGAGTCAAGAGCAGGTTCGCAGTCGTATCGCACTGCCACGCCCTCTAGTGGCCGCTGCCAGCAACAATCAGATAAGAGGAACCCAGAGCGTCCCTCCAGTGCCCCAGGGTTCAGGTTCTGCCCCTCTCCCCAAGCCATTTCCCCACGCCCTTCAACTGCTCACAGCTTCCGCAATCTACAGTTGACCTCTCGACCCGACACACCGATGACTACCAGGTCACCCAATATGACCTCAAGGTCACTCAATATGACCTCAAGGTCCTCAACCAAGCTCAGGCCATTTTTTGCAGGTAAATATATCCGCTTTAGTAATTAAGTCAGATAATTACACTATAAACAGTTTTTATTTGATGCTAATCATGTCATTTGAATATTAGATTGTAATTTGAAATACTACTGATAGGTTATTTTATTCTGCATATTTTTATGTATATGGTTGATGTAATTTGTATATTTTAATTTTGTAGTTAGTGAGTGAATAGTGTTATTAAATTTCAAACAATATGGTATCTTTATTACCTGTATGTTTATATGGTGGCTTCCTTTATATACAAATATGTTTATTTGATTTAGTTGTATGAAGAAATTAATGTAATGTCACAAAAGACATCCATAATTGTAATTGTTTTTGTAACACGCAAACCAACAGCAGCAGAAACAGCATAATCCAGTTACCTATGTAATATAACCATAACTGTAAATTAATTGTTTACTGTTAATACCGTGTTCCATAAAATTGAGGGCAAACAAGGTTTAGTACAAAATAGTTCAATATAAATTTGCCTTAGTGGCACAGATTTAAATACAGCAGCAGTAAATGCTTGTCTCTCATCAAATTAATATGTGTGGTTTATAAAACATGACAGGTAAATTGTGCTAGTTTCTATTAACGTTCCTTGCTCTTACAGCGAAAGAAAGACCTCCACCAAAATGTTACGCAGGTAAAGAATGTGAATTGATACATCTGGTCACTTCAGGTTATGTCTAATGTTATGCATGCAACACTGCATCAAACTGTTATGCAAACATTTAACAGGTGCCTTAGCATTTGGTGCTGATTTTTGGAGAAAAAAACCAAATTGTGTTGCTAATCGTTAAAATATAATGATTACATTCATGTGCAAACTGTACAACACTGCCTTGAAACCCTTGCACCTGACATGTGCATGGTCCACTGCATGCTGCATTTCACTTACAAGCTGCATGCTTAAATTTAATCACAAACTAATTAATTTATAATATTATTGATTGAACTTTATTTGAGTAAGAGATCACTCAGACAAAATGACACATTTAATTTCTGACGTACATTAACATGCATGCTGGCACATGTCCATGTGCATACTGAAGCAAGCACAACACTGATTCATTGTGTGCAGTGTGGGACACAAGACTTAATATATTATGGCCAATCATATATTATACGTGGTCACACTAATTGTACACGTTGTACATTTATGTGAAGCACCTGAGAGCAATGATATTGATTCGGGCGCTGTACAAATACATTGTGTTATTATTATTAATCTGCCTCTTCCGCAGCAGTTTTCTTACTTCACGTCCATTATTTTGATAGTCGCCCTGCCTCAACCTATAGTAGTTCTGTATCACGTGTGCTTACACTGGACACTGTACACTGTACACTGGACACTGGACACGGTACACTGTACACTGTACACTGTACACTGTACACTGTACACTGTACACTGTACACTGTACACTGTACACTGGACACTGTACACTGTACACTGTACACTGTACTCTGGACACTGGACACTGGACTCTGAACACTGGACACTCTACACTGGACACTGGACACTATACACTGGACACTGGACACTGGACACTGTACACTGGACTCTGGACACTGTACACTGTACACTGGACACTGTACACTGTACACTGTACACTGTACACTGTACACTGTACACTGGACACTGTACACTGTACACTGGACTCTGGACACTGGACACTGTACACTGGACACTGGACACGGTACACTGTACACTGTACACTGTACACTGGACACTGGACACTGGACACTGGACACTGGACACTGTACACTGTACACTGGACTCTGGACACTGGACACTCTACACTGGACACTGGACACTATACACTGGACACTGGACACTGGACACTGTACACTGGACTCTGGACACTGGACACTATACACTGGACACTGGACACTGTACACTGTACACTGTACACTGTACACTGTACACTCTACACTGTACACTGTGTACACTGTGTACACTGTGTACACTGGACACTGTACACTGGACACTGGACTCTGGACACTGGACACTTGACACTGGACACTGGACACTGTACACTGGACACTGGACACTGGACACTGTACACTGGACACTGTGTACACTGGACATTGGACACTGTATACTGGACTCTGGACACTGTACACTGGACACGGTACCCTGGACACTGGACACTATACACTGGACACTGTGTACACTGGACACTGTACACTGTACACTGGACACTGGACACTGGACACAGGACACTGGACACTGTACACCGGACACCGTACACCGTACACCGTACACCGGACACCGGACATTGTGTACACTGTACACTGGACACTGTACACTGGACACTATACACTGGAGACTGGAGACTGGACACTGTACACTGTACACTGCTCTGTTTGTGCAGGTATTGACACTTGTCACTGTGTCTGTGTGAGTGCTGTCACCTGTCACTGTGTCTGTGTGAGTGCTGTCACCTGTCACTGTGCCTGTGTGAGTGCTGACACCTGTCACTGTGCTGTGTGAGTGCTGACACCTGTCACTGTGTCTGTGCGAGTGCTGACACCTGTCACTGTGTCTGTGAGTGCTGACACCTGTCACTGTGTATGTGCGAGTGCTGACACCTGTCACTGTGTCTGTGAGTGCTGACACCTGTCACTGTGTATGTGCGAGTGCTGACACATGTCACTGTGTCTGTGTGAGTGCTGACACCTGTCACTGTGTCTGTGTGAGTGCTGACACCTATCACTGTGTCTGTGCGAGTGCTGACACCTGTCACTGTGTCTGTGCGAGTGCTGATACCTGTCACTGTGTCTGTGTGAGTGCTGACACCTGTCACTGTGTCTGTGCAAGTGCTGACACCTGTCACTGTATCTGTGCGAGTGCTGACACCTGTCACTGTGTCTGTGTGAGTCTGTGCGAGTGCTGACACCTGTCACTGTGTCTGTGCGAGTGCTGACACCTGTCACTGTGTCTGTGTGAGTGCTGACACCTGTCACTGTGTCTGTGTGAGTGCTGACACCTGTCACTGTGTCTGTGCGAGTCCTGACACCTGTCACTGTGTCTGTGCGAGTGCTGACACCTGTCACTGTCTCTGTGCGAGTGCTGACACCTGTCACTGTGTCTGTGTGAGTGCTGACACCTGTCACTGTGTCTGTGCGAGTGCTGACACCTGTCACTGTGTCTGTGTGAGTGTTGACACCTGTCACTGTGTCTGTGCGAGTGCTGACACCTGTCACTGTGCCCTGTAGCCCCAACCAAGACCAGCATCCTACGGACCCTGGGCTGTCGGTCCTCCCAGGACGTGCCCGAGTGGATGCTGCCTGAGACTCGCAGACTGTTTGACCGACAGTGTGCCAGGCAGGAGAGGCTCAAGCAGGGTGAGTGGCTGATGGCAGACCAAGCCACCTTTCTTTATACAACTCCTTCTTCCAGGAAAAAGAGGAAAACTATGGGAGATTGGACCATTAAGGTGGCTACACAAAATTATGGAACTCATTACCCAAAGATGTGCACAGTTGCAACAATGTCAGTGTTTTAAGAAGTTGTCGAGGATTCGCTATTTTAATGTTAGCTTATTCATTTTATTAACTTTTTTTTACACTTGTTAGGTAATTAGTTAGACTAGGTCGGATGTTTGTACTTGAATTATTGATTTTACTTTTCATTATTTATTTATTATTATTTAAAAGCTTAATTATTGTTGTTATTAAATAAATAATATATTTATCTATATATTTATTTTATTTTACTCTTATATTATATCAGGATATGTGTATTGTGCTGAATAGTTATATCAACTTTCATTGTGCCCGTTCTTACATTATACAACACCGTAAAATATTATTTTATAAGTAAGGAGTTATATAAATCAATAGACATTTATAATTATATCAACAAGAGAAACTTGAGCAGACTCTTGCATGAGATATCCATGTTCTAAATATCGGCATTGTGTAACATGGTTTTTGGTTAACATTTTGGTTTCTATGTTCTATACTTTTCCAGTAAATTTATCAAGTATATAGAAAAGGTTTGACATAATTTGTTTAACAAATTAATGTACTCATTTTTAATTTTTGCCTTTAAAAATGTTAAATTATGGGAACATTTTAATAAAAGATACCATAGCAACATTATCCTGCCCATGGATTAAGACTTTTTGCTCTTTAGTATTAATAATAATAAGGCATTTTATAAATTTACATCAAATTTTATTCCCAAGCATTGAACATATATGAATGTTAAATATGATGAATTAAAATTTATGATAATAAATTAGTTAATGAGTAATAAATAAAATACAATATTAACTGATATGTCTTGTGATGTGTTGTAATATCTGGTAGCACTGTAGTCACAGTAACTGCCTGTCTGTTTCAGCATTGTGTGGGGACAGAGCAGAAGAAACACCCAAACGAGGGAGACGAGGACGTAAACTGAGGAAGTCTTCAGAGTAAGAAACCTGTTTTGATCTTTGGCATATTATACAACATTTTAGAAACATCCCCGGAATCATGTTAAAATGTCCCCAAAATTTTACTAACTGGTGGAAATTAAACTATTCATTTATCTATTTACATATTTATTACATTTTAGTATAATTCCTACTGAAATGTTTATGTTTTTATGTCATAAGGTCATTTTAATCATACTATTTTATTATATTTCTTTAATTTATTTATATGTTAAACCTACTTTTACAAAACAACTAAAATAAATGTGAATTACATCATGTCTGCATTGCGGAAATTCTAATAATAATTAAATGAAAATAAGCACTTAATATATCAACACAGTATGTTAACTGGATTGTTTGGTTGGTTTTATTATTTATCACATTCGACTGCTTCAATCATTAACAGATAATCAGATTACAAAAACCTCCTTTTTTAAATAGGATAGGATTAGTGCTGGTTCGATACCAGGTTTTGTTCAATACCGATCGATACCTGAAATTTGTTCGATACTCGATACTTACATTGTAATTAAGTCTAAGTAGTGCTGGTTCGATATCAGAATTCTTCGATACCGATCGATATATTACTGGTTTGATACCAGAATTCTTCGATACCGATCGATATATTACTGGTTCGATACCAGAATTCTTCGATACCGATCGATATATTACTGGTTCGATACCAGAATTCTTCGATACCGATCGATATATTACTGGTTCGATATCAGAATTCTTCGATACCGATCGATATATTACTGGTTCGATATCAGAATTCTTCGATACCGATCAATATATTACTGGTTCGATATCAGAATTCTTCGATACCGATCGATATATTACTGTTCGATATCAAATTCTTCGATACGATCGATTATTACTGGTTGATATAAGAATTCTTGACGATCGAATATTACTGGTTGATATCAGAATTCTGATACGATCGATATATTACTGGTTGATATCAAATTCTTCGATACGATCGATATATTACTGATTCGATACAAATTCTCGATACGATCATATATTACTGGTTCGATACCAGATTCTTCATATCATATACCAGATTTTTAGTCGATACTCAAATTTACCTTATAAGTGTAATTCAGTACAGTAGAGATCTCCAAAGAAACACTACTATCCACTTAGACTAATGCCACAGAAACACAAAAATTTTCACTTGTAGGGAAATATGTGACAATTTTATAGTCATGCAAACAATGATTAATAAGCAATTTTCAATTTATGTAAGTACACAAACAACAGTTTCAATATAATTGATTACTGTTGTAAAACTAAAAGGTAACTGTAATGTAATATTAAAACAATAAAGACAACTGCAATAAAATACCTAGTGACAAATACATTAATTAATTGCACTGAATTATTTTAAATTAATAACAGTACTTCACCCCAGCTGTTTGTAAATACACTTTAATATAGCAGCTTAATTTCAAGTCAATGTGTCTCCTAAAATGACCATCAACAAATACAGCTGAAACAAATGAAACATACAAATAATATGTTATTATTATATAAAAACACCTATCACTTATAATAGTGTCACTGCCAGCACAGCTGAACCCTCACTGTTATAACTTTTTTATTATTAATTCTATCATAAAGATAATTGTGATTTAGCATCAAAACTGTATAGATGATTACAATAAAATAACACTAATTAATAATAAAAAAATATTAATTAAAATTACAATTGTACTTCCCAGTACACATAACAAGCCCCATTATGTTTTTGCAACTGTTTTCAAGAACAGGTCAGTTTCTTCCTCTACCTCTGGCTCTGCCAGTGGTGAACCTGTTTGGCCAGTGCCAGTGTCACAGTGACAGTAGATGCAGTAAGCGAATCGTCATCGTTAATCAGTCACGTCGTATATGTCACTTCTTGACGCTGTGGCCGCAGTTACTTAGTAGATTCGGCAACCGATAGCGATTCGCTTCGACTGTAACTTGATGTCCACTGCTTGCTCATTGTCGAATATTTCGAAAGAACACGTACTCGAGTCAGTGGCAATGGCCCAATGCGACGTTGACTGTCCACAACGTCGACAACGTCGACATGCCGTACGATGAAAGTTGATCATCACATGTTGATAGCTTCTTGATTGGTGACATGTTTCGTCAAACTCGATGTATTTCCCCCACTATCTTTGAGACGTTTCTAGCATAGCAGACAGTCTTTGTTGGAAAAGTGCCAAATTAGCGATGAACGTTGCGACATGTTGTCATTCGTCGTGGTTGTGGGCGTCGTGTACAGCAAATGGTGGCGCCACCAAACAACAAAACAGCGCCACCAAACGGAACCCGGATAAACAAAGCATCCGCATCGCGCTCGAATAATTATTTATATTAACTATATTATTATCAAACTAGTTTCATAAATACTAGTGCGTGCAATAAACACTCTATAAAAATACTATAGCATGTGTGTTTTTGTACGCGTAACCGTAAGTAAAGTAGGGAGAAAGATGGCATGGTAGTTCCACCAAACGAGAGCGTCACGTACGAACCTTGGTTTGGTCTCGATAACGAGGCTAAGCGAAGTCTGACCTAGGCTAAGGTCGCACACAGAAAACAGTTATTATACAGACTAACTCTACAATAAAGTTTTAGAAAACAATTCACATTTTATGTTATATTATGTTTAAACAACCACGCCTAAGTAAATTAGGCTGCGAAGCGCTGTAGTGATAGCTCCCGTAAACAACGTCGTCATCAACAACGATGTTGCGTCTTCGCATCGACGTCGTCGAATGGACTCGATGTCAAGTATCGAAATATCGAAGGTATCGAAGGTATCGAAGGTATCGAAGGTATCGAAGGTATCGAAGGTATCGAAGGTATCGAAGGTATCGAAGGTATCGAAGGTATCGAAGGTATCGAAGGTATCGAAGGTATCGAACAGTGGGCGTTCGATACCAAAAATATCGAAGTATCGCGATACCACTAAATATCGGTATAGAACTTTCGCAAGTATCGCGATACTTCGATATATCGAACCAGCACTAGATAGGATGTTTAATTACATTTGTTGACTGTTTTTTGACAGCATTTCTCACATGATGTTGGCTTGCCTACACATTTTGTACACTTAGGATTTGGTTTGTAAGTCGACACAGTCAAATAAAACACCAGGTGTTTTATATTGGTTCACTGTTCGCCCCATCAGAGGATGGTTTTAAGATTTGTAATGATCTGATATGGTTTTCAAAATCCCAGCCAATAACCACTGGATCCATCAAGCAAGACATTATACCCTCTACCCACCACAGTTCCATTTTTTTATATCCACAACAGCATCAACGTGGATTAGTACATATTCCACATGATAGATGGCATCAGGGTTTTTTATTTATTGCCAGACATTCTGGTGAACATATGAATCTCTCCTTTGTCTGTATGATAGCAATTTAACCCTTTCCCCCACAGTTCTAGCAATGGGAAGACGCTGATGTCATCGGCCAAGTGGCTGTCCATTCATGGTCTAGCAGCTCGCAAGTTGACTATCCTCGATGCTCTGGCACCAACTTTCATCCCCCACCGCGGGAAGTATGTGGGCATCCTTGGGAAGAAAGTCAATTCCAAAGTATTTGATGACGTAAGTGATCATGATAAACATGTGCACACAGAATGTTTTAGAATTAAAGATATGTTTCATTTTACATGTTTAGTTTAGTGTTGTTTGTATTATGTATAACATAATATATATATAATATATATATCATAATATATAATATATATATATAATATATTAATATATATATATATATATATATATATATATATATATGTAGTTTGTGTGTGATATATATATATATATATATATATATATATATATATATATATATTTTATATATATATATATATATATATATATATATATATATATTACACACAAACTCACATACATGCATATACACACACTCTGATGACACACAACATGATACACTACACACACACACACTCACACACTCACACACACACACACACACACACACACACACACACACACACACACACACACACACACACACACACACACACACACACACACACACACACACACACACACACACACACACCACACACACACTCACACACACACTCACACACCCACACACACACACAAACACACCTCACACACACACACTCACACACACACACACACACACGCGCGCGCGCGCGCACGCACGCACACACACACTTGTGGCTGAATGTAGGTAATATAATTGACCTTCTCACTTCAGTTTCCATGTAATAAGTTCCCATTATTTCAGATCCTTCCGATAGCCCATGTCAGCAGCAGTCAGTGCACGTTGGTGAATCCCCCTGGTGCCCACCTCGAGGACTACCGCAAGAAGGTCAAGGCCGCCATCAAAGGTTTCAACAGGTAGATGGTGCTGCCCCCAACCCGTGCTTCTCACACTACCTCTATCACCTCGCTTACACACTCACTTTGTTTACTTTTGGTAGCAGTGATTCAAAAATGTCTAAAACTGTCAGTTATATGTTGTTCAAATGTGATGGTACAATGTTCTATAATTAATAATAATAATAAATCAATTAAATAATTAATTAAAGAAGAGGTGGATGAGAAACTACTAAACAAAGTTTCCTTTGCAAAGGATGTGTTATATGATATAGAAAATATGTGTAGCTCTTGTTTCTAATCAAAGATTTGCTCTCTGTTTTGTGTACATAGTAAGCGTTTGAATTATACACAGGATGATTGTTATTTATGCAAACTCATTATTATAAATAAAAAATTGTAATATGAACTGTTTATTATTTATTTTTCAATATTGATTAACTCGTTGGTAAAAATGAATTATTGAGTTTATTAGTAATATTAATACATTAGCTGCTTGGGAATATAAAAAACAGTGGTGTAATAAACCGATTGTTATAGCTGACCTAGACGAGTGTGTAACTACAAGCCCTGTGTCACTGTTTCAGACGTCTGGATCGGATAGTTTGGGCTGCCCTCCCGGACAGTGAGAAAGAACAGTAAGTCTCGTTGTCATTGTTCAGATGTGTTTGTCATAGTTCAGGAGGTGTGTTTGTCATAGTTCAAAGGTGTTTGTTTTTCATAGTTCAGGTGTGTTTGTCATAGTTCAGGTGTGTTTCTCAATTAACATGTCACTATTTTGACATACCAGGGTAGTATTATAATGAGACGAGTCAAGTTAGATTATTTTATTTATAAACATCTGGACAGACATGCCAAACAAATAAAATGTCAGTCTGACTAATACTATCATGTTCATTATACATGTACAAGGATTAATATGCTGTTTGTTGATGTCACAAGAGTGTTACTGACCAGATAACAGACCCCGTATTTAATTTTAAAAAGTACATAGATTCTACACGTAACAAATAATTGAGTTAGACAAATTATAAGAATTACAATATATACTAATAATAAATAATAAAAACTTAAAGTGACCATTTTTAAATAAACCCCAGTGTGATGTGATTTTGGCCTTTAACAGTGTGTGTACAACACATATATAAATAGAACACATGCGCAAGGAATGACTAATGATCTAACTCGGTGGTACACAACATCACTTACATTTTATCAAGTCAATGTCAAGCACCTGCTTTTGTAAAACCACAAACATCAACTTATCATCCCATCTCTCCCCCCCTCCGCAGACTGGACAGCGACTCCGCCCTGCCGTTTATCGAGAACAAGACCCGCCTACTTCAGGCGTTGGAGCGCAGTGATTGGCCGATCAGTCAGAAGGACATTGTCCTGCTGGAGAATGAGATCAAGCAGGGAGAGTCGTACATCCAGCAGGCCAAGGAGTTGGAGGAGGGCGCTGTGACAAAGGGACCACTCCCGGAAGAGGAGGAAGGTGACGGGGACAAGGACAACTCAGACGCGGAGCAATCGGATGACCCCCAGACGAAGGTCGGTGGCTCTGACTCTGAGTCATACTCTGACTCATTCGAATGAACCGGGCGACTCGTGTCACCAGGCCGTTGTTTCATGCGTGCTTTCTCCGAATTCGTCTTTTGTTAACACGTGAATTTTGCTGAAGGTCACAGTCCCGAGAAATGTGGCGCTGTATTTGCATGGGGCGGTTGTCACCACGTATCTGGAAAAGTATATTGGAATAGTAGTGCCATCTGTTGAGCTTGAGGGTATTAATGTACATTGATGCTGTTGTGGATCAAATCAAATCAAATACAATTTTATTGTAAAAAAAGTTTCACAAAAACAGGATATCAGACCTTGATGTTTTGACAGCAGTTAATTTCAGGAATTTTGGGCTGTGCTTTTGAAATATTTTATATTGCATTAAACGTTGCATGAGAAACAAAGTTGTAAGGGACAGGTTTACATTTTTACATGTTCAATAAAGAAACGACATGCGAAGGAATAATCTAAGTCACCAGTTAATACTGATGTATAACATGGACCTTTTTATACCAGAATTAACAGAAGATTTTTCACTAGCATACAAAGTTGTTTAATGAATGTGTCAGAGAAATAAAAAGGACACTTGCAGCCTGTGTTTCTCCTGGGATAAAAAAACAAGTCCAACGCCATGTTTCTCAGTAGAGTGGTTCTTTCAATCTGGATGCAACACATTACATTTTCCTGGACTGTGACCTTATGAAACAACGCCAGGACGTATTCTCTGGTATGAACAGTCCTATCTAAAGGTGTGTCCTCTATCCAGTGTTTTCACTTGGATAGTTTGATGATAAAGTGAACCTTTTAATACCAACCATGACATACTAGATACTAGTTTGCTTGTACAAAGTTTTGTTTAGTTTTTGGGGAATTACCAAACTAACTACAGCATTGTTTATGACAGCATGAAATTGGTTAAGTTGTCTGGCTGTATTGGTCTACAGGTTAGCATCAACCTGTTCTAACATAACCAACCTATTTGTCATAGTCAGTTCTCTGAATTTTACCAAAAGTAAACAACAGATTTAATTAAAGTGGAGTTTATCATTTATTCATCAAATCATATTGGTGGTTAGTTTATAGAGTTTACAGAGAATAACATGATTGATTTAACTTCCCAGTATACTAGTGTTAACATATAATGTATCAGTAATGGATATAGTAAATTAAAAGGTGGGGGAACTGTGCACAAATGAAACACTGTGTTTTGCTAACAAATCCATCTGTTTTTATTTAAATTGCTTTTAATGTATACGACAAAAAAATCACAAAATGTGTTGTTGACCAAAATAACATTTCAAGTTTGTAGAGCAATGTTGTACAAAGTAAAATTGTAGTTGCTGTTTTATGGTGTGACATTTCCAATCATGTTGTACAAAATCACCTTATGTCATACACAAATATTTCAGACAAAACATTAATGCTCAGATATCGATGTTTGCAGCTTTGCAAAACTTGTTTCTGCTATTAAACACACCTAAATGTTGTGTAGCTATAAAGGGTTAAGTTTATTAAACATTTGCTGTCACGAATAGCACAGTCTGTTCAGTGTTATGCATTGTTCTAATGGAGATTTTAGTTACGGTTGTGCAACATTTTGTTATAGTAGACGTTATTAAAAACCCTGATAAAAAGGGGTCATCTACAAATTACTTAGACAAGGAGAGGGGGAGGGGGCAAGAGTGATTGTATGAAATGAGCATACACTGGGGTCTGAAAGAAGGGTAAATCATAGCAGATGAGGCTCATTGGGGCCCACAACATATATCTATTGTATGCACACTGAAGAAAGGAAGTGACTTTTTTAAGATCATTGCTTACATAATTTGCATATTTCCCTTAACCTGTACAGCGGTGTGATGCCTCAATATCAACATGTTGTCATCTTATCTTATGTTTGGCAAACATTTGGTTTTCACTTCCATTATAATTGCTTTCATTATGTGGAAACCGGTGTTGTAATACATTTTTCAATGACTAATTACAATAATCCCAGCATGCACTGGGTCATTTTTTGCAGTTATTTCATTCAGCAAACTAACAGTTAACATAATTATATCTTTTAATGCTGTATGTACACAAAGTTCCAAACATCTACGTTCTACAATGTATTGAAAAAGTGTTAGCAGGGACAATTTTATTTCACTGCTGTAATTGTAATAATTGTGTCACATGATTCAGTCACATTGCTAGGGGCTAGTATACTGATTGGCTAGACTTGGCTGATTTGGATGTTTGGTCAGTGTTTACATCGTTATGCTTTGCTTTGATGTGGCATATTTACAAAGTTCTTTTACAGAAAAAAACCTGGTTCTTTTGATATCCAGTAGTAGTGTTAATCATAAAATATGAATTTTAGTCGTTATGCTTGTTATTGATAGATTATTCCAGAAATAATAATACGTAGGTTTTTGTAAAAATGTTGATTTTGCCATTGTTAGTAAAGTTTACATAGGAAATATATTTTATGTATTTGCTTTTGCAAATCAAATATTGTTAGTTTATGTTGTGTCCTTTATGCAGTATTACCTTGCTACTAGCTTTGATAAACCATACATATAATTGTTAATATAACATGTGGTGTATTTAAGCTTAAATGCTTTGCTTGTTGATGTGGTTAATTATCATTATTCATACATATAAATATATATATATATATATATATATATATATATATATATATATATATATATATTATAATATATATATATATACTATATATATATATATATATATATATATATATATATATATATATATATATATATATATATATATATATATATATATATATATATATACATACATACTAAAACATACATACATACATACATACATACATACATACATACAAAATACATACATACATACATACATACATACATACATACATACATACATACATACATACATACATACATACATACATACATACATACATACATACATACATACATACATACATACATACATAACAATTATATATGCATATTGAATTTACATATATTCAATAGAACAATGTAGTGCTTCTTTTTGGAAACAAATGTAAAAGACAGTCCATTTTCTGTTTCATGTCTCTTTTGTCATCACAATCTGTAAGTGAACTCCAAACATCAATCAAGTAAATTGATGACCTAACCGAAAACGTTCTTGTATTGGGCAGGGTGATACATTTATTATTTTATGTGGGCCACTTGTGAAAGTTATTGAGTTGAGGCTAACAACTTAAATTTGACGAGGCAATGTGTTGTTTGATTGTTACTTTCACCACAAATGACAATTGTCAGTAAACATTTTGTGACGTCATCTGAAATATTGGAATGAGCTGTTGTAGGTTGTTGTCTTTTGAAAGCCTGATTTGTTGAGAACTGGTTAGTACTCCCACCAAGAGAAATCTGTAATAAGTACCATTATACCCAGACGTTTGTCTTCTTACAGTAATTTGTGATGGAGTATTACCAGATAGATGCCATGTTGTCATTTACACTCAAGTTACATGCTGTGAGCGTATACTTATTGTGATACATCTATTGCTGTTATAAGGATTATTTATTGCAAAACACATAATTCTATATTGTTGCCACACGAGTCGTCACAGTGAAATTTGTTGCTGCTGGAGTGAAATAAAACTGTTGAACATTATTACTGAGTTACTGCTTTGCTAGGATAGACAATGATACTACTTCACCAGCCTCTAATGATACCTTCTCTGTGTCTCTGTTCACAGTATGATACCTAATGATACTGGAGTGGCATGTGATTGTTTCTGGTCCATGAACATCCAGACACTGTTTAAGGAATTCTTTGGTACTCGTAAGGGATTCTTTTTTGTCCCAGATTATAATGAAAAGACAATCTTTGAGAACTCCAAACTCTTCATAATGTACTGATGTTATTATGTCATATAATTTTATGCATTTATTTTATTATAATTGTTTTATTTATCATTAGGCGGATTGAGCCCAAACTCGTAACTCTACACACACAAAGTTATTTTGGACATGAAATGGGATTATTTATTTAAAAAAATATTATCTGGGTCATTATTGAGTAATGAAACATAATTCTAATGAAATGAAGGATGACGTGAAATGGTTATATTAATAGAAAATATATACAAGGATCTTATATTCTCAAAGAATATGTTTTCATTATAATTTGAGACATGAAAGAATCCCTTTTGTGTCCCAAAGAATCCTCTTAATATCAATTATTCCAAATAAATAATTTTCCCGATGTTATGTTTGATAAATTATTTGCAAAAATCTGCCTAGGAAAGCATTGAGCTGACTAAATTCATCACTGATCTTATCATAACTTCACACTCAAATAAGGCCAAGAGCATTGTGGGAAGCCTCGCCACCCACCATGACAACTGAAACCTGCCTCCACTACAGAAGAGTGATGTCAATTGACCAATGAACACCAACACAGCCTGAAGACTTCACCCAAGAAGAAAATAATTGTAATAACGTTACTGACATGACAAAACATGTTCTTTTTGTTATTTTGCATATATATATATATATACACGGGGGTCGATCAGTGGGGGACGGGGGGATGCATCCCCCCACTTTTCAGCGTGGGGGGACAGCATTGGAATTGTCCCCCTCACTTTTCAGCTCAGAAAAAAAGAGGCATATAGCCTGACTCACCACTCATCTCTCTTAAAAGCCGCTACACAGGACTAGCTAGACAATAAACTCGCAATATGAAGATCCGACTACCCATTAGAAAATTGACATTGACTAGATAAATTGCTTGGCTGGCTACACCGCGCAACTTGATCTTACTTTAGTAAATAACCATCATGCCGGGCTGCACCGCTGCCGGGCTCTATTAGTTTGCAACCTTGTGTTGATATTATTTATAGGCTCTAGCCATCAAGCACATTGTAAGTGATGACATTTTTATTGCATTAAAATTCACCCCTCTCCTGCTTGATGCTTATCGCCTAGGCAGAAGCAACGGATTCCTGCACTTTGTGTAACTTATTCCCATTTGAGTGATGATAAATTTCTTTGCCAAAATGTTGGATTGGGAAGTTCTACAAAGCATGCGCGTCAATCGGTGGGGGACGAGCGGTGGGGGACGAGGGGGACACGTCCCTCACTTTTCAGCCTGAGGGGGTCAGCATAGGAAATGTTCTCACACTTTTTCAGTTCATACAACAAATTTAAAGGCATATATAGCGAGACTGTTCACTCCCCTCTCTTATAAACACTACATTGGTCTAGTAATAAAATTAATAAAAATTATACGAGTTCAGATATAAACTTCTGACTACCTAGTGGAAAATCACTAGATAAATTGCTTGGTTGGCCGCAGCCCGCAACTTGATCTTAATCTAGTAAATATTCATCACACCAGGCTCTGTCATTTTGCACGCTTGATATATTAATAGGCATTAGCCATCAAACACATTATAGATTATAAATTTTTGTTTGCCCTGCCACCCCTTGGATAATGCAGCCTGGTCGCCCTGGTGGATACTTGTATCGCCTACGGCAGAACCAGCGGATTCCTGCACTTTGTGTAATTTGATCCCATTTGAGTGATGACAAATTTCTTTGCCAAAAGGTGGGTTTGGAAAGTCCCACACAGGCATCCCTGTAACCTCTGCATCGTGTCACTCTATGAATCAGGCAAGCAGTGTTGGGTCCAAAGTCTACCCCCCAAATGTTCAATGATTAGGGCGGGCCATGGCGCCTCTTCAAATATATATGTTGCCAACATAAGTATTTTAAATAGCATAACATAAAGGCCTTTGTTTATTTTAGAATTAGGACCAGACCATATATATTATATATATATATATATATATATATATATAATATATATATATATATATATATATATATATATATATATATATATTATATATATATATATATATATATATATGCTTAGTATGGAATACTGATCAACAATGTGCAGGTTGTTTTGTAAACTTGTACCATAATAACCCAGACACTGACAGAAAACCAGCATAACTGGTGATAAAACATTTTGATATAATATATATATATATGACATGTAATATATATATATTATATGTATATAATATATATATATATATATATATATATATAATATATATATTAATATATATATATATATATATTATATACATATATATATATATATATATATATATAATATATATACTATATATATATACATTATATGACATATATATATATATATATATACATACATACATGTATATATAAATTGGGCCCCCGTCCCCCCCAATTTTAAAACCGGATCGACGCTATTATTATAATAATACATTATATATAAATGTATCCCATTTAAAATATATATATATATATATATATATATATATAATATATATATATAATATATATATATATATATATATATATAATCAGGCACATATCACAAAACTGAAGAAAAACCAAAATTATTTATATTCACATGGGTAAATGTAAAAAAATATGTATTTGTTTTTTCTAGAAACAACAAACAATATCATACTACCAGTTTGAATAATGCAGTTTGGAATTATTATCTTGAATGTTTATGATATATGTCTTGGGTTGATTATAACTTGAAATGTCACCTATCTAAAAAAAAATGTTGAATGAAATTTTGGGTGAGTTAATTCAGCTACCCACAACTTTGCAATAAATTGCAGAATGTAATCAGATGCCAATGTCATGTACATTCAAGTCTGAGCAGCCAGGACCTGTCACCTTTGTGGTTTTTTAAACGTCAACCTGTTCACTGGCTCTACAATAATATTTGAAAGACAGTTTGGGAAATGTTAACACAATGTGTTTGGTTACCATTTCATTGTGATCAGAGAAGACATGTTGGATAATAGATAATAACCTGATGTGCTGATTCCTCCAGTTTTATACAAGTTATTGAAGTTTATTATTTAATACAACTTAACTTTGTCATTTCAGACTTCAGACATGATGTGTTATGTTTTAAGTGGACATTCAACTGTTTACCAACAAAAAGTAATTTAAATCTCTTCTTCTGCGCCAGGAAGTGACACCACATCAAAGAAAGAAATCCAAGTCGCAAGGCAAGGTCAAAAGGTTACTACAACTCCAGAAAGGTCAAAGGGTCATTGCAAGAAATAAAGTTGATGGTTTCTATTATTCAGGTAAGTGTGACAGATTTTTATTTAATTTAATGGATAAACGGATTCATGTTTCTTGCTAAGAAACCACATACCGGTAATGCACATGTGCACGCATGCTCACACTAAGCTTCTGAAATGTAAACCTGTGTGTATTCATAGAACTGGGGGAGGCCAGTGTGATAGTGATCTCTCAGGGCTTTGTCCAGGCCTCCCTGGATCATCTGAACTCCCTGGATCATCTGAACTACTTTAAAATGTGTATGTGTTTCTTTTACTATATATGTATGTGTATATGATCTATACAATAAACGTCACGTCACGTCACGTCACGTCACGTCACGTCACGTCACGTCACGTCACGTCACGTCACGTCACGTCACGTCACGTCACTCACCCACGTCACGTCACTCCACTCCACTCCACACCACTCCACTCCACTCCACTCCACACCACTCCACCCACTCCACTCCACTCCACTCCACTCCACTCCACTCACCTCCTGACTGTTTCAGGGGGCATCTCCCTCACTCCCTCTGACTGTTTCAGGTGGTATCGTACATTGCTCTGATTTTCATCACGCCCTGGTGGTGTTAAATGACATCGGCAAACAGATGGTGCCAATGAGGTTTATCATCCCAATCAGTGGCGCCATCTCCAGGCCAGCAATAAATGTAAGTTGTCTCTCACACCAGTCTCCTCAGCATCTAAGTCTCACATGTTGCATCAATTTCTTACAAGTCCCTAAGTCTCGCACAAGTCTACTCAGTCCCAAAGTCTCCAGCAGTCTCCTCAGTCACTAAGTCTTCCACAAATCTCCTCTTCCTTGTGGCAAGGTCAGATTGTGTCGATGTTAAAATTGTTTTATTATTACATTATCTTAAATAGTATAATATAATGCATTATAGTTTGTTTATTTGTATGGATCAGTACAGCCACTGGCATAATTACTATTTCTTATTATAAACACCTACAATTCTCTAGGATGTAGTAGTAATTAGTAGGATTAATAGTCTAAAAGTATGGGAGACATCTTTTTATAGTTTTTGTGTGTATTACCATAATTTAAATATGCTATTCTAAAATGTAGGCCTATTTAAAATGTATATAGGTTAATGAAATGGGGCAATGTTAAGACCTCAAATAGCCACTAGCCCATATTTGTTTGTGATTATTATGCAGTAACTCATCCAAATAGTTGATGAGTAATAAATAAATGTTAGAAGGATATTCTGGCCATATCTGTTGTTGGCTTCTTGCATTGTGTAAATACGTCTAAATGTGATTGTATGTTGCAGTACAATGACTACGTACTTGCGAAGGTGACCAACCAGGACTCTGGCCTTGTATGTTATGTGCCGGGGATTATCTCCGTCATGCCTCGCTCTGCCCGTTCCTGCAGTGCCCAGGCCAAGTTCTACACCGTGACAATGTATACGGGTCAAGTGGTAAGGGTTGAGGTCACAAGACAGGGTTTCGAAAACCGGTCAGACATGTTGTTTTATTTAGGTTAATAATAACAATAATATTGTTCATATATAGCCCTCTGGGTCACTTTATAATGGTTATTCCGATTAATTTAAAATAATATAAAACATACGATTATACAATACTACTTTGATGAAATATGCAATCCTGCTAATAAAATATGTACATAAATAAGCACATGTGCAGTGTATTAAAATAATAACAATATATTCACCAAATAATAAAATAAATGGATGAATAGTTAACTAATTAACTATGACCATTGAGTAATCTTTAAAAAGATGCGTCTTGAGTGTAACTTTAAATTTAATTGAATAAATTTCGACATGAAATGTCTACGTCTGAATAAAGCTGTATAAGTTATATCAGTCTGTATAAATCAGCTGACAATATCAAATGAAGCCTGACATTATCGTGTTGCATATCCTGGAGGCTGCAGTGAGTGGAAGACACTGATGATGTCATCAAAGGAACTGCTGGCTTCAGACAGTAGTGACAATCATGGCAAATGTTGACAGTGCAATTACCCACCTATTGGGGTCTTACTGTACCCATTTGGGGTTTGGCAATTTATTAACAGAAGTTGAAAATATTCTAGTAATAAGAACATTATATTAAAAGGGACAAATAAAGGACCTTTGTCTGAGAGCATGTTTGATGTTGTCATGGTGTCTTCTCGGTTTCAGGCTCACTTCCTCAGGTCATTCCTGGTGAAGATCAACAAAGTGAGGTACACTTTCCTCACGAGGTACATCAGTGAGAAATCAGGGAAAGGTGATGAGAAAGATCCTGAGACAGAGTGAGTTACACGTTCCTGTGTGTGCGTGTGTGTGTGTGTGCGTGTGTGCGTGTGTGCGTGCGTGCGTGCGTGCGTGCGAGTGCGTGCGTGCGTGCGTGCGTGCGTGCGTGCGTGCGTGCGTGTGCGTGCGTGCGTGCGTGCGTGCGTGCGTGTGTGTGCTTGCGCATGTTCATATGGATGTGTTGTGCATGGATGTGTTGTGCATGTGTAGATGTGTGTATGTGTGCTTGTTTGCATGTACATTTGTATTAGCATGTGTATAACTGAGTACATGTATACACATGCATGTATGCATGTGTGACTGAATATTTATGTATTTGTGAAGGACCCATGACTATATAAATATGACGTTTTATTATTATTTATTATTATTTAATTATGGATGATGACATGTTTGTTTCAGACCCCACAGAGCCAGTTTCCCACAGTAATCACCACACCTGAACTCCAACCAGACCCTTCTCAACCCACCTGTCATAAATGGGACGTCTTTACCCCCACTCCACTGATAACAGTTATGACATTCTTAAATGATAATGATACGTTATCATTTCCAGATCGGTTGGCTATGACCGAATGTCTGATGTTGATCAGCCACTAGAGAATGAACAATGCAGCACCGAACAGTGGAAACACCTACTGGAGAAACAAAGACGAAAACAGAAACGGCAACAACACGTGAGGAATCTCGAGGCTGGGGAATGTCTCACTAACATAGAGCCCATAAAAATTCATCATTAATCAGAATCTGTGATTAAATTTAAGAGCACTTCCAAAATGCAGAAAGTTATATCGGGGACACTATTTCTGTGACACATTGGCAAATGTTTCTCAAAAAACACATAATATAGTTGATAGTTTTCAGCATATAAAGATAGCCGATAAGGAGAGAAATTATTTTTTAAGAACAAAAACATTGTTATGAAGTGATAAGAATAATCGGGTTTTGTACATAAGCGTCCATTGAGACTAAATAGTCACTACAGTAGTGTCACCTAGTGAGTAAAATTGACATAAATTGCCATTTTAGGTCATAAAATAGCAAGTTCCATCCTGGCAGTGAGCCGGGTGATAAATGCATATAATTTTTGTTATTTTGCCTAATTGTGATATCTTCACCAAAGCGATATGTCTTCTGATCTTTTATAGAGATTGCGGAAAATGGCAAGGGAATTGGAAAACGTTAAACAGGAACTTAGGAACAAGCACGAGGATGCAGATGGGGACGGCTCAGACCATCAGCAATTGCTGCAGCTCATATTGGCTGAACTCAGCCAGAAAGGCGTAAGTTTTACAGAACCCCCCCCAGCTGTATTGAAACTAGTTGAACAGTTGTGCTGATGCTATCCTTGTCTTGTCAACATTATATGTATACAAAAAAAAAAAAGTAATTTATTATTATTATATATTATATATATATATATAATATATATATATATATATATATATATATATGTGTGTGTGTGTGTATACATAAAGTTGGAATAAAGTACATTTTGCTCCATTTTATGTCGGCATAACTTGTTTTAGACATCTTATACTAGTCAAACATACGGCTATATGGTGAATTACCGCCAGTATCCACCAAAGTACAACAAAGAAGAATGCGGTTCGCTGGGCATTGTGTCAGAGATGATGATGAAGTCGCCAACAAAACTTGTCCTGTGGCAGCCAACGGATGGGCATGCAAACCGGGGAAGGCAAAAAGTGACTTATGTTGACAACCTGCTGCAAGATACAGGGCTGGGAAACACAAGTGAACTGCAGACAGTCATGATGGACAGAGGGTGCTGGAAGGGCTGTGTGTTCAACGCGGGGCGTCCTGAAAGACGACCAAGATGATGAGATGATGAGATGATGAGATGATGAGATGATGAGATGATGAGATGATGAGATGATGAGATGATGAGATGATGAGATGATGAGATGATAATGATGTGTAATACAGTTGGAATAAAATACATTTTGCTCAATTTCATTTTGCAATTGAGCAATATATATATATATATATATATATATATATATATATATATATATATATTGTAGCTAGTGGTCTAAAAACCTATCTTATTACTATTACATACCCTCTTAGTTTCGTAGCAATTCCATTCACCTGTTAATGACGTCTTCATCCATTTATGATGTAAGTGTAATTAGACCCGGAATATGACCATACATTTTCAAGAAAAGATATCCTAATTGTACAACATTTTGTACACACAAGCTACTGATCCCAGCTCTGTAAAGTTCTCAGCCTGTCTCCTTCTAGATGTCATAACACCTGAATTAGCTTCCAATCTTGTGACAGTCTTGTTAACTTTGTGATTACAGAAGTCACAAGATGGAGACCAGGAACCAAGTGAGTTTCACTTTCACTTTATATGGTCATTGTTTTTGTATAAATGTGATAACAACTGGGGTGGAGTCTTATCAGAACAAAGTTGTAGGAGCTGAGTCATACATACGAATATTGCACTTTGATTATGCCCAACTTCTCGCCACCAATATTAGTTATGAAATTCATCTAAGAGAATGTGGTTTAACAACACTAGAGACCGGGATATTGAGAGGAGATCAGATAGAAGTGTTTAAAATATTTAATGGTTATAAAGGTATTGATAGAACATTTTTCTTGGCTAAAGAAGAGAGAATTGGACTAGAGAACATGAAGTTATGTTGGCAAAGGAGCAGTGTAGACTAGATATTAGACAATTCTCATTTTCATAAAGAACAGTAACAGCTTATCAACTGATTGTGTGGGTACTAGTAGTGTTAATGTGTTTAAAAATGAAATTACATACACCTCAGAAGGGTAGGATACATATACAGGCATAGATAGATAGGTTGGACTGTTGATAAGCCAAAGGGCTTCCTTGTCCACCTGCCATCTAGACTTAATCCTCTAGGTGGCAATCTTGTTAAATCTTGTTAAAAAACTCACCAGTGGAACTAATTTCTATGTACATACTACACTTTGGAAATGACTCTAGTGAGTACAATTGCAAGGTGGCTATACTGCAGACCAAGAGAAGATTAAGTGACCTTCAAATTTATCTTTACATTGGCATCTTGATAAAAGTATCCGTACTCTTCCCGAAGCAAAATTTTATAATTTTTTATATGAAAGAAAGTTATTAAAAATTATAAAGGTTTAGTTATGTGCAATCCTGAAAGTATATAAAATATGATAACATATCAGTTTGCTAGAATTTTTACATTTAATTTTAGCAAATTATTTAATTATGTGCAGTCATGCATGAATGAAAATATATAAAACTTATCCATTTGTTAAACTTGTGCATTTAGGTTCAGCGAATGAATATTTCATCGTGTTTAATGTATTTTATTCAGTCTTCATGATTTCAAATAAATAAATTATATTATTCAAGTGTAATATATGTTAGATGTACAGAACTTCCCCAACTGTTACAGCAGAAAGTGGGAATGAGTAGAAAGTGAGGGTTATTATATATCTATGACATATGTTATACCTTGTGGTCACCCTGTTCCAGTGGAGGGTCAGGGTCAGGGTCAGTTCCTCAGTGACCTGCCCCCCATACCCTCAGGGGAGGAGGTGTTGGCGCGCTGGTCAGATGACGGCTGGTACTACAGGGGTATGTAGATTGCAACCACCACAGCGGTCAACCGTTTCAGTGGTCAGCATTTTAGACCTCAGCCATTTTGTCAGTCACTTCATTTTTTTAACCCTATAGACCTCAGCCATTTTATCAGCCATTTAATGATTAACCCTTTATACCTCAGCCATTTTGTCAGACACGTCATAGTTTAACCCTATAAACCTTAGCCATTTTGTTAAATGCTTAACTCTTTCAACCATACCCATTTTGGCAACCATTTAAATGTTTAACCCATTAAACCTCAGTCATTTTGTCAACCATTTCATTGTTTAGACCTCAGCCATTTTTTCCTGTTTTCCTCACTCATTTGACCTGAATCATGAAAATGTGAGTCGTACAATGTGGCATTACTATTTGTGTTTGGCTGGATTTGGCGGACGTTGAGAGTCAATGTAAGCATTTGTTTGGTTGACTTGTTCTCAAAAGAAATGATTTAGTAACACTGTAAACTGAGTTGCAGTGATCTAATCATACACATGAGTTTATGAGGGACAGTAAAACAGGACTGTAGTGACATGTCATGTCATTGTGTCGGGTACGGTGAGACAGGACTGTAATAACATGTTGTGTCACTAAGTCATGTATGGTGAGACAGGACTGTAATAACATATTATGTAACTAAGTCAGATATGGTGAGATAGGACAGTAATGACATGTCATGTCACTGTGTCAGGTACGGTGAGATAGGACTGTAATGACATGTCGTGTCACTGTGTCAGGTACGGTGAGAGAGGACTGTAATGACATGTCGTGTCACTGTGTCAGGTACAGTGAGACAGGACTGTAATGACATGTCATGTCACTGTGTCAGGTACAGTGAGACAGGACAGTAATGACATGTCATGTCACTGTGTCAGGTACAGTGAGACAGGACTGTAATGACATGTCATGTCACTGTGTCAGGTACAGTGAGACAGGACAGTAATGACATGTCATGTCACTGTGTCAGGTACAGTGAGACAGGACTGTAATGACATGTCATGTCACTGTGTCAGGTACAGTGAGACAGGACAGTAATGACATGTCATGTCACTGTGTCAGGTACAGTGAGACGGACTGTAATGACATGTCATGTCACTGTGTCAGGTACAGTGAGACAGGACTGTAATGACATGTCATGTCACTGTGTCAGGTACAGTGAGACAGGACTGTATACATTCAGGAGATGTCACGTGTCAGGTACGGGGGACTACAGGGGTATGAAATTTGAACCACCACAGGGGTAAACCTGTTTCAGGGTACATTTTAGCCCCAGGACATTTTATCAGTCATTCATTTTTTAAACCCCATAGCCCCAGCAAACAGTTTAATGATAAATGTCATACTCACCTTTGTCGGGACAGTGATAGTTTCCCCTAAAAATTACCTTTTGTTAATGTTAAACTGTTTCAACCATACCTTTTGGAAAACCCTTAAAATTTTAACTTTAAATCAGTCATTTTGTCAACCATTTCAGTTTGGGACCTTCAGCCATGTCTGTCCTTTTTCCCCAGGTATGGTGAAAACATAAAAAAGTGAGTGAAAATGTCATTCATTGTGTTTGGTGGATTGGGGGACGGAGAGTAATGAACTTTTGTCAGGGTTGATTTGTTCTCAAAGTTATTAGTAACACTGAAAATGACATGTCAATCATCACTGTGTTTAGGGGACAGTAAAGACAGGACTGAAAGTGACATGTCGTGTCATTGTGTCGGGTACGGTGAGACAGGACTGTAATGACATGTTGTCACTAAGTCAGGTATGGTGAGATAGGACAGTAATGACATGTCATGTCACTGTGTCAGGTACAGTGAGACAGGACTGTAATGACATGTCATGTCACTGTGTCAGGTACGGTGAGACAGGACAGTAATGACATGTCGTGTCACTGTGTCAGGTACGGTGAGACAGGACAGTAATGACATGTCGTGTCACTGTGTCAGGTACGGTGAGACAGGACTGTAATGACATGTCATGTCACTGTGTCAGGTACGGTGAGACAGGACAGTAATGACATGTCATGTCACTGTGTCAGGTAGAGTGAGACAGGACTGTAATGACATGTCATGTCACTGTGTCAGGTACAGTGAGACAGGACTGTAATGACATGTCGTGTCACTGTGTCAGGTACAGTGAGACAGGACAGTAATGACATGTCGTGTCACTGTGTCAGGTACGGTGAGACAGGACAGTAATGACATGTTGTGTCACTGTGTCAGGTACGGTGAGACAGGACAGTAATGACATGTTGTGTCACTGTGTCAGGTACAGTGAGACAGGACTGTAATGACATGTCGTGTCACTGTGTCAGGTATGGTGAGACAGGACTGTAATGACATGTCGTGTCACTGTGTCAGGTACGGTGAGACAGGACTGTAATGACATGTCGTGTCACTGTGTCAGGTACGGTGAGACAGGACTGTAATGACATGTCGTGTCACTGTGTCAGGTACGGTGAGACAGGACTGTAATGACATGTCGTGTCACTGTGTCAGGTACAGTGAGACAGGACTGTAATGACATGTCATGTCACTTTGTCAGGTACGGTGAGACAGGACTGTAATGACATGTCGTGTCACTGTGTCAGGTACGGTGAGACAGGACTGTAATGACATGTCGTGTCACTGTGTCAGGTATGGTGAGACAGGACTGTAATGACATGTCGTGTCACTGTGTCAGGTACGGTGAGACAGGACTGTAATGACATGTCGTGTCACTGTGTCAGGTACTGCGAGACAGGACTGTAATGACATGTCGTGTCACTGTGTCAGGTATGGTGAGACAGGACTGTAATGACATATTGTGTCACTGTGTCAGGTACGGTGAGACAGGACTGTAATGACATGTCGTGTCACTGTGTCAGGTACAGTGAGACAGGACTGTAATGACATGTCGTGTCACTGTGTCAGGTACGGTGAGACAGGACTGTAATGACATGTCGTGTCACTGTGTCAGGTACGGTGAGACAGGACTGTAATGACATGTTGTGTCACTGTGTCAGGTATGGTGAGACAGGACTGTAATGACATTGTGTCACTGTGTCAGGTACGGTGAGACAGGACTGTAATGACGGCAGTTACTTGGTGGAGGACAGCACGGGCTGTCTTGAGAAGATCGGACGTGAAGACATCATCGCTGACAGCGACGACGCACACATTGTCATCGAGGTTTGTCCAAACATACACCAAAGCTACAAATAATTGATAGATCCATGACAACTTATTGCCTAGCAACTTGCTGTGTCTGAAATGGCAATGAAATTGGAAATGTGGCACTAAATACGTTTTGTGTTTTATAAATTGTTAACCGTATTAATGTCCTCTCATTTCTTTCTCTCCCCCAACTGTTTTGAGATATTTTAGGTTCCCCTGAGTAGCACAGACTGGAACAAAATAAAGAACATAAACTCTTCTAGTTGTCAATGCATTGTCAACTGAATCAGGTGTACGTTCTGCTTTATATGATATAAAAATGTTTCAATACCACCATCAGAAACAAGCATTGTTTTGATGTTACTATTCCCCTAATAAACATATAAAATATGTATTTGTCAACAAATAAGATATTATTCAGGAATTGTCTCACAAGTCACAAATATTGATGCCATCACATGTACAACAATCTCTTTGGGGTTCAATTCAAATAGTTATTCATTGTCTGTAGTTTTTGCGACATCAGCAAAAATAGTTTCTAATTTTAATGAACAATAACAATTTTAAAATAATAAAACAAACTTGGTAGAAATATTTGGTTACACTGATACTTTCACTTATTGCAGGCTGGAGACACTGTAGTCGCCCTCCACTCCAGCTACAGCTACAGTTACGCCCCCGCTGTCGTGCTTGGTGTTACCCCAGACCACTGGGTGGAAGTTCGTTGCTATGACGGCACCAAAGCCAAACTTCCCCGAGACGAAGTTTTCCGCATACCTCCAGAAAAATATAAGTCGGACATTTCCTACATCGAAGTGAATGAACGGGATTGGGTTGGCCAAGTCGTGGTTGCCAGAAATGACGAATCCGGAACGTTTCACCTTGGTGGGTAGCTCATATGTATACAATTTGGCTTTTCACAATAAAATATTTTGGTTTTTGATGATGATCAACTGATTGAACATAGAACCTATCTAGACTCGAGGTGACAATCAGCATTTTACTTTAACGCAAATATAAATGTGGTTGATTCTTGGTGAGACAGATGTTTCCAAGTTGTCTTTCCTCTCAGGAACCCTTTCATGAAAACGATTAGCTTATGAGAAAAATGGCAATTAAACAGAATTCGGTGTTAAATTTATGAAGCTTTTTCAAAATGCTAAACGTCCTCCATTTCACAGAGGACACTATTTCATGACACACTGGCATGTGTCCTAGTGCCACATCCTGGTGTCTTTCTCAGTGACAGGACTGACACTTTGGAGCAATCCAACCCCCCCTGTCAGGGACACTGACTAAGACATTGCTAAAGACACGTCTCCTCTTCTGCATAGTGTTTAAAATACTGTGTGGCTAGCTGAAGTAATTTAAATGAAGTTGACTATTTACATGTTTTCAACTAAGTTAATATTAAGTTATAACGTTTGCGTGTTTTCTTAATCCTTATGCATGTCTAATTTTACAAAGTTAATTTACTCTTGTATTTAACTTATTTATTTGATTGAATTAACTTGTTTTAGCATATTTATTTCACTTGTTTGTTTCATGTACCGGAGTAACTATTTTGCTTATATCTATAATATGTATTTACTTATTTTATATGGTAAGAGCCTTTGAGCAGATTTTTAACCCTGATACATGACATTTTATAAATGTTTCCGAATAATAATAGATCCCAATCATTTTGAATTACAAGACACCTATTTGCCAGTCATATCTGTATTCTTGGGTGACCTTAATTGGGAGGTGGTTGCGTTGTTAAGGTGAGCATACAGCAAGGTTATACCATGTGTAGAGTTGAGACTTAAGTCCCCCGCCCTGTCTATCCAGGTGTGATCCGGGGGCGGATTGGCAATGGCCGCCAGTACGAGGTGGAGTGGGGGGATGGATCCAGAAGTGTCCAGGAGTCGACCTTCATCTTTGGACCCTTCACCAAATGTCACGCCATCACCCAGGGTGAGCGTGTTCTGGCCGTCGCTGACCAGGACAGTCTCGTCTACCTGCCCGGCAAGGTCATCTCTGATGGTCAGCAGCAACTGGTCATCAAGTTCTGTGACGGGTCAACGTAAGTCTGGAACTTCTCTCCTGCCCCTTGTTCCTAGTGGGTTGCAGTCAATGCCACTCGGGTGTTTCTTCTCCTTGTCTTGACTTGTCAGTTCTTTCCATGTCCCTCTTTCTTCTGCAGTGGTCATCCGTCTATGGCTGTTCACACAAACACTCTCTAGGCTAGGTCGCACTACAAGCTGTCTTGTCACCGCAGCCTACGTCTTCCCTTTCTTTGTTTGACCACCATTCTGCCTCTCTCTCTCTCCCTCTCTCCCCCTCTCTCCCTCTCTCCCTCTCTCCCTCTCTCTCCTTCCCCCTCCCTCCCTCCCTCCCTCTCCCTCCCTCTCTCTCCCCCTCTCTCTCTAATTCTGCTTCCCTCTAATTCTGCCTCTCTATAATTCTGCCTGTCTCTATTTCTGCCTCCCTCTAATTATGCCTCCTTTAATTCTGCCTCTCTAATTCTGCCTCCCTCTAATTCTGCTTACCATCCTTTTTCTTAGTCTGTCACATTGTTATATGGCATGCTTTGGTAGTCTGCCAGCCTGCCTGTCTGCCTGTGTGTGTGCGTGCATGTGTTGTGTGCGTGCCTGGGTCCGTGCGGGCATGCATAAGAGTGGCGTGGGTCTGTCAGTCTGCCTGCTCTCTACTGGGCCAGATTGCAAAAAAGAATATTCACAGAAACATTAGCGACAGATGATGCACAGCTTTGGAGTAAATCCACAAGATGGCGCCTCTAGATAATGTCCTCCCAGATAAAAGACGTGACTGATGCTTGGCTCAGCCACTTAACAACCAGGTTGAGTCAGATTGTTTTGTTGCTGGTCGCTGTCGATGGATCCATACACTTGGGAGCTGGGAGACCAACATGGCCAATTTAAAAAAATAACAAAGATATGATATGGTCCCCTGTGAGCTTACGTAAACAAAGGGACTTGGCTACAACAAAAACATCTGTATATATCAGATATTGTTCTCATTTTGACGAGATATCTTTCTTGGCTATTTGTCTGTAAGCTTGATAATCCTCTGCCTTGCTGGCCCTGTAGTGCTTGGGGTATTGTGTTTGGTATGTTATTAGTCATGGTGTATTATGGTGATTTTTCTGTTTGCTGCGATGTAATAGTTCCATATGATGGTGCCTGATGCACATCCATTTTATTTTGCTTTTTACAAAAACGAATCAATCTGTATAATGACATATGTAATTATTACCTTGAAAACACTATTTCAGTGCAGGTTTTCGATTGTACGTGATTTGAAACATTTAAACACTGTTTATTTTGGATGTCGTTTTTCTCAAAACATGATTTCTTTGGGTGGGCAGTTTAACCAGCCATAACTTCACAATAGACTGGCTTATGAGGATGATAAAGATATCATTGTGAAACTGAAACATTGCTCCATAGTGCCTGGACTGTTGCCACCCTTTATCTGTATAATAAGTAAATTAAAAGGGCAGATTAACTGTTTAGTTGTGGTATGTTCCAGGTCTCAACAGCTGGATCCGGTCGGCTGTTTCTGGCTCTCACGAGATTATTACGACAACGTTGTGCACTACTACAAGACGAAACAAGACTAGAGACAAACCAGTCGCGCCCAAAGACATTTCTTAAAGAAACAAACTTGTCATTTACATATCTAACTAGACGAACTACCAAGGTTATTAAGAAGTTGATCATTAATCTTAGTCAGTAATGTGAGGTGATGTAGTAGAGCTTCGCTGGACGTCATGAACGAATTCTGCAGCTTGGTTGAATTTTCGGCATAATCGCTGGTATACCAATGCAGTATTTGCAGTGTAAATGTATTTTTCTATATAATATTCATGGTTATATGTGTACATACACATGGTTATGTATGTACATAAACATGCCTTCTGTGTCAGAAGCACAGATGTGTCGTGCGATACAAGTCACATTTTCGTCTTTCCAGTTAACAACAAGATGCATGCAAGCACGTGTTTTAATCATGTACACGGACTCGTGTACAAAGAAATGCACTAATAATTATATTGTTGGATACAGTGACAGTGTCGATTCATAAAGTCAGTCACGCTGTTTGTGGGCTGTCTTGTAATCCACAACCCTTTGTCGTGCTATGGAACGGGATATGTACACCTTGATACAGTATGGGATCGTTTTAACAAAGACTCCTAATTCTATAAGATGTTCCACATACGAGATGGCACCATTAGCAATATATTTTCACCTGTGATGTGACTACCATATACTGTTCCCGTCTATGTGATATTGTATGAGTTTTGCAACTTTACGTGGCCAGCTTCGTGTATGTATCACTGCAGTTAGTAGTATTTGCATTTGCATATCATATTAATATTATACTTTGTATTGAATTTAAAACAAAACCAGTGGCATATTTAGGGAGACCATTGGGCTCCACTCCACTTCGGCTTTGGATAAAAAAATTAATAACCTGTTGCGCAACTAAATGATTAACTAATCAACGCTTTTACATATGCGAACATTTTTAGCCAAATATCCTAGATAATCACACGACATTGAAAATGTGAAAACAAAGAAATTATTTAATAATAGCTTTATTTCTTGGCTGGATTGCTTATTTGTGACAACAATATTTGTGACAACAATATTTGCAACTTGTTAATGGAATGAACGCACAACTGTTTGATTTGAAGCAGCATTGACATTCATTGAATGGCTGGATGTGTTTCACTGCTTAGTAACTACACAATTAGAGATGATTTTATATGCCTAAATAAAAATATACCATATAACCGCTTGTGTAGTGCACATTTATTTAGTCTGTAATTTGTTTCAATTTGTACTTATGCAAAATCTCAACATTCAAGCACCTGAACCATATAAAATATCATTACTCTTTTTGGAGTACCAAACACACACCAAATATAGCTGGTCGACATAGTTTTGAAATGCCAAGTGTGGCCAGGTACCTTTTAAGCACTTTCCTTTTCTGTGAGTTGATCATGTGCCCTTTATAAGAACACCTGTATGACACTTTGGATACATCAATGTTAATTAATCAGCACTACACCACACCCACGAGCAATACTTGTAAATTAAATTAACAATTCACTTTCAACCACTACAAAACATTACATCAGTGGAAGTAGTTGACTCACTGAGACAAATTAATTATTTAAACAACCGCCAATTACTTCAACAGATATAGACACTCACCATGAGGTGAATGGCGAATATTGTAGCTCTGATCTATGAGACGGACAGTAATGTTGGCCCATTAGAGTGATCTTTGGGGCCCAGGATTTGAATTATTAATCTACAGTTATTGTCAAAACAGTTTTGAGGTGACATGTTTCCTAAACAGTTCTCAATTTTAAATGTTCATTAAAATACATATATATTATATAATGGGGGATATATATATATATATATATATATATATATATATATATATATATATATATATATGTAATAATGATGATGACTTCTTATGTGCCAATATCCTTGAAGATCGAGCTCAGTGGCATGACAAAATTAAGGGATTAAGCGATCTCGTAATCGTATAACAATGCTAGAAATCTAAGGAGGAGCAGCTTTAAAGAGATAGGTATTATTTATATATACATCCTATATATAAATAATACACATTATTTTTTAAACCCTACTGCCTGTCTGCCTAGATGTATATTTTGTAGATTAATGGGTAGTTGACAACTCATGATTGGAAAGACAGGCTAGTTAACCAATGAACAAAATTAATGGCAACATTTCTAAAGATTTACACACGATTTTAAGTCAAACTTTTTATTATGGATTTATAAGTAGGCCATGCTGGTAAGAGTGTACTTGGGAAAACATGTGCATGTACTTGACGTACACTTGAAACTACCAGTGCTGACTCCTGGCAGTGAGTGCTAGTGGTCTTGACACAACGCAGTAAAAAAAATTCTGGGACGTGAAACCACCGAACTCAAAACACAGTTGCTGTTTGTCTAATGGACCGATGCAATGTAAAGTAATTCAAGCAGAAGTATATCCGATGTCCTGCCAAGGCTGTAATAATAGACACAATTGTTTCTACTCGATCAAACATGTCACATTTACTTGGTAAAAATGTGACATGATTTGAACCTACATATAACAAAACCAGGCTATGGTTTCAATTGGTTTAACAAACCCAAGCTACAGCATTCCTGCTTCAACAGGTTGGCATCTACCATTCATCAAATTAATGTTGTTGGAAATTTACATATAATTTGCTCCTTGAGTGCTATAGGTTATATGCTTTATTTACAATTTTACATTGTATGGGTACAGTTTACAAATTACAACCCAGTTTTTGGATTTAATAAATCCAATTTGATGGACATAACATCTTCTACATAATTTATTGTAGTATTAAGAATATTACATTTAATATTTAAAAAGTTACCACAGTGGCTGCTGTGCATTACTGCTGTATACAAATTATTGCTGTGGCCTTGAAGCACTAAGTACTGACAGAATATAACCACAAAATCTAAGTAACTACTGACCTTGACATCCTAAAACAATCTCACAGTCGGACTACTTGACCTGTATTACTGTCATCAACTGATAAAAAACCTTGTACAAGAGACAGAGGACAAGTGCATGGATAACACTGTCTCTTACTTCACACCGGGCCACTACCACTCACACACACGCACGCACACACACACACACGCACACACAAACAAGAAAGGAAAACAAACAGGAATCGATGATTAACTTAGATGGTTGGGAGACATTTTGGTGAAACTCTCCAAATAATTCCTCATCCAAATTGAAACTGTGTTTTTTCTGTAACCATCTGGATATCAAAATGTATCATCGAAAATTAGAGGATTTAATGGTAACTGTTTTCTTTACAATTATGTTATAGCTGTTGTTGGAGGAAAACAAGTTGTAATTTAACCAAAATTATTCCATGATGCAAATTTGTTGGGAGAAAACCTGTCGGTAACAAATCATTACATTACAACTGCCAGTCTAGGTGTCTCATATTGCCATTTCTTCAGTTGCGTTTTGAATTTTTTTAAATTACTTGTTTTTCAAAATTTTCAAAGAGGTAGTTGCCTGAAATGATAGCTATGGGCCTACATCATGGTTACTTTGCAATATTATTTACACGTTATTCAAGATGACGGTGTATTGGCCAATTTGGTTTGAGGTATATCAGTTAGATTGGTTTACAATGATGTTGTTGCATTTGTATTTTTGTTTCTAAAGGAGATCCTTGTATCTCCTTGCATACGTTGCACAAATAAATTGCACCAGTGTAGACACATCCATCGGGATAGTAATCATGCATGGCATCTATTGGTTTCCGTGCTGTGTAAGCTGCACAAGATACACTATGCTCAATGACGCGTTGTCATTCTGATTAAACATCACAGAACAAATCCGATGCAACTCACAACACAGCTTGATAAAGTCACTATGCACAAAGCATGGGTCTCTTATTGAAGGACCAGGTCCAATGTTTAAATTGGTCCATTTATGACATAGCGTTGCTTAAATTAATTTTGAAAAACTTATTAGATGATATAATTATTGTTCTAATAGTAGTCAGTCGTGAAATGAACCAGGTTTTGTGAGTTATGCATGCAGCAATGATTGCACACAATAAATGACTTTGGTCTACTAATGTCATATTGTTGTTCACTAATATATTACAATTAGTCAGTAGTTAATTTTAAAGTTAGTACGTATTTCATTAACATGAATTATTTATTGATAATGATGGTAATATTAAATTTGTTAACGCTATGTATAGCCAAACGGCAATATGCTTTACATTACAATCCATGCACATATCCAATATATGTGCATATTGTCGTCTGCAACGTCAAACGCGGGAACTGTTTTATCCGACCCGTTCTGTATTCGGCTTGTTATGGTAGATGCCCTGGTGATGGATCCGTTTAACTCATTGCCACCGTCACGCGTCTGACCGCAGTGATAAACGCGAAACCGTTTTGCCCGACCCGTTCTATATGCGGGCTGTTGTGGTAGAGTTTCTTGGCGATGGACCCACTGGACGCATCGACGCCGTCACGCGTCTGACAGCGGACGCTCTGTTGATTGTCGCGAGTTTGCCGCGAAGCCAAGTCGGATGATCAGTTGTCACTCGACTCGGCTTCGATGTGTGAATATTTTCGTTACTGCTCTGGACGATGGTACGTATTGAAGTTCAATGATAGCTTGTGCGATATCTGGAAAAGAAATGTTCGGGGATATTGGCACTGTTTACGTGAAACTCGCTCGAATTACTGACATATCGCTCACTTGTTTTTGTAGAACTAGCGTTCGCCGTGCATTTTGAGGTGGCTCGCCAATAACCACATCGCGGTGAACCGAGATCGTTTAATATTTAAACGGGAACCAGTTAACACTAACAGTCCTGGGTTAAACTAGCTGTATCATAAGGTGTCGGCACATAATCAAATAGGTGCTTGTAACATGCATGCCATTGTCATTGATTGGCGGCGGGGCTTGCGTTAGCTTAGCTTAGCCTTGAGCAAGCGCTAAGCCGGTTAAGCCAACGCAACAACCACACACGGGTATGTTTTTGTTGTGTATATTTCGTTTTCTCTATTACCGGTACTTTCTAGTAACTGTATTCTCCGCCCTTCCCCTTGGCTTGAACCTAGCCCTAAAGTACTATCCAGTCTATAGACCTATTATTGATAGTACAGGTATAGTATAACCTAACCCAAGCCATGCAGTGGATTGGTGGAGTGGCGACATAGATGCACTGTCGTACATATTATATGTTCCTCCTCCCCCACCTCTACTCCACAATCTCCAGTGTCAGTGAGGCAAGAGTTCCAATTGTCCCCCTCCAGACACCCAGGATCTGTCACAACCATGCTCACCAACCTTAACCTCGACACATTAGACAATAGATGACGCGACCAAAGACTAAAATTTATGTACCGAACTGTTAGACGATTTATCCCAGCTCTCCCCACTGAAACATTCTTTCGGCCCCAAAAAACAAACAAAAGACACATTAAGCCTAAGCACTTCCCCACCATGTATCCTCAAATTTTGTTCAACAACTAACAACCAACAACACCAGATGTTTTATAGTACCTACACCCCACACTGAACAATTTAAGAATTTATTTTTTGTAAAAACAATAGCCGACTGGAACCAACTTAACGAGTCGCAGGTCCAGGCTGAAACCATAACTGATTTCAGTCGCCTGATCTGTGGCTCAAACACTCATTCAATAACATGCGCACACACACCCTGTCGTATATAATAGCCAATATTGGCTTCTTACGACGTATCCCATTCAGATTCAGAAGTTGAAGGAAGTAGTTGTAGACTTGTGGTTGCATTTAAATTGTGGTATATAAACCTCCCTTGACTGCGTGAAGTGTGTAACGGGTACTGTAAAACAAAAAAATCTAACTGTCGAACACTAAGTAACAGTCTCTTCCTTAACTGTAACTAAAATCTCCAATAATATCCTCCTTAATTTTGAAATATAGACAATATCCAGCCTCAATGATCTGTCTCAAATATGAATGATGGGTGGAGAATTTGCTAGAAATATGCAATATCACAATCAGATTAATGGCTATACATACTCCCAAAATCATCCACTTTACTGACTATAGAAATAAATATACTTAGTTTTAATAGTTCCTGAATACTGTTGTTACGGTGCTGTGCTGTTAGTTTATAAACCAAAGATTGGCGTTTGTGGGAGACCAGTATCTGTGCAAATACAGGCATAGTTGTTTTATGGCTTTAGCCATTTTGTATGGGTTTTTAGTGTCGATATAATTATTCGGATGACCAATTTCCTGTGAAAACACCTGACCAATAAATATAATTATTATTGCTCAAGAAGTAGAGGTGATAAATTGTAATAGTTTAGTGACTTAAATTAACATTATCACTTACAGTGACACCAGAGTTTTTAATCTAAAAAGGTTAATGCATGTATATGCAAACTACATACATTTTAGATTACCTATAACAACTGATAATTATAATGTTATCAGTTCACACTCACATATTCAATGCTTGCAACAGAACCGTTCCCTATTTAGACACTTGAGTGTTTCCTGCATGGTTGGTGTTCACAGGCTGATGGAATGTTTATGGTGAAATTACATTTTAATGAATAACTTCTGCAGTGGAACTAATTGGGTGTGTTAAAGGTTGAGTCAATGGTCTCACTAAGCAACACTTAGTGGGTTTAGACTAAGAATGGGTGAATTATGAAACACTTACCATGGTCAGTTGTAAAGACCAGAGAATGTCTTACAAGATTTAACAAGACTGCCATTGGCGGTAACAAGCTCCAGATGGTATGGTCAAAGATATCATTTACATATGAAGAGCCCAACCATTTATAGGCCATGTGTAGTATGGTATACAGCCAGCCCTTATCAGATATGTCAGAATTTATTTTTAAACATTCATTAACACTAGATCTGCAGATAAGTTTGTGGTGTTTGTTTCCCAGAGGCACCATTTAAATTGTGTCCAGGGTTGCATAAACATGAGCTTCCATATCTTGAAGATGTAGTCATCATATGCTAACTGATATGTTACTAAGTCTACATGATCTAGTTGCACTGGAAACCTGTATCACCCACATTTATATCTATGGTATCACCCTGTCCCATCAAATTGAGATAAATGACACCCAAGTATCTTGTGTATCCTATTACACGGGTACAGCCACATTGTAGCCAAGTGAAGACAGCCATTATGCTGTCTTGTTTGAAAGCTCTGTGTTTGAAAGCCCCCTGTGTTCAAGAGTTACAGTTAGATACCTTTCTGATTCCACTGTGTTCTTGAAAATACACCAAAAACTCCATGAGAACACAGTGAAATTGGAAAGGTATCTAGCTTGAACTTTATTTACAATTAGATAATAGTGTTGTTAACTGACTAAAGGAGGCTGCATTTTCTTCCTTTATAATATCATAGTAGTCTTCTTAATATTATATAAATATGTTATGTTGAAGATATACTGCCCTTTAAATTGTATAAATTGTAATCCTGAACTTTTTCAGTTTGAATGCTGTGTCTATGAAATGTTCAAATAAAAATAAAATTATAAACAGCCACTACCGGCAGTATTAGATTAGTAAAGACTAGAGTACTATATTATATAGAATGTAAAACAGCTGCTCCCTCAGTGTATACCGTTTTTTGCATTAAAACTTGTTGTTTTGAGGTGACCCCTGATGGCATTCTGACACTGAGCCATGTTTACATTTACAATGTGGGTTTACACCACAGGTCAGACTGTTGCTGCTTCAGGGTTACCTGATCTACCTAGTCAGCTTTAAGAGGGTTTTATGTGGTGATGTTTGCCTGGCTGCTTTCATCTTGCTCAACATAAACTGAAGTAATTGAATATAGCAAATTGTGACAGTTTTGCATGTCAGAAATGTTATCCTTTTGCCAATTTTAGTATGGAGACGGGAATGTCATTCTTAAAATGGTACTAATATATAGATGCTAAGCTAAAGAGGAGCTCCCTAAAATAGCCACAAGTATATTATGTGCTCCGTGTATTGTATGATTTAACTTATTTTGCAGCAAATGTTTGTCATACTCATCGACAAACTTTTGCTCCAAAGTTAAATCATACAATAAACCATTCTTGGAGTCATGAACAATATATTCAATAGGGCTCAGTTTGTAATTATTCCAATCTGTTCCTCTCAGTTATGGAATTACAGTGGGGCCTGCCATAGATAATATGACACCATAATATTGTTTTCGTGGAGATATCTATTGATGAATCAGTCGGAAAACCAAAATATGTAGCCTGAGCGTAATATGGCATGCCCAGTCATCAATGATATCCAGAGTTTGAAAAATTATTAAAAATATACCATGGCTACATGCGTATCAAATCATGGTCACATGTCCTTTAAATCATATGTCCATGTGTTATGGCAATGGTTATCATGCATTTCAGCTCCCCTTTAACACATATTTTAGTACGGGAGCTGATGCAATTTGCAGAAAGATAAAGATAACTGTCAGTGTCAACAGACTCTGTATTACACACTGTGGTTGGCTGATCACAGATAACATTGATGTTGTTCTCTCAAATCACATGTTTTTCTGACTCTGATAACAGTATCTCTATTGATGGTCTACGCAACTGAATCCCTACAAGAAGCATTCCACAGTGATTAACTCCGAGTTTCTAGTACTAGCTACACTCTTAGTGAGATATGAATAAATGCTCTCATATTGTACCTATACACCGGTAGGTATGATTAATGTTGAGTTAGATACCGTTGTCATGCAGACTTTTATTTGTACATACGGAGGCATGGTTTGTGAAGTCATTGATCAGTGGATTCAGTGCATTGAGTGGGTGTGAGTGATCATTGGGTGATCAATAACGACACTTCTTTCCTGCTGTCACCTTTGGCCTTCTGTCTCAGGGGACAGTTCAGTGTGTCCAGTTAGCGTGCGAACTGACCACCTTCTTTGTGTGTACCTATTGTTAACAGTCCTGTTCGCCACAGTTGCAGGATTGACAGGACAATTGCAAATTTTTCAATTACCAATTTCATCTTAGTTCCTCATCGGCGTAATGGGGTAAAATGCAGTATACCCCAAAAATACAAGAATATCATATTTTTTTAATTTTGTAGTGCAGATGTATTCACATAAACCACTGTCAGTGATGATGCTAACAGTACTGTCCATTTATCTCCATGATGAAAAGTTTGAGTTCATAGGTGTGTCATATTGTATTATTGTAGGTGCATTAAATATTCCATTGTGAATACTTATAGACACCAAATATCATTGGCTTTTTTGGGTCTAAAGTGCAATCCCAGTTTTTGTTGTTGTGGTTAGCTGGTTTACTTTATCGCTAAATTAGTTTGAAATGAAAAAGTTAATTGAAGAGACACATTAGTGTTAAAAAGGCAGTCAAGTGAAGATGGCTTTGTCTAAGGCATATGAATGTCATTTAAGCCAGTCATAGTCAGAGAGATGTGGTTAGGGGACATTCCAGAATGCCTCAGACCATCAGTGTTTTATAACAGAGACAGAACTGTTTTTTAATCGGGATGGAGTTTGGCAGTTAGCTGAGTATATACTATAGTGTATGAATGTTAATATATTAAACATTTTAGTGGAGTAAATTACCCTGTTTTTCTCATACTACCCGATAATATATAAACTGTCACTTTGACAGTGTCCCTATACACCTTAATGTCTTATTGATCACTGGTGTAGTTTCCGTTGGAAATAACTCTGGTTAATTAGTACAATTCTTAGTTGAAATGTGGTGCAGTTTTTGATTACATTTGGTCAGGAGAATGTTCATACTGTGTCATTTTTAATTGAATCAACTTGTTAGGTCCCATAGTTCACAGAGCTGAGCATGACACAGATTCAGGAATAGAGAAACATTCATTAGTCCATGACCAGTATTAAAAAAAAGCAAATTTAAGTAGTTTCTACAGGATCTACATCGATGTGTTGTTTTCGTCCGTAGATTTATATAAATATTTACAATAAATTAAATAATAGATATTACAGATCAAATTTTTTTTGAGTGAAATATATAAAGACATACATGTGTCTAGAAACAGATACATAGAGTATTATATAACTGCGGCATCTCTCAAGTTTCCTTTTATCTTCCTTGCTGCAGGCGGTAAAACAACAAGATAATCCATGCAGCTCTTTAACCGCCCAACTGTGGTTGAGTCGGTCCTTCCGACACTGTTTGATATTCATGAGTGTGATCCACTGGCTTTCTCTGGCGCCAGGACTCTTGTCCCTTCATTGCATACCGACGGCACGAAGCCTTCAACCACAAAACACTGTTGATATCATAACAGTGCACACAGCACAGACAGGCTGACTTATATCTCAGCCTTGGCCGAGTGACACAGGGCTCCTATTTATGCATGTATTCCATAGCTCTCTGACATTCTCATTGATTCCACTGTATTGTCAGCACAGGGCCTGTCCAAGATAATGGATGTGATGTGGTTGGTGTCAGTTGTGGATATTGTTTCCCTGCAAACAGCAGGACTTCAGCGAGTAGGTGATGTTTATGAATGGTGTCCTGTTAAATATCGCTGTTTGTAATATAGCATTAAAATAAATCGTAACTCTATTTAAATTAAGTTATTTAATAACCACTTAAAATAAATCAAAATAAAACTAAATTAATCCTAACATGGATGTGTGTGTGTGTGTGCGTGCGTGCGTGCGTGCGTGCATGCGTGCATGCGTGCGTGCAAGCGTGAGTGAGTGAGTGAGTGAGTGAGTGAGTGTGTGTTTGTGTGTGTTTGTGTGTGTCTGCATGTATGCGTGCATTGATAAATGTGACTGTTTTGTGTGTGTGTGTGTGTGTGTGTGTGTGTGTGTGTGTGTGTGTGTGTGTGTGTGTGTGTGTGTGTGTGTGTGTGGTATTGGTGCGTGCGTGCGTGCGTGTGATTCTAAAGTCATAACAAATGGCTGTAGTATGAATGAGGAGAGGTTGACAGAGAGAAGACAGTAAACATAAATGGCTGGGAGAAGAAGAACACAATATAAAGATGGAGACATACCAATCTGAAACAGGAACCTGCATAGGGGTGAACAGCGAAGACAAGGAGATAATATCAGATAATCATGATGGGGAGGAGACTCGTCAAGACAGTGTTCTAGAACATATTTAGTGATAACCTCCTCCACATGATGGAGTTACGGGGCAGGCCAATAAGAAAAGGACAGGCAAGCTCTACTTTTGAGACAGTGCCCTAAACCTCCTGTTCAATGTCAATAAAAAGGCACCAGAACAACTAAGCTAAGATAAAAAGATCTGCTCACGTCCTTGTGTGACATTTGGACATTCATCATGACCAACGTGACACAAGAGGTGACATTTTAATGAAGATGAACAACCAGTATGTGATTTTTTCTTTTTGAAATTGTGGTTGAACGCATATATCAAATGGATAGAGCTAAAGAGTGACACGTATATAACGTGAGCTGAATAAAATATCTGGCAATTGGATTGCAACATGTACAAATGGCACTGAAGAAATATGTATGAACACATAATATTGTGTTTTGATGCTACGTGATTGTGAAGAAAATTATAGTTACCGGTAGTAGCAGTTTCATGAATAAACAATAATATTTTATTTTCAAAAGATTCAAAATGCAAACTTGCATGCAGCGATGAAACTTGTTAATGTTCCTTGTCATAATTCATAAATGGAAAATTTGTTACTAACTATCCTCATTCAACAAGTCTTGTATGTAACTGAACAGGATAGTCCACCGGTTAGGATGGTAATAAGGTAAATTTCTGCAAATGTTCAATTTATCAGTAAGCAATTCATTATAATCTGTGTATTTGTGGCAGTAAGCAGTGTATACAATAATCTGTTGTACATGGAATACGTGCCAGTAAAGATACTTGTTTATTAACACAAGGTTGTCTGTTCCATCGTGCACTGTCAGCCAGGGTGGTCAGTTCTATTATTAGCAGGATGTTGCTGAAGAAGTCTTAAATATGGGGATGTTACTTGACTTAGTTCACACCCAGAACCCCCCGTAAGGCAATTTGGATAAACCAGTATGTACTTACTGCCAACTGAATGTATTTATAGTGTATTTTAATTTACAGTTCTATCATTTCAGTGATAAACACAATCTCAGTGGGTATCTTCAGCGCATTTATTCGTGTATTAAGATTGAGAATATTATATTAAAAATCAAGACTCTTTATGACATCTTGTCCTTTTCTAATTTCCCTTATACTTTGTTCCATAACTTATATTATGGTAACTGCAGGGACATTAAAGTATTGCCTGTGGAGACGTCCTGTGGCTGACAGGTCCAGGACACTGAATCCTGCAGCACAGAATCTCTCTGCAAACTGATGCTAATGGTATTGTGATCGATTGATCTACTTGGGACTCTGTGGTCATATGGAATTCCATTTCCCTGCCTGTGAGCTAGCTGGGGCCGACTGGGAGATATGATCCTGTAATCCCCTGTAACCCAGCCTGGTGATCTCTCCCTGGCCCAGTGCTGTTGTCACCAATCACAGGCAGGGTGGATGGTTTACCGAGGCTGCTTCCAGGAAATCAACCGCGGAATGCATTATCCCTTGGATTTCACAGACACATTGTACAACATGGGTTTGTTTAATATAATATTACTATTAACTTTATGTATAGACTACAATCCAACGTAGATATTTATTCAGAATGTTTTACAATACTTGATAAAATATAAGACATAACTTAGATAAACAAATAATAATACAAGTAAAATATATAAATACATATGTATAAGTGGTGTATTGTTGTACAGAGCTGAACTAGAGGGATTAAAAGTGAATTAAAAGTGATATTGATGTAAATTATATTATGTACCATACAGTTTAACTTAGTTTACAATGGATTTGTTTCAGTAAAAATGGTGATAAAGTACCAGTACATGATTTCTTATATTTTTAGACAATTATGTATTAAAATGACAGGGGCTAGAGCCTAGAATTACCACTTTGCACAGTGATGTGGGACGTCCGTTTTAACAGACTGATAGGACAGATTGTTGACAGTTTGAAACGTGAATACGCTTATTATGCATAAATGACAAACTTGTAATTGTTTCTATGTTTAAATAATATCCACAATCAGTTTATAACTTTAACGAAATAATATAAATGTTTAATTAAATGGTCAGAATAATTTACTTTAGTAATGACATCTGTGAACTTGCTTCAAATTCAAATCGTTGAAGGCTAACTGGTGAGTTAGCCTTCGATGGTTTGAATTTTTCAGTAAGTACTTCTTGACAGACCAAAGAAAGTCGACAACACTTGCATAAATCTGTTGTTTAGTTGTGACGGCTGACATTCTGAGAATCAGTCGAGTTGATTCTGGACCAGAAGTATGGCCGATGATTTTATCAAAATAACATACAACAAGTGCATGCACTACTGTCCAGAAAAACAACAACGGTACCATGATAGGTGAGATCTGATGTGAATAGTTTCTGCTTGAGCAGTGGGCATCTGGCTGACTGTCAGATGATTTAGCTCTGTAGCATCTGTCAGATGATGTGGATCTGTGGCCTACAGCAATACTACCAGTCCTGCCATCAGAGTTCTGATGGTCCAGGCTGAATACATCAATCTTTATTCAATCTTCCATCTTGTGACTTGTCAGTTTTACTCTCACTCACACAGTAACCACAGCTAATCTACGTGTGACATCTCAGTTACCAATATAAAAACTCACAGGTTACAGGTGGGAATGTACACATGTACAAGGAAACTCACATCATCAATAAATGTAAACTAAACAACTACCTATGTACATTCTTTTATAAAACTGACTACACACTAGATCTTAGCATATATGATACTGATACTTACAGGGCAGTTTAGAAGAACCCTCAGCTACTTCTTTGGCACAAAATGGTAGATCAACTGTTGACGGTGGATTTTGACATGAATATTGATGGATTCAGTAAAAATATAAAATAAACAGCAGTAGTTCTACCACCAAAACATGAGAGATTACACCACTCTGTACATCCATCAAATGCCGAATACACCCTTAGTCAGCTATCAATTATTAAAATGTGATAAACTCATAAAGACAATGCATGGCCACAGTCAATCACATCTGTGTGATTAGTGTAAACAGAACATGTATATAACACGTCATGTTGCTGCCCAGCAAATTATCCGCCAGGCAGTAAATGTCGTGCATCGGGCTGTGCACTAATTGTGAGACCTGAAACTCCTCCCTCCTTCTCTCGCTCATTAAATGTGTAGGAGGCATGTAGATGTATTGACGTATGGTTCAGGGCGAAGGCTTCGTAGTACGCTGGGTAGTGCACGGAGGCGGACGTTAATGGCAGACGTAAAGAGAACATGAAATTGAAATCAAGATATTTGAAGTTACACTCGGATGTGACTCTTGTGAGTATGAATCTGTAAAACTTTGTGGATGGCTTTACTATATAATCACTCTGTTTGATGGTAAAAAGATTAAGCTCACAATTTCACATGTACCATTTTATAAAGCTAAAACAGGTAGTCAGATCAAAATCATTCTTTAGGGTAAATATGAACATGCTGTCACTTGAAAGTGTAGCTGTCTGGCAGTCAGGCACATGCAGTGTCATGAATGTTTCTAGTTGAAGCGATAGAGCCACACAGGAAATTCTTCTAAGGTACATTATTACCACGGTAGATAAACACCTAAGCTGCTACAAGACATATGAAGCTTGAGTATGTTGGTTTGTGGCAGTTAGTTATATATAAAGAATGGATTAGATAACAGATTAGATAAATGCAGCTACTTTACTTGTCAGATAAGTTAACACATTAAACTAACTTTAGCCTGAGTCTCATAACGCCGTAATATTTATACTGACATTAATTTAAATACATCGGTTATTTTATCCGATTGTCACGTTGGCATTGGCAACTGGAATGGCATTGAGTGCTTGCTTGTCACGTGACCATCTTTGATTGCGAGCACGGGACGAATGAGGCAGCTATTATTGATGCTGCGGCTGTTGCTTGTTGCCATAGCAGTGAAGTGATGTGGCAGAAGACATGTCTACACGGATGGCAGCGTCCCATGCTGCCTAGTTACAGTGATCAATACTCACAGTGCAATGCTCTCTCGATGGCTGCACAGCCACTGGACATAGAGATTTATAGATGAGCCGCTATTAAAATGTCCCCCCGAACATAATTATATGTAAGCCGGCAATTGGCTGTGGGATACTTAGAAATGGTGACAGGTGCTGGAATTAAAGCACAAACGAAGGTCCTGACCTTACGCAAGGCAATGGAACCGTTAAGAATGCCATAGATTTTAGCAGAGTGAATGACTCACGCTATAGTTTATGTGCTAACAACAGGAGGCGTGAATGTGGTCGCGGTATCACGCTGTAGAGATCGGATGAAGCATGCCCTGTTGGGTTGCCACAGACAGGTGTGTTGTTGTACACATGGTGCTTCATGGACATGTGGCCACCGACTACAGCAATCTTCTCCTGTGTGCCTGTCTTGTCGCTCACAGGTTCCACGCAATGTCAACCTGCACACGACTGCCCTAGCTGCTCTACCTGAGGATTTACCAGTGAGACACGTTCATTTTGGATGTGTATCTGTGTGTGATTGCAAGGGATTGCGTGTTCGCTCGAGCGCGACATGTCCGGCCACGTGTGACGACAACAGAATTAACTTAATAGACTGTAGTCACCTAACGGAAACTTGTGGGGATGTCAGAAGTAGTGTCACAGCAAAGGAATGTTGTAATTGTGCATTGTTTGTCGTGTTCTTCGTGGCACAGTCGGTGTTAATGGCGGAATGACGTGACAGTCGGTGTCAGAATTAAAACAGCATATGGATATAGGATCTCTATGAGTGTTGGAGTTTGGTTGTGTGTGCCCTGGGTCCCAGCGACCAGGTGATTATTGGCCATTGACCAGCTTGGTGGACTGTGGTGCAGTGTTTCATCTGGAAGTGTTGTTTGTGTGATGGTTTCACCCTTCCAAAAGGTGGACCTTCCAAAGCTGTACTTGGCACATCCATACACTGCTCAATGGCGTCAACACAAAAGGTAATTGTCTCTTTCTTTGACATGTACTGTTAATCCAATAGCTACAATGGATTCCTAATATTATAACAAGGGGAGTTCTTTTAAGGTAAAATTCATCAGCTGTGTGTGAGGTTACACAGTAACATTTGGATAAAATCACGCACATGATCTGCATAGTGTGTACATGATCTGATCTTATTTCCCCTGGCATATGTGCCAGGTAGGAGGGACCAATTGTTTTTTCGTCTTTTCTTAAAATACTGGCAATATGGAGTGAATGTTGAGGAGTGGTGGTCACGTGGTAGAGCGCCGGACTGTCAATTGAGGGGACGGTTGTTCAATCCCACCTGCTGCCGATTTGAAACTTAGGCAATTTCGTTGACCTCTAACCACTGCACCATGGCACCTTTTAGTTTATTCTCACAAAATCAGATTTTACTGCTTAGATTTCAGGGTCTATAACACAATGTTACGGGCGGTCAGTGATTGAGACATTACCCACAAAGGTCATAGGGGTCAACATGTAACTTGTCGTTCTATACAGATAATTTTCTTTTAATTTGTGCACCGAGGTGTATCTCTTATATAAGCCAAACAGTAATTCTCCTGCCATAACAAACTTATCTATTAGTACTCATCTAGAGTGCAACAGTTTACTAAATACCACTGATCTGACAGCCAGCATGTACATGCCTTCTGTAAGCTGAAGTCACAATGAAGTTAGGTTATAATTGCCCACTACCTGGTATGTCTCGTCTGAACACTTGACAGCAAATAAATATGATTATCTTTGATTTGCCAAAGCATTCAATTCAGTGGCTCACACTAATGCTGCACTGAAGTCTTGATAAGCAGCTACAAGTGTTGTATTATCTGTTTAGCTGCGACAGTCTGATTCTAGATAGCGCATGATTTAATGTGCAAAGTCAGATTACAGATTATTCTGATCCTTCAAAATTTGCAGATGCACGTAGCATAATTTTTAAAAAATAATTATGTACATATAACATTTATTTAATTATGAAACAGATATACACGTACATTAAAAAATAAAAAGGTAACACAGCAGAAATAACATAGTTTGTGACTAAATAATAATGTGAACACTGAACACACTATTGAAATTACACAAAAATAACTATTGATTATGTATCTTCAGAATATAAATTACACTTAAAATAAAGAGCATTTTGAAGGTGCCTGGTTTGCCTTTTATACACACCGATATGTTTTCTCCATTTTAAGTTTCAATTGACCCTTCCTTGTTGTTTTTTGGCTAAGTGGTCAGGCTCTAGACTGTTGACCCACAATGAAATGACCCGTGGGGTCAGCCAGAGTGGATGGGTCACTGCAGCAAAATATAGTCAAGGTCTGTAGGTCATTCTGGGTCACTAAATCATGTCATTGTGATGAGGACATAATCACCTGCTTAGACATGACAGCACAGGGGACCATTTCACTTGGATGGAAGAAAGGAAAATCTATCACTAAATTCACTGTTGAATTTAAGGAACCCATTGGAGTGTCAACAAGGACACTACATCAGTGACACTCCGTGGAAGTGTCCCAATGGTCCAGTCTAATGTTAATAGTTTCCAGTAGAGAAGATCACAGTTAAGGAGTGAAATACCATAAAAGAATCTTAGTAAAGCAAACCCTTTGTGACCTAATTGCACCTAGTACAGATGTATGGGGAAATTTTCATACTGGGTAATTTGTAGGTCTGTCAAGTGCATCTACAATGTGTACACTGTGCATCTCAACACTGTTGATGTAAGGGGTAATCTAAGACATTTACACTGTTCATCTGAGGGGTGGTCTCAGAAATGTACACTGCACCTAAGGGGTGGGTTCTCAGAAATGTGCAATAATACAAAACAATGTACTGTTTTGTACAGATTCAATGCAGAGGTGTTCGACTTTGGTATTGGACTTGGTTTTTTGGAATACCTCCAGGTAGCTCAAAACAGCTTCCAAAACCACAGGTGACTGTCACAACATTTGACCGATGTGGCAGCATTGCAAAGACATTATACCCACCAAGCTACCAGCTTCTGGTATCCACAATGTGGCATCAGGGTGCATCGTTTACCCCTCCCAGTGACACGTGGATGGACCTGGCTGTGCACAAGATGTTTCAAGCATTACATAAAATGATACTGTATCATGTATGTACACAGCCGGAGTCCCTGGGAGTTTATCTGTAATCAGTTGGATTGCCTACTGGACTCAGTGCACCGACATAAGTTTATATGTGTCTCAAACATCTACATAAAACAAACAGCATAATATTATACAGATAGACTGGGGATGGGTTAGGGTTACAAAAGGCTGATAGATGGGATGTATGACAAGGGGGTGGGAGAGGGCAAGGGGGGTGGGAAGGGTAAGGGGGTACTGACCAGAGGAAGCACAGTAAATGCGGTGACAGCCAGGCCAAGACCTACTCATATGCAACAACCAATGTTCTGAGAAATGAGTAGCAAAGCTAAGTTTAAGTTAAAATATTAAGTATTTTTAGGAAGTTTTTAAATAATTTTATTATAGCAAAATTACTTTAACCATACACATATAACATATTTCACTATAATTTCTATTAATTCTTGGTTTAATGTAAATAATATAAATTAAAAAATTAACGTTGTGAGTTTTTGTTTGCACGTGAGCCTTTTCCAAGTTTAAACAGGTCACATCGAGTACAACTTGATTGATTGGTTCTGCAGGGTGTGATGAAAAAGTCAGAAGGAAGTAAGGAATATATTCACTCTATAGCTTGTGGCAGACTAACTGAAGAAACACATTCGTGTGTGTGCAGAAAAAAGAACTGGCATGATCCTGCGGCCGTAGGTAGACAAGTGGATGATACTGTTGAAAGATGGGGAGGAATAACAAACATATGTAGGTGGGGATAGATCACTACTTTCCTCCCAGCTTTCCATCTGTTTCATGTGGCATCCGTTTTCCGGGATGTTAGAAAACGTTTGCTATTAATACAGTATGGATCTGTATGTCTTGCTATAAAATAAGTTTGACAGGGCAGGTTAGTTGACAGATTGTTGGAGTGTTGACAAATGACAGACTTCCTTGTCCACATGTGGCCTGGAATGGGCTCCTTCCTACAGTGGCAGTCTTGTGGGATCTTCTTAAATCACCAGTGATACAGTTCAGCTGGTATAGCCCTCAACTCGCAGGTCAAAGGTCAGACATCTGAGGGAAAGCACCCCAGTGTGCCTCAATGTATAAAAAAGTAAGTCTGATACTGATAGATGGGATGTTTGACAGCTGTCATCAAGTTGCTGGACTCGATGTGAAACATCTGTAGACTTGGGTGTACAGGTGTACACTTTGTGTACATGTGTACACTATGTATACATGCATACACTTGGTGTAATTGTGTACATTTGGTATGCATGTGTATACTTGGTGTACATGTGCACACTTGGTGTATATGTGTACACTATGTGTACATATGCACACTTGGTGTATTTGTGTACATTTGGTGTACATGTGCACATTTGGTGTACATGTGCACATTTGGTGTATATGTGTACACTTGGTGTACATGATTCTGCATCCACCACGAAGACAATGACATCCATGAGTATAACTGTACAGTGTATATACCGTAGTTTTATCCTCAGGTATGGCTAATGTGGCAGATTCTCTGTAATTTAAAAATGCCAATTTTCATTAAGCAAATTTTTTTTCAAAAAATATCTCTGAATTGCAGGGACTTTCTCACCTTTTTACTAGTTTTTTCTCAGATCAAGTTAGTCCATAATTATATACATACATATAAACATTTGTTGTGTATAGACGTGGCATGGAATAAAAGTATACGCACACAAAAGTGACTTTTTCAAAGTATTAAAGGTAAACATTAATATGCACAAGCCATGCATTTAAAAAATTAACGGCACACAAAATATAATAACAAATAAAACATAATTTTAACTATACACCTGCATCAAGATGTCAGCCATGGGAGTGAAATAGTGACCCCCTTCAGGGGTAATGACCCTCAGTAGTGTTGTACATGTGCGGGCTGGGAGCATGAAGTCATACGTAAGACAGACATCTACCACATGGCTTTGTTGATATGAGTCCATTGTTGTGTCATTGTTACATGGACATGAGACAGGACCAGGGGTAGTCACCAACAGGTCTGTGTCACCAGTCCTCTCCTGTGTCCCACACTCGGCCCTGTCACCTCACAAAGGTCTCAAAGTTGACTGCAGAATAAACGTCATTTGCAAAGTTCAAAGGTGACATCTGGGTTGTTCCAGAAGAAGTCACCCAACTCACTGAGTCAGACGTTTTATAATTTAAACATACCAGAAACTGATCACTCTGGCACAAATCATTACCTTTTGTCAACTCGGGTTACCTGCACATAATGACACCATGCAGGTGCACTTCTAAATATCTTGTTATCTATGGTTGCTTGTGGTTATGTACAGTGTATTTATCTATTCACTACACGTGTGTACTGGTGTTATGGAAAGTAAGAACTTATAAGAAATCTTAGCTGATAATCACTCGGACCTAATTTGAAAACTGTCAGGTAATTCTGTAATGTCATCCAAGATATCATAATGGGTGACAATAGGGATTTTTTCTCAATATACAGTTAAAAAACTCCGTTTTTAATTATAAAAAATCCTTTTTAAAAGAAATGGGAAATCAGATCCTGATTTTACTTACCGGTATACCAAGTTAATGGTAGCAAATAACCAATTTTGAGGTGGCCCCCAGTTTCAAGGATTTTACTGTTGCTAGAAGCCAGGAAAAAGACACATTTGCAGACAATGTCACTTGTGCAGTGTTGGACAATGGTGGGAGTGTAATTAAGGTGTCACCACTGAGTGATGGGAGCACCCCAGCATACACAGACAGCATCTGTCGTGTAGGCAACACACGATAAGGAGAATATCTTCCATGTTGATTTTCACAAGAACAAAATGATAGGATTTGACAAAAGCTCCACATCAGGTCTGTGACAGTAACAAGACGTCAGACGACGTGGGTAGGTTTGATTACACACAAAGACATCATTCTGTACACAGCATCACATATTCTGGCTCATGGTTTGAGCAACTGTTTCATTGGAAAAATCAATAGAAAACTGTTCTTGGTTTGTGTATGCATGGGTCTTGTGGTATGTGCTGTGTTGCTAAAGGGATGTTGGCAATTTCTTGTTTATTCGTAATAATTAATATAATGTTTATTAAGACTAGATGGTATGATTCTTGTAGGTTGTGATTGGTGCCATAAATTAGAAAGATATTAATTAAGTTTGTTTAATTATTCTGGCCACACAAATGCATTTAATAAGCCTGAAAGGTCGTTCATAATTTGAAATGTTACCCTGCAAGAAATAAACGAATCATTCAGATTATCGTGGCTGGTTTAAATGCGGAACTCTTTTTCTTCTTTTCCTAGTAAGTGTCATTTATTTGGTTGGAATGAGATCCTGGCTTGGTAAGCCCATGATGAGTTTGTCCACATCTTCTGAAAGACACAGGCAGCCAGACAGCATAGGGTGAATGAAATTGCCCCTCTTTCAATACAGTTATGGAACCCCCCTCCATAAAGATGTTAAAAGCAAATTATTTGAAAGAAACAGCAGGAAACGTCGTGATAATGCTGTCAAATCTCTTAAAAGACTAGGCTCTGAGCAAATGTTTCATCCGTAAATCTCGCACATAACACACCTGATTTTGCAGGTGTGTAGAAGAAACACCTGTGTCAGGTGCAAACTCATCATTTATGTAAAAATACTTGCCTGTATGGAAATGCTGATATGTTAACTTGGTTGCTGTGGTTTTTGAATATGTTTCACGGACACGGAATAGAGAGATTGTTAGTTTGGCACACACAGCGACACATCTGAAATTATTTGAATTCAGTTGCCATGATAAATTGCTTTGCTGACAGAATGTTCACAGTTCTAACTGCTTTTTTAAGAGTTACTGTTTGGTCTATAGTATTGAGTATTAATATATACATATCCGCTGAGCTGAACATAATCTGATTGGCAAGCTTCAATTTCACAGTTTATTAAACCATTTACAGCCTATTTAAAGATAACGACCATGATTTATTAAGCGATATTGCAGCATTGCTGTGCAAGGCTGCAAGCATTTAGATAAATGTGGTAACTTTAGCATAAACTGTCATTTTTATGCACAAGCTGTTGGGTTAATGCATAAATCACAACTGTTAAATTGTTGGCAAATTTATGGTCCAATAACCCAGTAATTTTGTGTGGCAGCTAACCACGCACGTAGCTGAAATTACGCGCTGTAAGGCATATGAGAAATGATAGGAAAAAGCATGTGTTTGTTTGAGCACAGAGCCCCCTAAGTGAAAACATTACTTACCTCACACCAGGGGTGCTGCCTGCAAAATAAAATCGTGAACTTATTTCTGATTTATTTAGTCGCCGCCCACCCTCTGTTGTCCAGTGGACTGAAATACATCGCTGGAGTGTTTTGGTGAACTTTGTAAACTAGTGTTATTGAAAACTTACTTTGCGTGACTTTTTGTGCGACTGTAATTTTATTTACAGCCTATGTGTGGATTTTCCACTCAATATTAGTTGCTGTTAGTCACAGTAATTTATTCCCCTTTAAAAAACGAATAAAAATAATAAAACTAATTGCTGTGTTTTCATAGACAACAGACTCGTTAAAAAACTTCCTGTAGTACAAGGTAAAAAATCTGTTTGCATAAGTAATCGCTACTGCAATGCTTTTAAAGGACGCCAGTGGGGAAATAAGTAGGCACTTTCCCTGGCTGCAATGTCCGCTCTCCCAGCTCTCTTAATGGTTTAACCTCATTCATGGATGGAGCTTGGACTGGGCAGCTAGGTGTCCTCGACACCTGGGAATACAAACTAAGTAGGTAGTCATAATGCGGATTTATTCCTAGCTGTGTCCCTAAATCCCCTCTCCTCATCTCCATGTCAGCCCAGAGTCCGTCTGTCTGTTGAAGGTTAGGTCAAGTAGGGATGGATTCTAGTCTTGTTTGTCTTTCTCACATTATGTGGCTGTCTTCAGTGATGATGGATTCTGTGTGTTGTATTGATGATAATAATAAGCATCTAAATGCTTGGAATCCTGAGGTCAAAAGTGCAGCAGTCAGGATTTGGTAAACATTATACATGATGAGTTATGAGGGTTTGGATCATGTGGAATTTAGTTGTGATATGTAGTATATTGAGTATAGTGCATTAAGACAACAATTCAGTTCTACAATGCCACCAGTGGCATTCATGTATTCATTTGTTATACTATTATTGTTGGTTGAACAGACTCACTCCAGGAAATAAAACAGCGTCACACACCATTCAACATAAAACATGCATCAAAACTCATGATAATCGTCTCAGATTGCATAGTAAACACATTTGTTATTGTTACTGGAAATGGAAAAAATATTTTGTTTACTTCTCTCCTGAGAAATAACTTGGGTTTCGTCAGTTTTGTCAGATGTGTCCATGCTTATGGTCCAAACCGTTGCAGTCTGTCACACATGTCATTGGCAGGGATGAATGTGGTCATTACTGAAGGAGGACATTGCTGAGGATTTCTCGTGGAAATGCAATTTAGAATAAATGTCTTCAGATTTTTTTACAGAAGCTAGAGCTCTATAGATGCAGGTGGTTTAGAGTGATGGGATGGCGTGATGTGAATATGTCAGGAAGTTAATTACAAATTATGGGCAGGCGTCCAGAAAAACTGTGCCTGCCAAGACTAAGCATCTAAGCTTAGTACTAGGAAAATACAAGTGTAATCCGATTATTCCAAAGCACTTAATATGACACATCATTATTTACTTAAACATATTCCCAAGCATCACAACCATTTTATGGTTTGTTTTTCAGTTAATCACCTAACCTTCTGTTTATCTATTTTATACAATGTGTATCTTTTAATTATTTAAATTTCACTTAGTCAGGTTGTGTATTCCATATATATTTATTATAATCTTCTTTGCAAAATGTTTTATAATATTTTTATCGGACACTAATTACCCGGCGTAGTCATAATTTAATATTATAGTCCAATTACAGATTTATTGTCCTACTTGATTTTATTTTTTTGTTATTATTAGTATAACATCTATAAAAGCATCAGCCTAGTCACTTTATTGTATCATTGGATATTATGTACAGTGAACATATTTCATACCATTTGCATCCACACATTTCTACAAAATGATAAACCACAGGAAAGTGTTCTCATATCTGATAACTTGAAGAAAGAAAATGTTGCCACATTTCGCAAACCCATGTTCTACAAATGTCCTAAACATGGATGTCCTATCTATTTGTTGATGTTATGTTCAGAAGGCATGCAATGTGCTTATATACTTTTGATCGTCGTCACTATATTCATGATACATACTCATTAGGACATAATCTCATAACAACTGTTCAATGCTTAGTCACTAGACATTGTAATAACATTGACCTGAGTGCTAACAGTGTCCTATAGAAGCAGTCACCAAAATGAAATTGTATGTGCCAAAATAGAAGTACACATGACAGATTCAGCCCACATGTCTTTAGAGATGATACTTCTGGTAGTTTTTATAATACATTCTATGCTAAAGTACACTTGTTTAAGATAAAAACATGCCAGCTTGTAGGAAACATTCCAACAACTGTAGTTTGAGTCAACATATGTGAGACATACATCATGTGAATACTGTGTTGAAGTGTATCTTCTTACACACCCTACAGTAGTTGTCTGTTGTGCTTCAGAGTGACGCCACCGCAGACTCATCCAGAAAATACAAGCGACAATCCTTCCTACTCGCCCCACGAATCAAAGCAACCGCATCACAGAAACCGCCACCTGATGTCGGCCAGCAGAAACGAAAGCAAAGTTCGGACGTCGTCGAGTCGACAAGTGAAGCACAGTTGCTGCTGGGGGACATCGTATCTATCTCTGGCGTGAAGTCGGGCATTCTACGATACCTTGGCACAACAAAGTTTGCAGCAGGCGACTGGTGTGGCATTGAACTGAGTTGTCAGGACGGCAAACACGATGGAACGGTGAAGGGAGTCCGCTACTTTGCATGTCCGCCCAACCGTGGCATATTTGCACCCAGTCACAAGGTGGCGCTAGTGTCACGAACGAACAGCGCAGATATCCGCACGTCAAAAGATGCACTGCCCCCTTCTGGCTCCAAAGCGTTGCGTTTAGCAAAAGACAAAAAGTCAACATCTAAGCTTGCACAGCCGGTGCCGCTACCAAAGTCAAAAAAAGCTTCCTTTGGAAGTGGGACTCGGGAGGGAGGACATCCCGGAGGGAAAGGACTGGGGAAGAGGCCCTGGGAAGGCAGTCAAACAAGGCGCCAACGCAAACACAACTTTTGATCTTCAACCCCAGCCACCCATTGACCCACACAAGGCCTTGACCTTCGCATATGGCATTGAACCCACAAGTCCCGAGAGTGACCTCACCACCCAACAGTTGAACGACACTTTCAAAGTAGCTCCACACGTCACCAGACGGCTCGGCCTGCCACGCTCTCATTCGTCAATTTCCGACCTCTTCAGTCCTATCTATCATCGGGGCGCAAACTTACCCCGATCCTTGAGCCAGTTCGCTGTGGTCAATTGTCTACCGGATGGGTCGCCATGGAGGGATGTCTTTGATGACCCTTTGACCCCAGCACAGTTCAGCAATGCGTCCAGTCTGGGGCTACTCACAGACACACAACTGGACACTGTCAATTTCTCCCTGGATCTCGCCGGGGCCGGAGACGTCCGCCTGCCGTCACCCTCACAACTTGACTATGTGCTAGATTGGGACATGTCGGACATTGCGTCGCCACGGCAACAGCACAAGGACAGCAGGTCGTCCACCCCGGTTACCACGGAAACGGTAACTTCTGCTGTCCCACTGCGGTCGTTGGTCAGTGGAGGTCGCACATCGACACCTGCATCACCTGTGAAGGTGAAGTTCACTGAGGATGTTGTAATTACTGATGAGCATGACTTAGTCACAACAGATGACATTGGTCATGATGTTGTCAGAATAGATGATGTTGATCAATATTTTGCCCCAGCAGATGATGTTCATCATAATGTTGTCACGGCTAATGACTGTGGTCATGACATTGATAGAATTTGTACAGATGACCATGACTTGGTCACGACTGTTGATGACACTCATGACTTGGTCACAACTACTGCCAGTGCCCAGGATGAAAGTGGTCATAACTTGGTGACAACTGGTGATGGTGACCATGAGCTTGTCACATTCGGTGACAATAGCAGTGATTTGGTCATGGTTGGTAAAGATGACCATGACATTGTGACTACTGTTGATGATAGACATGACTTGACCACAACTATTGATGATGTGGTCACAAATATTGATGATGTGGTCACAACCTTTGGTGATGGTCATGACTTGGTCACAACTGGCGACTGTGGCCATTACTCTAACAATGAGATAATGCCGACCTCTGAACTTGAGCAGGATTATAGCATGACCTGTGCACAAGAACCGTCCACCACAGTGATCACTCAGACCATACCCTTGGTCAGTTACACCCCCCACAATGTCACCACATCAACGGGTCAAGTTGCGGACAAAGACCCAGAATGCCGTTCACTCACCTTTGACATCCCAGTTGACAAAATGCAGCGAAACCTAGTCACTATGACAGAGAACATAGCAGCCAATCAGAAGCCAGCAAAATGTCAGGTGACACCCACACAGATGACCAGCTACTGGCCGATCTTTCTGAAGGTCACCACAAGAGGGAGCGACCGGTATCCGTGCTGTCGACATGTAGCACGGACACGGGAGTAGAATTGGACACTGTGAGTGACCGTCAGCGTCCAATCTCCATCATCTCTGTGTCCAGCATCGACACAGGTGAGTCTGGACAACGGTCAGTTGTAGATGGTCGAGTGAGTTCACATAAATCAGTGGTGCCACCTAGTGAAAGAACACGTTAACGCTGATTGACATTAATGGCCATTTTGGATTGTAAAAATCACGTTTCTTAAATTGTCAAAAGTTTTCATATTTCATATCCAAATCAAGATGTTTCTTTTACCTGTAGAGGCTTTCAATGGATGTGTTAGGGACTTCTTCAGAAGAAATCGACATGTATTGTCCAGCGAAAGAACTATCCTGAGAAATGTTCAGTAATCTTAATACAATGTGTAATCTTAATACAATATGTTGGTGGGGGTAGAATTGTCTGTTGCTTAATGCATAACATTATTGGACTATGACAATTTATGAAACTGTCCCTTATTATTGATAATGCACACAAATAGTTAATAATTTAGGACTGTTTGAAGGTGACCTTAATTGCGAGTGGCTGCATTACAGAGGTGACCTTAATTGTGAGGCTGTATTACATAGGTGACCTTAATTGTGAGGGGGCTGCAGGGGTGAACAAAAAGCGAGATGTTGCTGTGCTTTGTGATAGACAACTGTAGTGAACTGTGACAGTTCAATGATGCAAAATTTCCAGCAAACTCTGAAAGAAAATCATCTTGTGTAGTCTTTTTTAAGGGAAACACATTTCAACTGGTGACACTGCCTGCATGTAGTCGGTTCAGTGAGTGCAGAAAGGAAATCAATATGAGACAGTCACTTCATTCATTTGCAGATATTGATGCCTTTTCTCACATATAACGAGTTTCCAGGTCTTTTCAGTTTCTGCGATGTAATTAGTACATGTAGTGCATAAGTAAATTTGTGTTAGCGTCCATGCAAAAAACCCACTGGTGGATATAGTCAGAAACTGGCCATGTAGTAGACAGTTGTAGACCGAGAAAGATTTGTCTGTGTTAATGGGATTCTTTGAACAACCACCAACTTATAAGCCCCCAAAAGTTACATAGAAACTTTCATTTGGATGACAGTATTGAATGGGTAAAATCTAAGAATAGTATTACTTTATTTCTGACTGTCAGTGAGTTGTGATGTTTTCAGATATTGTATTGTCATGTAGCGTATAACTTTTCATTTACACTTTTAGGATGAAGCACACAATCATGAGTTACTGTACCCACAAAATGGATATTGCGTTTTGCTTTTAAACGCCTTAAATAGTTATGTATGGCATGATCGTTACAGTAAACACAACGAGGCCTTTAGAACATGTGGCCTTTGACGTGACACACAGTCTGAGTGATTAGGTCTCTCACAGAGCACTTTGTGAAGTGTCACACGGCTATTTGTATTCCCAAAGCTTTCAACCATCTGTCGTTCTGTCACCATCACGTGGAATGCTGTGGCTTCGCTCTTTAGTAGTTACAAAAACTCTCTCATAATGTGTCATTTGCTACGGAGAAATGTCCCTTATTTATGGTTCAATCTACGGTGTTCCTTTGTGCCATTGACACAAGCCAATGAACCATAGACGTAGTACAGGTATGGCTCAACTAGGTTTTGTCAACGTGCCATAGCAAAAACTAATCCTACATAAAAATAATGAAAAAGTTCCACCCTTTTTCCATACCTGTAGGGATAAAATAATACCAATTTTGTGGGAAGAATACATGGTTGTATCATTTTTATCCGCATTTGCTTGAATTCTAAAACCGTGATATGTTTTTGTAATGATATAAAATTGAATCAAAGAAAAACGATGTTTGGTTTTAAGCAGATTTCTAGCTGAACATGGCAGATGTCTGATGTAGGTGTATGTATTGTACAATTTAAATTCAAATAGACCAGGACACTATCAGGCTAAAACCACTACGTAAGCAGATTTGTACACCATATAATGCAAATTTGGCTACGGCTTTTATTTGTAATATATCAGATTAGAGATCTATGAAAACACTGCATATATCCAATTCCCATGTGACGAAACGACATACCTCATACGTGTCATCTACTTTCATTTTTCTGTCATTCAGTGTCATCTGATGTCATCCCCTTATCACCAATGCCATCTGCTGTATTCTCTATTACCTGCTGTCACCCCATGTCATCTGCTGTTATCCCTTGTCATCTGGTGTCACCCCCTGTCATCCCTGTCATATTCTGCTGTCATCTGCTGTCATCCCCTATAATCTGCTTTCAAATCACTCTACAAGTTGTGCTTTAACAGGGTACCAGATGGAGACAGACTGTGACACGTTAACGTCCAGCTGGTCATGTGACGAGGCGCCTAGTGTCACGTCCCACTCACCAGGGTGCGCCATTGTGCACCAGATTCCCATCCTCAACGTGACATACACAGAGCAGAAATGCCTTCAGGACAAAGGTGGGTCAAATATCATGTCACTCTCTCTCTCATTATTTGATCAGAAGCATGATCCCCACTTTGGTAATGTTTTAATAACTTCTCACTCCATTTTAACATGGCAGACTAATGTGTAACTAACCTACCTTACATGGTACGCCACAAATGTCTGCACTTTTGTGACGTTAACAGTGTATCCCATACAAATGTAACCTTTTTATTAATAAAAATGGTGTAAAAGACATTTTCTTGAAGTTTGCCTACTTTGGTGAGGTTCCTGGTGTGTAGGCCTATACAGCATCTCTCTGTGGTCACATGGAAATAACTGATCAACGGTGATTACACCGAACCAGCTGCAGTTGTATGCAAGATGTCAAAGTCCCAGTGCTGTCTGTAGCTGTGGAAGTTACACAAACACAGCATGTGTCCATATGAATTACTGGGGAGAAAGAGTTTTCTTAGCTTAAGCAATTTACCACAACACACACGCATGCACGCACGCACGCACGCACACATGCACACACAGATATGTGTGTGTGTGTGCATGGCCCATCAGTGCTTGACTAAAACGGATTAAAGAACTAGGTAAGTTAGTAACAATAATTATAAATCGTGGTAATTTTATCTAACTTTTTTATTTTGAAGACGCATACAAATGATTTGTTTATATACTCATATTATACATACCAGACACAATAGGGCACGTTATTGTTTGCATGCAGAAATGTCTGTTAATTAAGTTATTCGGAACAATTAAGAAATTTACATTCATTGGATAGGAGTAAGTCAAACCAACTGCAGATTGAGAGTAATGGCGGCGACAAGTGCCAAAGGTGTCAAAATTACTTAAAACATACAGTGGCTCTTTGCACATCAAATCATGGTCACATACCTTTTAAATGGTACCTTCTTATTCATGAGTAATGGTTGTTCAACTGTCTCAGCCCCTTGTTAATATATCACGAACTGAGGCGACAGGCGGAAGGAAGTGAACTACAAAGGAAGAAACAAGTAGACCTTGACATCAGGGGGAGTTACACTTAAATACCCCTGATTTAGCAAATTTATAGATTATTTTAATTTGTTGTTATGACTTGATGTTGGCAGATTTTGACACTGTGGTCCGGCAGCTGAGAGACGATGACTCTGACGCGTCTTCCATCAGCATCACCAGTGGAAGGGACATCAGCTTCACCGATTCCAAGGAAGAAACTCAGGCTTCATGTGCAGATGGGTAAGGGTCGATGGGGTCAGGTCCCCATTTACTTCCGGGTACAGATCGCTATTTAATTTCTACATTCAGGTCATAATTTCACTTCCTGACTGAGATAATTTTTAACTTCCTGGTTCGGATCGCTATTTATTTTTGGGTTCGGGTCACCAGTTCAATTCCTGGTCCAGGTCACTGTTTTACTTCCCGGTTCAGATCACTAATTATGTCAGGGTCCAGATCACTTTTACCTTTTTTACTTCCTCCTGTGTTTCTGGGTTCTGATTACTTTTTAACTTCTAAATTCACTGTCTTTATTCTGGGTTTAGTTCACAATTTAACTTTGAGACTTTGAGGTTCAGATCACTTTACATCTGGCACAATTTTACTACAAAATACATGAAGCTATACAGTCAAACTGGCATGTCCTAATGTAAACATATGTATATGTGAATATATGTATATGTATACACGCACGCACGCATGCACGCACGCACGCACGCACGCACGCACTCACTCACTCACTCACTCACTCACTCACTCACTCACACACAAACAGGTTTGTGTTTTTGGAAAATTTATTTTAAATAAAATGCAAAAATCCAAGCGAAAGTTACATATAAAATAATCTAACATAACATACAGCCAGCCATGCTTTTTACTTTAATATTAGGTGCAGTCTGAGATTGCTTTCCAATGCAAAATAAAGTGAAATTGGCTTCTGGTGAGACTGCGGCACTGGAAAGAAATTTGGCAGAGGAGTGAGCCTTGAGTTTAGAGCAGGGATTCCTAGGACGGATGTGGACGGCCTGGCACAGTGTGTCTACAGATCAGGGCAGACACCTGTCTCACTGCCAGACTCTCAGTAACTACTTCGACTAAATTAGCTTCATGCACAGAACTATGACATGAATGTGAAGTCCCACAGCTAGCAATGAGATGTTATGTAACGGTATTTATAAGTGGCTTACTCAGGAGTCACGGTATTATTTATGCATCCAGTGGATTGATTTATGCAGTGTTGCAGTGAAGCGTGGGCCGCACGGGGATTGCTACCAAGTAGCACTTCTTAGAACATGAAATGTCCATCTGGTTGCTATTTTCCCATACAGTTTTGCTACTCTATAGTCCGTAATTATGTCCGTGTTTGATGTAAAGTAACTGAACTTATTCACTGTGTTGGTGCCATGCAGTGTATACAAACTGTCTTACTTTTATTGTCATTCTAACCATAATGTTGCATTGGCGATGGGACCTGTTTGCTATTATATTTACTTTAGGCGATCCTGATAACATAGTTGTAATTATTTGATATTGCTACTTATGATATCATCAATGTATGGTGTAAATTATTGTAAACATATTGAGTTGTCAATCAACACCTGCAGCTGGATTTTATATAGTTTGATTCCACTGAAGAGAATCTAATCAACTATAAAAATAACCTGATTGGTGTTCTAGGTAGTTTACTAAGGCATACAAAATGTAATTGTTTCTTTAGTTCCTGTAATAATATTTCCACTTGCATCTGAACAAACACACATCACAGGTGAGATTGTGGCAGTGGACCAGAGGACATCAGTGACTGTAATTGTATGTAAACACAAACACCAATGACTGTGTATGTTCATAAACATACAGTACATAAACAATTCATGATAACATACAATGTCCAAACACATACGGTCATTACAGGATGGTAATTTATTAGATGTTTGATACACTAATATTGTGAATATTTTGCCGCTGTAAATAGGATGAGCGAACCAACCACAGGTGGGAAGGACTCGACCCAGACGGGGCATTTAATGGAGGGTGACAACCCCACTGGGGGTGAAACTGTTGACCCTGGGAGAGGGTCACCTCATGAAGCAGATGACAGTACGGACAGAGTTCATATGAAGGTCAGTGACCTCAAGGTCAGTGTTGTAGATGGACCGTTCGCAACATATATGCAGGTGTAGGTTTTAAGAGAACAGTCTGTACTATCAAGGTAATGAATGCAGTAATCTGTCAAAAAATCTACTACCCCCAGGTAATTCAGAAAACTAAATAGCGAGACATAAATTCACAATACAGTGGTGCCTCTTTGTGGATACTAACAGAGTCCACTGTTTGGTGCCACTCTTATCATATGCCCCATTCTTGAGGCCTAGCAATGTGTAAAATGCCACTTGATCCACACATTAGGTGGCACCGCTGTATACATTATTTTCCCCGTGACATATGGTGGCGACCACCTCCAAAATAGAAAAGTTTTTCTAGGTTCAAATTCATATAAACTAAAGCTAAACTAAGGACATCTTCTTATGGTCAGCTCATCCCTCTGTGTTAGCCACATGTTTGTGACTAGAATATTGTCAAGCTTGGTTTTCAGAGTTGTCCTTCTCAACATTTACCCCCTGTGTGGGATCTTTTTCTTCCCCCGGCATAGAAACCAGATACAAGGGATCACCGGCTTATAGTGTCTCTTCCGGAAGACACAGCAAATGTGGGGATTTCCTTGTTGACTGAGTCCCAGTTGTGTCAGACAATAGTCATTAACTCTTGCTATCCTTCTCAACAACACTTGTTCAACCCAACCACATGTAAAAAAGGCTAGTTCTTATATAGCGCTGTATCCAGTCCTCAGGACTTTACACTTTACTTCCCTGTTCACTCAGACACCATCTCGGCTTGTCTGGGAAGCATCCAGCCATATGCTACAATTAATGCGTGAAGGCTGCTCGTACACATATCCACCAGTGTCTATAACCAGGTACTCCTTTATACAGCTGAGTGAAATGGAGCAATGTAGAGTGAAAAAACTTGCCAAGGTTTTAACATCACAGCACAGGATTCGAACCCGGGTTCTCGTAATCGAGAGTCCGAAGCTCTACCCCTGAGACATTGCGCTCTATACATGTAATATTTAGATGGCTGTAAAACATTCGTTTTTGTGGTTCTCTCATGGCAACAGTCATACAAGATCTTTAATTGTATCAAATATTGATTGACAAGACACTCCTTAAAAGAACATCTTGTGTTGATGTTTCCATTGAACTCAATCAATTATTCTAACTGCTGTTGCATAATTAACCACTTTTCAACATTTTAGTGTTATAAACCTATGTTAGCCGTTACTATGAATTAGGTTTAAGGGAACTGGTGGAGGAAGTGAAATTGTTCGTAAATGAAACGTGTCGTTTGTTTTGTTTTTTACCGCAGGGACCAGTTGATCACAGCGACAACCTGCACCAGGCGTCGCAATCGATGGAGCATGACATTGTCCCCATTTGTCCATCTCCAGTTGGTGACGTCCCCAGTTCCTGTCACAACCTCCCAAACCCTTCACCCAAATCTGGTAGCTGCGTTGATGCAGTCACAGATGAATCGAGTCGTGCAGTGCCATCTGGTGACACTCGTAAGGAATCAGTGAGTCGGAATGCTGGGAAAATGAGACTGAGATCATTGCCGGCTCCGCAGCAGAAGAGGACACGATTCGGGACAGAGAAAGTGGGTGAGAAGTCGGGGACCGCCATGTCCCAGATCACCATGAGTTCGGGGAAGGTGAGCCCACGATATAGACCCCCCACACTGCTCCAGAGACGGGAGTCGGCCATGCTGAAGAAGGCTGGATCGGTGACAGACGTGAAGAACAGCAAGAACAAGATGAACGAGAAGAAGGCGACGGTCTCTGCAGTGAAGACCCTCATCAACACACAGAAACCACCTGAGGCCCTAAAACGCAAAAGTAACATCGCCCGCAAGTTAGACCTCAGCAGCCGGAAGACTCCGCCTAAAATGCAGATGGACGGCAACGACGTTAGTTCCACACACAAACGTAGCATTCCAAAGAGCAAGTGGGGAAACATCACGTCCAGGATAGAGTCAGGTAGGGATCACCAGAAGGCTAAACCGAAGGAGGAAGTGAAGGCAGGTCCCACCAAGTCAGAAACCCCTCCAGCAGGTAGCACCACCAGTCACTCTCGCCGGCTGTTTCCGAAGACGCCGGGTGGGGACGTCATGAAACACAAGTTGTCCTTAACAAGTCACATGGCCACATTGTCCAATAGGAAGAGTTCTTCCCCTGAACCTTCATCCCGGAGCAGTCGAAGTAGTGTCGATTCAGACAGAGTGACATCTGGTGATAGCGCAGTGCGAACTCTGCGGTCAGGTGTCAAAGGTCGTCCGCCGTCAGTTGGTGAGTACAGACCACAATTATTGACCAAAATAATACATACTTATGTGCAAGCTTGTGGTGTTAAGTAAGATATTTTTAGTTGGTATATCCAATGTATAAAAAATGTGGATCTTACACTGATCCTGTTTGATGATTCTGACCCTCAGATTTTAATCATTTTTAAAACTAAAGTAAATATATTGGACACATTGACCTATTCTGTCCCAAATTGTGTTCACATTTTGAAGAAATGTTCTAAGTGTAAGTAAAACATTCATATTCTAAAAACTATCTTTTGATCTCATTTTCCTTTCCTCCCCCACTCCATCCAAGTCTCTCATCACAGTCTCCCGTCGCGTCTCTCTGTCTCCGTCTCCGTCTCCGTCTCCGTCTCCGCCTCTGCCTCTGCCTCTGCCTCTGCCTCTGCCTCTGCCTCTGCCTCTGCCTCTGTCTCTATCTCTATCTCTGTCTATGTCTCTGTCTCTGTCTTCTTTCCCCTCCACACTTTAGGCATCAGCCTTCTTTTTCCTTGTTAGTGTCACTCCGTAATCTCTGCGTCATATGTATATGCTGGGGTAATACTTAACTAATTTAAACCTAATCAGTCACATATAAATACCCTTGCCCACTAACCAGTTAGCTCCATCACCTTTTTAATTCCCTTGAATACATACTTGACCCTAAGTTAAAGATGTGCATTCTTGTACATTTAATTCATTCTGTGTTGTGATGATGGGAAGCAAAATATCCAACGGTAAACAAACTCCCAGTTGTGGATTGGCTGAGCTGGGATCAAATTAACTAAATTCACATTGGCATTAATGCTTGAAAATGATGTCTCCTAGTTAATAGTAGAAAGTAGAGTAAGCTAGAAAATTATTCAACTGACATTTATGACCATATTTGACTTTTCCACAGGCAGCCATTACAAAGTTTCCTTCGTTTCCTACAAAATTCGAATATGGCTGTTATTGAATATTTAACAGCATGTAACCACCACCAATAGAAGTTATGAAATGTTAGTACCTCGGTCACCCACAAGCCGCTTTGAAACATGATACCCCATCGTTTGTGCAAGAATCAGACAGTGATCTATCATGTTGATATCACCAATGAAAATGACATCAGGATCAATACGCAGAAAAGCACTGCCTGCCATCTGTCATAATGTGACAGCTGTGATGCCACGCTACACAAAAACATAATTTCTACTCACTAACACTACAAATGTCCTCACAGAAATTCATGCAACCCGCATAATGCTAATTCTGTAGGGAAGTCTGTCGTCAGGGAATGGTGGATGGACCCCTTATTGTGGTCTTATGATGTCAACTCTTGGTAAGCCTACTGCTTCCTAATCCACATCCATCTGAATTGTGAATCTTGATGGTAATCTGGGTAAATCTGGCTAGACATTTGTTTTTCAGCCGTTATGAAGAAACGAGACGTGAGTGGAAGCTTGAGAAAGGTGCCGCCGTCTCATGAGGCCAGCGTCAGATCACAGCTGAAGAAACCACTGTGTGAGTTCAACAGTTTATACCTTCTCCAGCCTTCCCTTAGTGGAATGAAAGAACCCTCCAGACCACTCGGTGGTTATATATTATCCACTAGGTGGCAGCACTGAACTGTGGTGTTTTATTTCCATGTACTCACCAGGTGGCGCGACTTATTCACTGCTGGCATACACTTGCTATAGTTATAAAATAATTGTTATTCCACAGTGATGTGCAGCAAACCATGTGTGTCTGATTCTGCAGTGTGACTTAAAGAACACTGTGCAAATATTCACCATGTTACTTGCACAGTGCTGTTTATTCCTGATATCAGAATGTTCAACATTCAATGAGGGGAGCGGTGGTCGCGCGGTAGAGCGCCGGACTGTCAATCAAGGGGATGGTGGTTCAATCCCACCTACCACCGTTTTGAAACTTAGGCAATTTCATCACCCCACATTTGCCTGTGTCTTTCGGAAGAGACACTAAAAGCTGGTGGTCCCTTCTGTCTGGTGTCTATGCCAGGGGAAGTAAAAGATCCCACATAGGGGGTAAATGTGTAACCTGTAGTTGACTCACAAATTCTAGAGAAGAACAACTCCTGTGTTAGCCCAAGTTTGGGCTATTTGGAGGTAATCACCTGAGAAACATTCTAATGTTCTAATGATGGTTAGTGATCTTATGCAGACATTCTGGTCTGGAAGACGGCAGTTACAGGCACCAATGGAGTTCAGTACTGTATGAGAGATAACTGGCTGCTAGTGTTTGCGTCTAATAAGAATATATATATATATATATATATATATATATATATATATATATATATATATATATATATATATATATTCTTATTAGACGCAATAGAGAGATATCTCCAGGTACAGGTGTACAAGTGTATTATTATATATATATATATATATATATATATATATATATATATATATATATATATATATAATACATTTTATACATATACACTTTGAAACCCACAGACTTGTTTACTACACTAATATGCATGTACATGCATATATACACCACACAACACACGCATGCACACATGCACAAATGCATATGCATGAACACACACGCACACGCACGCACACACACACGCATGCACACACACACACACACACACACATACACTTAATAGAGTAAAAAAATCATTTCATTACCAGGTAAACAAAAATAATTAAAATTCCAGAAACAAATTAATTAAATGAGCGATAAGTTGTGCATAGTAAACATACTGAATATACAGTCAGTGATAGTTAATAATAAATAATGCTGTATATGAACTGCACCTTGAAGTTACATTGTATACCGGTTGCTATGGCAAAAGCATTGTAGACTAGATTGTCAATACTGAGGAGATTAGAGTATCAGTACTGCAGAGTATCACTACTGTAAAGTATAAGTACTGATGACTAGAATCACAGTAGTGTATTGTAGAGTATTTGTACTGTATACTAGAGTATCAATACTGTAGATCTGAGTATAAATACTGGAGACTACAATAACATAACATTAGACTATCAGTATTGTGGACAAGAGTACACATTCTGTAGACCAGAGTATCAGTACTGTAGACCAGAGTATCAATATCGTAGACATTAATACTGTAGACTAGAGTATCAATACTGTAGACTAGAGTACCAATACTGTAGACTCAGGTATCAGCATTGTAGACTAGAACATAAGAACTGTAGACCAAAGTATCAATACTATAGACTACAATATCAGTACTGTAGATTAGACTGGAGTATCAGTACTGTAGATCAGAGTATAAGTACTATAGACCAGAGTATCAGTATTATAGATAAGAGTATCAGTACTATAGACCAGAGTATCAGTACTGTAGACCAGAGTATCAATATTCTAGACCAGAGTATTAGTACTGTAGACCAAAGTATCAGTGCTATAGACAAGAGTATCAGTACTGTAGACCAGAGTGTCAGTACTGTAGACCAGAGCATCAATGTTCTAGACCAGATTATTAGTACTGTAGACCAGAGTATAGTGCTATAGACCAGACACCAGAGTATCAGTACTGTAGACTGGAGTGAGTATCAGTACTCTAGACCAGAGTATCAGTATTGTAAACCAGAGTATCAGTTCAGCAGAGTATCAGTACTGTGACTGGAGTGTCCGTGTGCAGCCAGGAGTGGGGGAATGCACTGCCTGGGGCGTAGACAGCTGCTACTGAGCCCGGTGTGACTTGTACCAGTCAGTGCAGGTGTAGATGGTAGACACTAGGCCGTGTGAGGCTGAGGCTGAGGCACTACAATAGGCCTGGCCTGGTATGCCACTGACAGACCAACCCGTAGTCTACCTAGACCGGGTCTCTGCAGCATATGACATCAGGTGCAGCACTGTGACAGACGCACTTGTCACGATCTACAACTGCGGGAGTTTGTGTGATTCGGTTGACACTACTACGTCCAGTGTGAAGGTGTCAACTCTGAGGCCAAGAAAGTAGCCGGTGGTGGACAGTGATTACAGAGACTGACCACAGCAGTATCGACAGTTGGCAACCACCTCATCTACGGCTTTCTGTATCCCCAATCATCCATCCCTTCTCCTTCCATCTCCTTTTGTTCCTTTGTATTTTCCTTGCTATTCCACCATATTCCCCTTCATTTCAGTTCTCTGTCATCTCCTTTCCCCATCATCCCTCCTCCTTCATCATCTACATTCCTCAGCAGTGTCCTTTATAACTTTTCTCCTTCATCTTCATCATCCATCATCTCCTGCCATCTTCATCTCCATTTTCCTTTATCTCCCTCTCTTTCATCTCCCTCGTCCTTCATCTCCATCTTTCTTTAACTTCCTCTCCTTCATCTCTTCCTTTATCTACTTCCTCCATCTCCCTCCTCGTTCATTTCCCTCCTTCATCTCCCTCTTCATCTCCCTCCTCCTTCATCTCCCTCCTTCATCTCCCTCCTCCTTCATCTCCTTCCTCTTTCATCTCCCTCCTCCTTCATCTCCCTCCTTCATCTTCCTCCTCCTTCACCTTCATCTCCCTCCTTCATCTCCCTCCTCATTCATCTCCCTCCTTCATCTCCCTTCTCCTTCATCTCCCTTCTCCTTCATCTCCCTCCTTCATCTCCCTCTTCCTTCTCCTTCATCTCCCTCCTTCATCTCCCTCCTTCATCTCCCTCCTCCTTCATCTCCCTCCCTCTCCCCGCCTCCATGCTGTCACGCCTCATGCTCATGCTTGTGCTGTACCTTCGCAAGGAGATGCTCCGGAGACACGTCACTGTCACGAACCTCTCAGGTACGCACACGTCACTGTCACAAACCTCTCAGGTATGCACACATCACTGTCACGAACCTCTCGGGTACGCACACATCACTGTCACAAACCTCTCAGATACGCACATGTCACTGTCACGAACCTCTCAGGTACGCACACGTCACTTGTCACGAACCTCTCAGGTACGCACACGTCACTGTCACAAACCTCTCAGGTACGCACACCTCACTGTCACAAACCTCACAGGTATGCACATGTCACGAACCTCTCAGGTACACATATGTCACTGTCACGAACCTCTCAGGTACGCACATGTCACTGTCACGAACCTCTCAGGTAAGCACATGTCACTGTCACGAACCTGTCTGGAATGCACATGTCACTGTCAAAAACCTGTCAGGTATGCACACGTCTCAAGTATGCATGCCTTGTCAACATTAACTCCATTAACTCCATGGGTGCATAATATTATTTCAGGTATGCACGCATTACTGTCACAAACCTATGGTGCTGTGCCAACCACTCACGCTGTTTGGTTGACATCTGTGTTTTTGACATGACGTTTGTTGTGACACTCTACGACTCTGCGTTGAGGACTGAGGTTGTGGGACACTTTCTAGTGGTTTGGGCTGAAGGTTCAGTGGACTCATGACAATAGGGCGTGCAAGTCTCGCGCGCGAAAATGAGGCTGGGGCAGTTGGGGGCAGGAGGTCCATATACTCCATGTTAACATATAGGACTTTGTTTTGTTTTGGTCGTAATAATCGAACTGTCCCGAAATAGCGTATTTCAGTTATATTGTCCGAAGGATTATTACAAGCAGAAGTAATGGAACATTTTGCCGGTGACAATGATCACGGAAATCATGAATTTTAACCCTTTATTATGGTGGTTGCCATGGCAATAGCGGCAAGTACTTGTGTTTGGCGATCTTGACTAATAATGAAGAGTGCCAGTTTTCGCGCAGTTCAACCTGTTTGGGCCAAACGTATACATGTGTTATGATTATGTGCATTTAGACAACTTGTCAGATATAAATGCTTATCGAAACCACAATGTACAGCAATGTAAAACGCAAATCCCGTAAAAGACACATACGGCCTAGCATCGTGTCGATTATCTGCACTACGTAAATCGCTGTGTCTATGATCTAGTGTGATAAACTCAATATTAAATCGGACATTTAAGATAAGAAACGTATAACATAAGATATTTATGAACTGATTTTCCTAGTATTCATCAGTCGTTAGCAACAACTGTCATCCATCGTTAGAATATTATTCTTGTGTCCAGTCCCGAATTAGTCTTGCTTAGTCCCCAATAAGCTCCAGTCGCACGGAGTCACGCCATGTGTCGTGACCCACTTGCAGGCCCTATACTATGCGTGCACTGTCCACCGTTAGCTCCTAGACTTCAAAAAACCATTGAAGATCTATTTTTCAAATTTTGCATCGATGTTTCTTAAGGTACTACCAATATCCACTAGAAATAAAATGTTAGTGTGACAGACTCAGTCGAGAGTCTGTGTGAGAGTCCTGTGCCACTGTTACAAGCCTTGAGCAAATTCGTTCACTCGACATTGTTCCAGATGACTCGGCTGGAAATGGTTGGGAATTTCAAACGAGTTAATTGTTTTTGGTTGTTAATGTTAGAAATGTCTGTGTGTAGTGTGCAGGCAATTTAACGGTTTTTAACAGTGTTAATTCTCCAGCGTGGTATATGTTTCTTTTGTGCCGACCCGTTCATGTAATTACCTGCTTCATTTACCAATTTAACAACATTCCTTTTTCTATCATTAGAACTTCTCATACGATCCGAGCAGCTACAAGGCATACTTTGGCACACTCGGAATCTAATCTAAGGTAGCTGTCATTGGCTAAATCTGGTGTAGTTACCATGGCAACCCAGTATAAAAGTGGGGAACAGACCGCATGACTGATGCCAGACCCAAAGGTAAACGCTGCTGCCCGAGGCTGCTTTTTTAGCCCCAGTTCTTGACCTACATGTGAAGATACAGTGTGTCGAGCAGGGAGTTGCTATTTCTGCCAATCTGTTCAGTCACCGGGAGTTGGATTTATCTCAACGGTAGCCACGCGTGTGATTAAATGTGGGCAGGTAGATAGGATTACTGAAATACACCGGGCAAACTGTGAGGGTATTATTGGGCTAATTTGGATAATTTGTTCAGATTAGTTCTGGCATGGGGTGTAGGTAGATTATTCCTGAGGTTTTGGTAGATTTATTTTGATCTCTTAATTTGTTTGTGCTATTTGTGTACAGTAAAAAAAGATAAATGTCTCGGGGACATAGCCATACGCAGAGACCAGTCCACCCGTCATTTGGATGGGTAAAACCCATTATGGACCGGTAGAAATCAAATAAAATCAATTTTTTTCAGAACAACAAGATTACATTCTACATGTGCAAACAAAAAGAAAAGTATTGTTACATGGTGGTCACATGGCACATTTTGTGCTGTCTTCCTGTGAAATATGGGTTGACGGGTGGTGGATGGGTAAACAAATTAAGTAGCAAAAAAGGACTTCAAAAACCACAGATTTTGTCAGTTATGCTTTAAAATGGTCATAAAATGCATTTTAAGTTTCTGAAGTGGCTTCACAGTTAACAACCACGTGTCCACCAACATGTGTTATCCTACATAAGGCTATTAAGGGATAGTTACAGGAAACTTGGTATGGTTTATCTGCTCATATAGCTTTAGTTGTGTTCATTATTTTCTTTTCCTATACATACTACATTTGTCTAGCCACTATAGCATGAGCGTGTATGCACTACATGTAGGAGGGTTCTCCAGTGCATAGCGCTATCTCTGTGTCAGTAGTTTGTGATATATTTTGTTCATTTTACCTATGACAGTCACCACACCAGGGCCAGGTAGTTGACCTTTCGTTCAGTTTGTTTGATTTAGCCATGTCCGGATGCAAACTTGTTTATTCATAATCTCATTTGCAAACACGTGTTCATCCTGTCTGATCACATCTTCAGTCTACTGTCTCTGCCACTTGTTACTACTGTTGCCTAAATTGGTGCTCACAATTTTTAATGATATTGTACATTGTAAATCTAAGGAGTTGCGGCGTATGTTATTATGTGCTGCCTGGCATTGCTGTTTCAACAGATACTGTAAACAATCTGTTCTATTCAATTTATGTACAGTTATAATTATCGTTTACTGGTATCAGATTCCCACTACAGTGTACCATGACTTGGTGAGACTGTCTGTCTGATCACGGACTGATCAAGCAAATGTCACAGCATTTCAACATGAAATATTCTTCACCTGAAAACTGAATTGCAGTGTGAAGACAGCAATCATGTTTGCTGCGTAAACATGACTTCCATGTTTATTTGCATTGTGGCTGTTTACTGAGCTTTAGACAAAGATAAATTCATTTGAGATAGTATAGAACTGAGTTTTAATTAAATATTTGGCATAACTATTTACACATGTGTAATTCTGCGTGTTGTATGTGCTTCGAAAAGCCACAAATCACATGGCAACAATAGCAGCAGTTGCCTGTAATCATTAAGTAATACAAAAATTTAATATTGTGTCAAACATTTCCAGATGTTTGGTTACATTGAATGGTTACACTGTTGGTATGTTTCATATTATATATTTTGCAGTCTTGAAGGTAACATTGTGATAAAATATTATACAATCTGATATATTATTAGTGCTGCAAAAACACTGGAGTGTCGTTTTAAAATAGGTTTTCTCCTATTATTTATGTTTGATAATTCAGATTTGACATGTTGTAAAAGGAGCCATCGTCGACTACTTTTTACAACATCTGAAGAGTATTGTAAATTTAAGGTAGCCTAACTATCATTGTTTAAGATATCATTTGTTATGTTTGAATTGCTAAATATCAATACAGCATCCTGCTTTTTTCCCCACAATAAATAAAGAAGTTTGTTTTATGGAATGGCTAGCTAGTAGCTAGTAGCTACTGGTCACTGGTCAGGGTTGTTAAGTGCAGAGATGTCTCTCATGGCTATTTGGGTGTGGAGGAGTAAATAAAATTGGTTGAGTGGATGTATGTGCAACAGTTGTATGTGTCCGTCTGTGTGTGTCAGTTACTGACAGCCCACGTTGTTACTAGTCACGCCAGAATGTACTCATGAAGTCTGCCCGGCACACTCTGGGTCATCCGCCTGGAATGTGGTGCCGAGGCTGGCAGCGTGCCTGTCACAGACCTCATTGTTTTCATAATACATCATCAAGTGTGTGTTGATGTTTTGGACAAGTCCATTCACCAACAGGGGTGATGGGTTGACCATTTAGCCTCAGAATAACCCGACAAACACAAGAGTAGTATTTTGTGAACACATCATTAAGCGCTGCCCATCCCTGGTGTGTTATCAAGAAACCAGATATTCCAGGTTTTGATAGGTAATCAGCGTGTTTCATATAACGGCTGCCAAAGAAGTTGGGTTGTGTTTTGATGACCCAAGTTGAGCTGGCAGATTAGTTCGCTGACCCCCAGCTGGGTCGATATGGTTCCACTCATCGCGAGACTGACTAACTGCTTCCAGTCAATCGCTGCTCCCTAGTGGATTCGGTTGCATTCAGCCTTAAGGGTTACGCGGCTTCCCCTGCCTGGGAAGTACTGGGGATAGTATATAGTGGGTGACTGTGTGAGTCAGTGTACACTTCATACTTCCACTGTTTCTGCATCTTGCACAAGAACGCACACGACAGATGAGCGTGGAATGTGACTGAATCTGTTTCCGCTCTGGAATTAAATATGTGTGTTTGGGTGACGGCAATAGAGGATTATAGGACAGGCTTGTGACTGGACACAGGATGTGAAGTTGTGATGTACCTCCGCTATCACGGCCTCCGACTGAATCAACTCAATCGCAGTCTGGCACAGGTCTGGTCTTACAAATGTTGGAAGCACCTAGCAAAGGCAAGTAAGTCATATGTTGGTAGATGTGTTCTCAATGTCACAGTACAACGGGCACGGACTCATTAATTAAGTCAGGAGAAATTACTTTCTCCAGGAGAAATTGCTGTCCAAATGAAATAACTCCCTCGAGGTGAAATAACTTTCTCCAGACCTGGCCAGTGTTGTGTTGTGACTATCCTTCGATCTTGGCTCCTTATCCAGGCCTCTTTTTAGTCACATCAATTCCTTAGCCATGTCTCCTGTGTGTCAACACATTGGCCTTAAGCGATTCTGAAAACAAATCAGTCTACTGGCCTTAATTTATTTGCCAGGGTTTTTATTTCCAGGCAATCCTTCCACACGTGTTTGTCCTCCAGAGCAATCCCTTAGCTTCTGGTTCATCTCCTGGGAATTCCCTGGGCATTATTTAACACACAGGTCAATCCCATGGCATTCCTTAAACTTGCGGGACAATTCCTTGGCAGCCGTATATTTTACAGCTTAGTTACCACTTACAAGGTGATCTTGTGGTCTTTATGTCTTTATCAAAACAACTCTTGAATTCAGTTTGCCCAGAATAACCAGATGACGTGACTTAACGTTATCAAAGAACCAGTGTAGATTAGATAAGGATAGTCAGTACTCAGTGGCATAGAGGTTAGAACATATCGTCTTTCAGTTGAGAATTTCCATATTTGGATCGTCTTGTTGCTGTTTTGTTCACTTATCTGTGTGATGAGAACTGGCTACAGACAATGGACCTGGGTGGTGGATATTCATGTTTAAACAGACTTCTCACAATAACTACAGGATGGCTGAATACTTCCTAGAGAGGTTTACATGGTGTTTACCTGAACAGATTTGTTAGGTGTAATTGACAAGTCGTGATGACTGGACACTATGCTTTTTATCTCTCTTGTTAAGGAAGACAGCATATAATGAATGAATGGAACCAGTAATTTACATGTACATATTTAGTAAATGTTACCAGTGTGAATATATCAGTAAAAAAAAAATTGTGTTATTGATATATTCACAGCCAGCTTACACATGTACGCATGTAAGCACGTACACATGCATACATGCATGCACACACACTAGTGGACTGTCAATACATGTAGTCCCAGCATGCCAGTGTCATTCACCACCCTTGTGCTGCCCTGGGTGGTGATTGTGTTATGTTAAACATTGTGCTCTGTAGTTACCCTAAGGGCAGCCCTCAGTTCTTTTCCATTCAGACACAGTCCAGCGATCATGTTCTGATGATGTCATTCAAGCGACACTGTGTCTCCAAGTCTTAGCCAGCATGTTTACATGGTCTAGTGATGACATAGACACATTCTTCTGTGTTATCAGATAAACTGTGGATTTCTAAAGGTGTTGGAGAAACATATTCAACATGTTTTATACACTGGAATGTTGTCAGTGCCACAGAATGGCAAACTCCAGAACGCTAGATCAGTTCAGCAACAGTTGCCTATTAAATAACTTGTGATATTATAATAATTTAAGGAATAATAACCTATGATACCATGTGTAATTACTTGTTTCTATTGGATATCCGTTATAACAATTTGAAAATGTTTCAAACATTTGCATTAAAGAGTCTTGTTGTTTGATTTGTCAACGTTGAGCATTATGAGTTGTAATACAGATCATCCCTCGGAGGGGTTCTGTTTATGAATGGAGTGTTTGTATTACGTTGTGGAGTCAGTCGTTTGGTACTGTTGACCTCATGGACGGTGGAACACTGACCATTCACAGATCAGCACAGTCGAGTGACCACAATGAATGACAGCGTTCATATCTACACATCTATGTTCCCGCGCTGTAAGGTACGCAGCCAGTTTGTGGGTGCAGGTTCAAACTAAACGCACGTTCACTGATGTCCTCGTACTTCCTGGCACTACCAGTACAAGTCGGTGAGGATTCTGTCAATGTAGGAGACAGAACAGGAACAATCTTGGATCCTGTGACAATACATCAATGCTGGAGTCCTGTGTGACATATCGTAGTCACTGATAAGGCGGACTCCTTACAACTGTCCCAGTGCCTGTGTCAATGCTGGTGGAGACGGGCTCAGAGATGTCTCTATGGTCGGCCATCATGCCGTGGAAGGGCGGATATCGCCAACTGAAGGCGAATGTCGGGGACACATGTGACAGGTTTATGCACCATTATCTGCTTGCTCCATTCACGCCAGCCGTGGGTAAGTGTCAACCATCTTGTCACAGCTTATCACTGGCTCGTGTACGGTCCTGGTTGGTGTCTAGTCCTATGACAGTTGTGTGACAACATCTTGTGTAATGGCCACTAAGGTTTACTGAGTGAAACTGAGTCATTGGCTCATGTGAACAGTATTGAATCAGTCCACCCATGACTGCGGCAGTAAGTTGATAGTCGTGTTTATGATTCTGGCTCTGATCTGATAATTTATCTGAGGATTGTAGTTGTACAATAGCATGTAACATGCATAGCTTTATCTAGAGGTCCGACCACCCATCATTTGGATGGGTAACATCTGTTTTGGACAGGTAGAAATTTCAGACAGGTAATGGTAAATTTGGACAGGTAAAAAATAAAGTGTAAAAAAGGTCTTCAGAGTACATATGTTGGCAGTTATTCATTGAAATTGTATACCGGTATGATGTGTTTATATGTGTATCTGGACTGGCTTCCATGTATGTGAGTTGACACACACACACACCACCACACACCACACACACACCACACACCACACACACACACACACACACACACACACACACACACACACACACACACACACACACACACACACACACACACACACACACACACACACACACACACAAAAACCCACACACACACACACACACACACACACACACACACAACACACACACACACACACACACACCACACACACACACACACACACACACACACACACACACACACACACACACACACACACACACACACACACACACACACACACACACACACACCACACACACACATTACACACACACACACACACACACACACACACACACACACACACACACACACACACACACACACACACACACACACACACACACACACACACACACACACACACACACACACACACACACACACACACACACACACACACACACACACACACACACACACACACAAAACACACACACACACACACACACACACACACACACACACACACACACACACACACACACACACACACACACACACACACACACACACACACACACCACACACACACACACACACACACACACACACACACACACACACACACACACACACACACACACACACACACACACACACACACACACACACACACACACGTCTACCTGCTGCCTTTACCACAATATTTTTGGACAATTTGGGATCCTGCACAAAGGCCTGGTACTGTGACTCATGATTTTGATCATAATCAAGGCTAGTGGTTGTAGATCTGTTGTGATTTGACTTGGCTTTTTAATCATGCCTTACGACATGACCACAGCATGATTATGTCAAAAGTGGAAATTGTTTGTTGCATCATAGCAGTTAAACTGAATACAGATGTAATTATGTGTCCTACCAAAACTCCATCCTCTGGACAGTGCTACGTACTTAGAGATACTCGACATTATTTCCCAATGTTTTCGTACAGTTCTCATGTTTGATGTGATGTAAAGTTGAAAACTTTTTACAACACCACAACTCCCCCGAAGTCCACAAGTTATATAAAATGTCAACAGATGTTTGGTTGACAGTCGACATGGTTTGGAACAGTTGTGGAAAATGTGTAGCTTTCTGAGCATTTGATTAACATTCATCAGATGTCTTGATTAAACACTAGAACTAATAAAAACCTGTAACTAACAAAAAATAAAAAAAACATATGGGGAAAATGTTGACACATTTACACCTACATAAATGCATACACACATATACAAATACACATGCACACACACATACTAGTTTGTTTATTGTTAAATCGCTTAGGCTTGAGATGCACTGGGTTAAGGCCATAGGCTGATACTGTGGGTCAACAGCAGGTAGCATCTTTATCCCCTGCAGAGAATTTGTTGTCCCCATGTCCCTTATGTAAAATCCCATGCAGAAAGCACTGCCAGATATCAGTGTCTCTTCTGAAACACACAGACAAAGTGGGGTGAACTAAAATGTTAGTAATGGTACTCGTTTCAAAATGGAAGCATTTGACCAACATTCTGCCTCACCTGTGGAATGATAGATGGCTATACATGGTAATAAAACATGACAATACCACTCTTCATCATAATAATATGTACAATAAATATAACATTCTGTCAGAATAGGAGGCTTGTTTGTGTATGTAAGCAACGAAATAGCCAGCAGCCAGTAGTTATCAGTACTGTTGCTGGAGGGCGCCTCTTGCTCATGCAACAATGTTTCATGTTGCTGAAGTTATGACTGTGCCTAGTCATAGCTAATAAACTACTCTTGAAGTGTAGGTATTTCTCATTTGTTCCTGCCGTCTTCCAGGTGTGCAGAGTTCACCTGTACTAATACTTTCATCTCACAGAGACCGCTGGATGAATGGAACTGTTTATCTACTGATTGGGCTAATGCCAACAGTGTGAATAAGCGTAAAAATAAAACTGACATATTTGTGATACGAGTGAGTCACACAACAATGTAGCATTGTTGTACTCGTGATAAGCCATGCTGGTTTCCTTATCCTCTTGACGTCTGAATCCTACCAAGCTGGGTGGTTATCTTTTAATCACATAACCATGAGGAGAATGAGAAGCAAACACCTGCATTCCTGATACTCACCTGTCCTTACAGACCGCAGTGTGTGTGACACTCACCTGTAGGGCACTGAAACAAGTCGATTTACTTAATTGTTATCTCCCAGATTAGGTTTCCCGTAGTTTGGAAAATATTTACAACCATTAAGGTTTGCTGTGAAATGTGGCTATTTCACAGTAAAAGTGCCTTTTTATTGCTTCTTTTAGTGGTATTTATACAGGTCTTTGTCCTGATTAAATTTGATAAAATTTGATATTTTTTATATAATTTTTCATGGTGGCCTGTACATCAGCGATCTTTTAGATCTTAGTAGAGCTGTGCAGGCCTCCATAAATTAATCAACTTTTATCATGAATTATCACATCTTGTAAATGTACAAATTAAATTCACGATTGAACTAAATACATTATTTTTCTTCTGTCCATTTATTCAATGGATAAAAGATACTTTACTTCGGCATAATAACCATGGAACTAATTTTATGACCCAAATAGTACATCAACATTTTTTGAAATACAGATTACCGGTAGATCAGATTAGAAGAGTGATTGTGGTTCCAAATAATTGGGTGTTTACAGTTCAGTGCAAACAGCAGGCTGCTGTGTGGATGTAAGTAATTGTACAGAAAACATCAACACGACAACAAATCACATGCATAACCAGAAGTTATTTGGCTCCTAACTCTATATGGGTGATATAGGGCGTAAAAGTGGCCAACTTATTGCGATTGTATGTGCATCTCCACCCAGGTGCAAATGTCCACTGGCCTCTTTCCATGTTCATTGGCTTCCTAGGATCACTGGCTTCTCTGATCCATCAGTTGGTGATGTATTTAAAAATCACAGTAGCATTTATTTGGAGTTTGTGATTCAGAACGGGATTGCTGCTGGTGAATGGTGAGCCACCCTTCAGAGGGCAGCACTGGTTGTTTCCTGGAGCCATTTAGCACGCTATGATCGGTGAAGTTCTACTACAGAAATTCAGTGCTCTGCAAGACTGAAAGAGTAAAAGTGTAATCGTGATGATTGTAGTGCTTGGCATGACAAACAATTTTATGACCCAAATAGTAGGCCATAAATTGTAGAACTAGAGATTAGTGTATATCAGATAAGGAGTGTGAGTAACCATGCTGCCAGATAATGGTGGTGTTTACTTTGTAGTGCAAACAGCAGCCAACTGTTATTGATGTGAGCAGTGCAAACGTGGTAAAAAAGGCACGATAAACATTTGTTACATGTCGGAAAAACAGTTGTAAAAACACTCGCTAATGCTAATGCAGCAACATCCCAGTTCAGTTTTCATTCAGCAGTACTATGGAAATATTGCATGGTGACTGCAGAAAGTAAACGGTCGAGGGAAATGACTGTACTGTGATCAGTGTAATGAAGGTGTTCACTGCTCCTCATAAGTGAAGAAAGCTAGGTTTGCAGGACACCAGAACAACTGTTTTTGGGTATAATGGGTTTCTTTACTGGGCATGTCTATTGGTGTGACTAATATTTAGAGTAATAGTGATATAAGACACGTCATTTCTTCCTCTATAGTTTTGTATCAAAACATCAGTTGATATTTATTAGGCTTTATTAGAATGCCATCAATATAAAAAAAAAATTATGCAGTTGATCACTGCTGTGGTTGGTTTATTGCTGCATGAGTGGGTGTGAACTGGTTAGACACTGAGGCCTCTCAGCCAAGTCTCTCTCCTGGCCCTCAGTAATTGTACACAGCTAAAGAGTAACATGTTATCTCTTGCTCTGTGGCACCAGGTAATGAGAGGTAGATTACAATCACGATCTGCCCTAAGATCAGGACCATATTGTAGTCACTGACACCCTGTGTGACTCTATACATGTACACTTATAGTCCGTGTCACTTGATACGCCACTGTTACCATACATATTTGTGGCCATTAGAGCGTTCCTTAGGCCCCTTTTGAAAATGCGTCCAACTTTCACAGCACAGTAAACGTCAAAGATCTGACCTCTTGTATGGAATTCGTCAAAATAACGCCCTTGTTTTTCACCAAAACACATACACACAATGTTTGAATCCTGTATTTTGAAGTGTTGATGAGTTTGGTAAACTGTTAGTGTGTTTGGCAAAAGAGCTGTGGCATTGTAATGTATGTGTTTAGTGACCTACTTATTGTTGTCAATTGAAAAATGCAGTATAATATAAAACATAACCTGCCAAGTACAGGGGATGTATAACTGTTCGAAATTATCTATGAATGTGTCGATTGTGCAGTGTGTGAATTTTAATGCACTTGATTGGATAAAATAATGAGCACAGTGTACATGTTCTATATTATACTGCATCTTTCAATTGACAGCAATAAGAAGTTAAGAACTTACAGTCAAATATTTGTGATAGTCCTAGAGTACCCCCCGGTAGTTATGAATCACCAGCAGTTATACTTGGTAGAGTCAATACATTTCTTTCTATCATGTAAAAATAGAAATATGCTACACATAAGCATTTCTCAAAAGCAAACATACGGTTTAAAAATTTAAATTTAAAAAACAAATAGTAATGTGCTGTATGAAAATATTAAATAATAAATACTATATATCAGTCATTTTATGAACAAAATGTTGCAAATCTATAACTTAGTCTATTACGTATTGAACAAATTGATTATATGCGTAGGTGTGTAAATTTATAAATACCTAAAATCCTAACACATCCATCTTCAAATAAGTGAAATGTGTAATTGGCACATACTTAAACAACTACACCAGACACAAACACCAAATACAAGTACAGATCCTGGAAAAGGTCAGCACACAGAATTGGGGTATTAATAGACACACACATTTGCTGACATACCAACTGACAATGCCATCGTTTGCTCCTGTAGACCAGAAGCGGAGTGGTAGCAGTAGCGTGACTAAGCCCAGCGCGATCGCGCCCATGAAGCGAGCACACCAGCCCGACCTGGTGACAGACTCCCTCAGTAACTCGTATGCTCCGCCTGAAGTGCGCCACCTGGAGGCGTTGTGTGAAGCTCGCACGAGGCAGCTCAGTCACGCCCGAGTCGAACTGCAGCAGAGCGCCGTCGCGGTCGAAGCCCTGTCTGTGCTCGTCAACTACCTCTGTGACAATGTGAGTACTGTCAACTGTCACTGTGACAATGTGAGTACTGTCAACTGTCTCTGTGACAATGTGAGTACTGTCAACTGTCTCTGTGACAATGTGAGTACTGTCAACTGTCTCTGTGACAATGTGAGTACTGTCAACTGTCTGTGACAATGTGAGTACTGTCAACTGTCTCTGTGACAATGTGAGTACTGTCAACTGTCTGTGACAATGTGAGTACTGTCAACTGTCACTGTGACAATGTGAGTACTGTCAACTGTCTCTGTGACAATGTGAGTACTGTCAACTGTCTCTGTGACAATGTGAGTACTGTCAACTGTCTCTGTGACAATGTGAGTACTGTCAACTGTCTCTGTGACAATGTGAGTACTGTCAACTGTCTCTGTAACAATGTGAGTACTGGGTCAACTGTCTCTGTGACAATGTGAGTACTGTCAACTGTCTCTGTGACAATGTGAATACTGTCAACTGTCTTTGTGACAATGTGAGTACTGTCAACTGTCTGTGACAATGTGAGTACTGTCAACTGTCTGTGACAATGTGAGTACTGTCAACTGTCTATGTGACAATGTGAGTACTGTCAACTGTCTCTTTGACAATGTGAGTACTGTCAACTGTCTTTGTGACAATGTGAGTACTGTCAACTGTCTATGCGACAATGTGAGTACTATCAAATACTTCTGACAATGTGAGTACTGCAAAGTATATCTGTGACAATGTGAGTGCATGTATTGTAAAATACCTATGTGACAATGTGAGTACTGTTGACTAATGACTACGTCTGACAATGTAAATACTGAGAACTACCTCAGTAACAAAGTGTGTACTGGTGACTGTCTGTGACAAGTTGAGAACTGTTGAATCTATCTGTGACAATGTGAGTACTGTCAGCTATCTCTGTGACAATGACAACTCAGTCCTGTCATATTTTGTCAACAAAACTTATAGCTACATAATGCCACACAGTATGATTACCAGGTAATATTAATGTGAAATTATAACCGATACACTTACAATACTAAATACAAGCATACCATGTATTATTACTATATAATTATTATATATATCATGGGATATACAAGTTTCATAAACATTTATTATACACATTTTATAAGAAAGTCCATATAAATATTTGAGATACAAAACAAAGGTATCTGTAAATACGTCTGAATATGTTTTCAGTTGAATGCATTCTCGTGTCCACGGGTGACAGCGAGACTAGAACGCAGCGAGACTCAGCTGGCTCAGGTGCGACAACACACAGGTGAGACAACTCTTTATGTCTGTCTCTCTTGCTCTCTCTCTCTCTCTCTCTCTCTCTCTCTCGCTCTCGCTCTCGCTCTCGCTCTCGCTCTGCTGCTCTCTCCGCTCTCGCTCTCGCTCTCGCTCTGTCTGTCTGTCTGTCTGTCTGTCTGTCTGTCTGTCTGTCTGTCTGTCTCCCTCTGTCTCCCTCTCTCTATCACTCTCTCGCTCTCGCTCTGTATGTCTGTCTGTCTGTCTGTCTGTCTGTCTCTCTCTCTCTCTCTCCCTCTGTCTCCCTCTCTCTGTCACTCTCTCTCGCTCTCGCTCTCACTCTCGCTCTCGCTCTCGCTCTGTCTGTCTGTCTGTCTGTCTGTCTGTCTCTCTCTCTCCCTCTGTCTCCCTCTCTCTGTCACTCTCTCTCTCTCTCTCTCTCTCTCGCTCTCGCTCTCGCTCTCGCTCTCGCTCTCGCTCTCGCTCTCGCTCTCGCTCTCTCTCGCTCTCGCTCTCGCTCTCGCTCTCGCTCTCGCTCTCGCTCTCGCTCTCGCTCTCGCTCTCGCTCTCGCTCTCGCTCTGTCTGTCTGTCTGTCTGTCTGTCTGTCTGTCTGTCTGTCTGTCTGTCTGTCTGTCTGTCTGTCTGTCTGTCTGTCTGTCTGTCTGTCTGTCTGTCTGTCTCCCTCTGTCTCCCTCTGTCTCCCTCTCTCTGTCACTCTCTCGCTCTGGCTCTCTCCCTCTGGCTCTGTGCATCATTAAATAACTCATACGGAAAATCTATCATTAAAAAGGCTATAAAGAAAATCTAACATTAAAAAACATATAAGAAGAATCTGTCAGTAAAATACCCGTGAAGATAATGTGTCATTAAAAAGCTCTCATAAACCTATCACAAGAAAGCTTGTAAGGAAAATCTCTCTATTAAATAGAAGAATGCCATTTAATATTATCTGTTATGATATGTAAGGAGATTTTCCTAAACGTAAAATCTGCACAATTCTGCAGTGGTATCACTGGGGACACTATTTCTGTGACACACTAAGTTCTAATGAAATGGTCCCAGATGTGCCAATTTATGTTGTTGAAACCCATATTTTTGACTTGAAACCTTGTAAAGTCCCATACTGATTCATAGAACATTTTGCATTGGTGAACAAAACTATAAAATTCCTCTTTCATTAGAGTATTGCCATCAGCTAGACCACACATATACCTGCATAAAAAGGTTTTGCTCTGTCAGACCAAACATGCATCCGGTCCTATCACGAATTTGTTTGGTATCAGATGAATCGGAACTTTATAAATTTTTTTACTTGATTTTACACTTGTGGACTGAACGAAAGAAAATATGTTTTATATGAATTTATTTTAGCAAACCCATAATCAGCCATGTTATGGCAGTACTTCTACCGAAATCTAGGAAACATTCTTAGGAAGTCCCTGGGGTATGGCCTGGTGGTGGTGTAAGTGAGATAGTGCATTACACATTGTGAGTCAGACTGTTATCTCAGACAGGGAAGGTGCAGGGCACCACTGGAGCAATGTAGATATCACTGCTCTTTCTCCAGGCTACAAGTTGATACCTACATCTGGATAAGGTCTCTTCATAAGGTCTCACTCTGTCTCTTGCAGTAAATTGGGCAGGAGACTTGGGGGTGAAAACAAACACTGTGATTTTTTGTTTTGTTCTTTTCAGTGGCAAACATTGTCCTGATTTGAAATAACAACCTGTGAAATATAACACTACATGTGATAGATACAGTTAGCTACCTCAGCCAGCTCTGTGTTGTTACGCTAACTTTGGGGGTTGTCTAACAGCATAACCTCCCTGATGCTGATGTCAACTTGCTTCTTTCTAGTTCATTTACATCCATGGACTGCTGGCTTCTGATCTGCAGAAACCCCCTCAGAGTACAGTATACAGCATAGAACCTTTATGGGGTTGTTGAGTTTCGTGTTTGCCTGTTACTCTCCAGTGAATGAACCATGTTATAAGACATTCTCTAGATGAATGACTGTCAGTTTTTGACAGGGTGGGTGAGACCTGGTTATTATTTGTTTTTAACAATCTTGTATTTGAAGTAAACTATTTCTAAACAAAACTTCTATTCTGGAGTTTTGCATCTTTTCACATAAAACCGATTTACTATTCAGGGATTGAAATTACACCTTACATTAAGTTTTCATGTGACAAGTGAATTGTTGTTTGGACGAGTAGATAATTTTATGAATTCTGAGCCGTACTACTGTATTATTACACAGGAAGAAGAAAGATTGGAAAGGAAAAAGCTATAGAAGTAATATCTGTTGTTTCTTGCAGAACAACTTATCATCCAGCGAGATGCTCTCATCAACGAGATTCAGTGCATCAAGCAGCAATATGCAGATGCAGAGGAACAGCTATTCGACAAACACCAGATGGCGCTCAAGGCACTGGATGAACAGTTGCGCTCCACCCACCAGGGGGAGCTGGAGCAAGGTCAGAGTTCAACCTGTGTATACTATCTGCCCGCCAATGGAGTTTAATATTAATCTTTTGTAATTTTCGTGATAGTGTTGTAAACAGAGCTGAACAGCGTTTTATTTTGGTTTTTAATGTCGTAATAAAGTTATTAAATGTAAATGATAAAATTAAATGATAGGTAAAATGTATGTTAATTTAACAACATAAAACAATAATTTGAATACAAAAATTATAAGACAAAATCCATGTCTAATAACAATATTAATGAAAATATTAAATTATGTTGCTATTAGATATAAGATAAAAAGGTGTGTTTGACAGTGACTAAAAATAAAAATAAAATATTTATATTCTATATGGCTAATTTAAAACATGTCCTACAGTTGAGCTGTGTCACCGAGCAACAGAGGTGACATTGCGGGAGGCCGGGGAGCAGCGATTGAAGGAAGAGCAGCAGAGACATCAGGAGCAGATGAGCTCCTGTGAGCAGGAACATCGACAGCACATCCAGCGGCTCACTCAGGAGCACACACAGACCGTCACAGGTCCGTCTTCTCTTGGGTCCTTGTGGGGTGGGGTCCATGTCACACAGCCCATCACAGGTCTGTCTTCCTTTGGGTCCTTGTGGGGGTGGGGTGGGGTGGGGATCTGTCTGCCTCTTTATAGAAAGGCAAATTATCCCGGGTGTTTGCTCCTGCCCGCCCTCCCATGTCGGTTCATGCTGATGTTCCAACTCAACTTTGGTCTTCCTCTTCTTTTTCAACCAGCTTCTTTTGTTACCTCTGCCATAGTAAGTCTCTTCTCCCCCAGTCTCCTACATCTCCTGTCTGTCTCACACTGCTGCTAACTACCTTAACTTCCTGCTCTTCCCGCCAGTTTCCCTCTGAGAACATATACAAGTCGCTGTCAGTTAGCAGAACAGATTTTTCGTTTTACACAGAAGTGTACTGTATATTTGTTTAGTCCACTTAATGAGTTGCTAGTCTCTGACTGGAACAAAGTATTTAATATTGTTATTTTTTACATTTTCAGACCTCAAAAATGAACACACCATAAAGTTGGAAGAAATTACGGCGAGATTTCAGGATATAAAATGTTCGCTGTCGGTGAGTCAACGGTTTGTCGACTTGAAATGGAAACTTACAGCGCCTGTTGAAGGTTTCAACTTATAATTTAGTGATATTTTAAATATGTAATCTTATGACATTGCATATCCGGTATCCATCATGGTTCCCGGGCGTATAAATAACAATATTGACAAATGGAATATTGTTGATTCATTCCAAGAATGAATACACTTTTCCAAGGATTTAGGTGCAACAGAAATTACATTATTATTGTATTTTATGTTGGTAGATTTGTCTGTTTGTTCTATGTAATAACATACATTGTAGTGATCTTATGAAGACTATTTAAGTTTAGTATAATTTAAGTAGTTCTGCATGTGTGATTAATTTTATTAATCAAGTGCAGTAAAAATAAACTTAGCAATTTTGATAAGTTAATCAGATCCTATAAAAACATATTTTCAATATATTTGATACTTGATGTATCACAGGAGAAAGTGGAGCGACTGATGACAGAATGTGACAGCCTCAGACACAGTCAGCAGGTGAACTTGGAACACTTTGAGAAACAGTCGGACCTCAAGGTGTGTGACACAGTGTGACACAGGGCGCCTAGATTTGTCCAATGTTGTTTCACTATAACCTAACTATAATCAATCAAGTGTATGTTACTGTTTCTCTCCAGGATGGTTTGCCTCTTTTGTGCAAAAAATCTCGGATTAATCTAAACCCACTGGCAGAAAATTTATGCATTTATTTTGTAAATATTTTGTTATGGGTTTTTCATTAACATTTTTAGGATTAATAACTCATTAGGATGGCAAATATTTTATTCAGAATATCAGTTCTCAAGGTCTGTAGCTGCTGTTAAAATTATTGGTGTGACTACAGCATTTATAGCCAGTGTACACAAACTTGTTTCTCACAATACATGCTGCAAGAATGATATAAATAAACAACAAACATGACTAATTAACATGACCAGCATAAAAGAATAATTCTCAAAACAATTGTGACTGCACCCAACCTTGCCAATTGTAATCAAATGTCTATTTATTTGTACAACAACAACAATGTATACAGTTCATGTAAAACAACATTTACTGAGTACCATGGTACTTAAAATTAACAATACAAAAACAACTGTGGCGTGACACATGTCCCCTGTCCCTGTCCACAGGCGAGACATGCCCTGGAGCGGTGCCAGTACATGAGGGACGAGATTGACAGTCTCAAGTGTGTTCTTGAACTACGCGGTGAGGAAGTGCAGGGACTGCGGCTGCAGAAGGAGAAACTACAGAAACAGGCAAGTACACGTACCACCCACAACCTGTGTAAGTAATGGGTAAAAACACTTGAGCATTAAATAAATAAATACTTGTTTAAAATTGTCCCCAACAGTTTGTTGAATGGTAGGTAATCAGTATGGAAATATTTTACTTTTTCAAACTGCATTTCCTACCATTCTAGATGACACAAAAATGCTATATAATGGATAATATATATATATATATATATATATATATATGTATATATGTATATGTTTGTATATATATATATATATGTATGTATGTATATATATATTTATATATATGTATATATATATTTATATATATGTATTTATATATTTATATATATGTATATATATGTACACAACATACAAAAAAGTCATACATATATACATATCAATATACGTGTATGTGTACTGGGTATGTATATATAATAGAGAGAGAGAGAGAGAGGAGGGAAGGGAGGGAGGGAGAGAGAGAACTAGCTAGGAAGGGAGAGTGTAGCATAGCAGAATGTATACATTTAATGCATGATTTTCAGTAACTTATACCAGGCATTGCTCTAGCTGCTGTGTGAGTGATGACGTTGTTGCTGTGGGTGATGATGTTGTTGCTGTGAGTGATGACGTTGTTGCTGTGAGTGATGATGTTGTTGATATTCCCAGTTGGAGGAGCTCCCAGTGGCCCAGGAAAAGATTCTGTCCCTGCAGCAGAAGGTGGAGAACTTGGAGGCCATCATCAACATCAGAGACAGCAATGAGAAGTGAGTGACTGGTGGCGCCGCCTGGCGAACGCACCGAGTAACTGGTGACGCCACCTGGCGAATGCACCGAAACTAAATACTACATAGTTATTGGTGTGGGCTTTCTCGGTTTTGTCCAGTTGGATGTGTCAACATAATGACAGTTACATCTAGTTTTTGTGACACTTGCAAAACACCTCTGGTTTGTGTGTACAGAAGACATTCTTCATATACGTAAAGTATGTTAACAATTTAGTATGTTAACGATCCACAAAACAAGTTTTGATATTAAAAATTATTTTAGCTGTAATATTAACTTATTGAATCACTATGAGAACACACATAAATGACAGACTGATATCACTATATGACCACACCTTGATGTCACCATGTGACCACACCATGATGTCATCATGTGACCACACCATGATATCACCACATGACCATACCATGTGACCACACAATCAATGTAGAGCGCAGTTGCTCAAGGGTAGAGTTTTGGACTTTCGACTAAAAGAACCGTATGAAACCTTGGGCAAGCTTTTCACTCAACATTGCACCTGTTCATTTAGCTGGATGAACGAGTACCTGGCTATAGATAGTGGTGGTTATTTGTACAAGCAACCTTCGCACATTAATTGCAGCATGGCTTGACGCTTCCCAGAGAAGTTGAGCTGGCATGGAATATATTGTTGATGGCTCCAAGCTGTGGTTATGTTGCAAGAAATTAACTTACTTTGGAGCATATCTTTACGGAACGTACGACGTTTCGACCCAAAACTTAAGCCAACACATGACACCAGTACATGACCAAGACCTACAGCTGATAGGCCGAAACGTCGTACATTTCACAAAGATATGCTCCAAAGTAAGTTAATTTCTTACAACATAAGTTTGAACTGGTGTGTGCCAGGAAAGTAAAGTGTAAAGCACTTTACTTCCCTGGCACCAGCTGATGGTCTGGTCACATGGTGAGGACTGGATACTGTGCTATATAAGAACTCGCCTTTACCATTACCTGTCACTGTCTCTCTCCCACAGACAACTAGCTGAGCGTCACCAGATGTTGCTGCGACGCTACGACCGTGAGTCGAAGGCGAACAAGCGCCTGTCGATGAACAACGACGAGTTGACATGGCGTCTCAGTCAGTCAGACATCCTCAACCCCGTCAACATCACACGCTCCTACTCCTGCTCCGAGCCTTCCCGCGACTCCCTCACTTCCCCCGCCAAACGTCACAGCTCTCCAACACAGGGGGCAGCACACTCACCTCCGTCGGCAGCGTCGGGCGTCGTCCGGCGAAAGAAGCGGTCATCGGACGTGACTCTGCGGCGGTCAGGGACGTACGAACTGCTGACCCAGCAGCTGGACGACGGTCTGAGGATGGACACAGCTGGTGGGGGGGACTCAGCCACTAAGGGCAGCTCGGACTCACGGGGTAGCATGAGACAGACGAATGTGTGAGGGTGGGTGGGGGTGGGAGTGGATGTAGACGTGGTGAATGTCAGCTGATGTCTTAACGAGTTCACAATGTCTAGAAATATGCTACATACTGGATTAAACCTGCCACCAATTGTGGTGTGGGATTTTGTGATCCAAAGGTTTACATTGTTTCACTCATAAGTAGCACCACTGCAGCAATTGATTTGTCGTTGCACTCTGCAGTGACAACCAAACCCGCAATGTCACTCTTGACATGTTTTGGGATTTTGTGAACTTGTATGACTTTGTGAGTCTCGTAAATGTGGATGATTATGTGACGGAAACTTGAGAGTGACGTGCAAAACAATGGTTTTGTCTCGTCCTTTGCACAGACTATGTCATGAGTAAATGCAGATGATACTACAATGTGCCATCTGAATATTATGTTGTAATCGGTTCATACTTAAAGGCAGCATGGCGATCAGTGTCGTCATTTAGAGACCAGACTGTGGAGAGATTCGTTGTGTGTAATTTAAGTGCTGCTTGGAGAGTGTTGTACAATGTAGACATCCCTGTGACAATGTTTTCTCTTGTCGCAAGCATCCTTTGTAAATATCCTATTTAAACATTCGCTATAAGTATGTCATCTGTCTCTGTGGACACTGAATACTAGAATTAGGCTAACGCTGCCTTTGTCTGATGTAGTAAGGCTGTCATTCAGTAGCTGGCGCCAGTATTGTTAATACGACATGTTTCACGGATGTACATAAGCATGTGGTAAGATGTGTCCAATGGGTATATCACTGTTGACAACTTACATGAACCGTCTGCCTGGGACTGTGACACTGTGATTAAAGTTCATAAGGAAAAACCACAATTTAACAAAATATGTTGTTAAATATTATTTAAATTTTAAGAGTATTTGTGACATGCAGAAGTGGTTGCTGTTTTATTGGGGACACAATTCCTGTGACACACTGGCAAAAGTGTCTCGGTGGCGCACCCTGGTGTTGACAGATTTCAGTACACGCAGTCATTCATAAGGAGCGAAATTAATTTTAAAGAGCAAAATTGGACTTATGAGCTGATATGACAATTAGCGAAACGGACTCAAGATGCTACAGTACGATATGGCGTGTTGCCAGTGAATCGCCTGTTGACCCAAGCAAGCATGTCCCAGTTCATGGTTGATGTGAGAGATGTGTCAATTGTGCAGCAGCTGCATTTGTTCTGGTGTTCACAAAACCAATTTGCTGTGTGTCTGAGGTCAACATAGGGCTGTCCTTGCATTTAGCAACACACTCTGTACCAGTCATATTGATATACACTTGGTTAATGTAACAACCTATTTCTGTGACACAAGCGAAATGTCCTGATGTCACTTCCTGGTGTTGAAAGTTTTCAGCTTATCGATCTCTGTTAATGAGCAAAATTTATTAAGGAGCAAAATCGGCCTGACGGCCCTTAAGAATGTTCCCAAGGCAGTTCACTGCTCGGGTCAAGTGTGTAAATAAACAAAAGGATTTGTCGTTCAGTTTAAATATCTTGCAAGTTACATCAGTGACACTTCAAACGATTAATGTAGAATGTTTTGGAAACATTTTTCTTGCAGTGTGTGGAGCTGTGTGGAGAGCGGGGACAGTGACAGTGTTGACATCCAGTAACGACACATCACTGTGTACAGCTGTGTATGTGAGTGTATGTCGTGTAGCAGTATATGCCCTCTGTGTATCGTTATTTGCCTTGTATAATTCACGTTCCGGCGTGTCACAAACTGTCTATCTCCTCGTGTTTGTCATGCATTGAACCACCGATGTTACGTGGTACGTTTATGTCATCTGTCGATCATTGAGTAATTAAGACTTTTTAAGAATGACCCTGATAAAGGTAAAATCACGTATCGTAAAATCTTGTATGCAGTATAGTATAAACTAGTCTAACATCTTGAACATCTTAATGTGTTGCAATGAACCACCTTTTAAAGAAATCATTTACCCGGTATATTTAATTCACACCTGAAATCATATGCTCACTGAAATTGAAACAAAACATAAACGGATACAAAATGTAAGCAGTTAATAAGAACTGTCCATTTTCAAAATATCGTTCACTAAACATGTTCTGATGGTCAGGTTATTCGATTAGATGTAGTTTACTGAATAACTGATTTTATTATACCCAAACCAACCAGTCTTTAAACTATATTGTCTGTATAATGTTCATCATAAGGGGCTTGCCGTGTATGATAGATCTGTTAAGTAAATGGCATATGAAGTGGATTATGTTTCGTCTTGATTGAGTCAGTTACGCCGGGTGGATTATTTTGGTCGTATCGCCAGAGCCACTGACCAGCACTTCCTGACCCTGAAAGAAGAAACACAATCAAGAAAGAAACGCAATCCAGAAACGACACATTAACGACACGGCCTGTGGCCGCATGCCTTGAGCGTCACAAGATGCTTCTGTAGGTGACACCTGTGGTTAATGCCGGCGTGAGAGTTCTCTCTAATCGAACTAACTCCCCGAGGCACGAGCAACGCACCAGTGGCAAAGTGCTCGAGACATTGCTGGCGAATGTCAGGAATTGTGCTTCAACATCGCAGATGTCCTTCGTACACTGTGCCTAATTGCATTGATCCATCTAGACTGTATAAGACTGTAAGATGGAACAGGTGTTTTCAACATAAGCCACTTTGGCACTTGCAGTGTTGACTTCAGAAGTGTGCTTGATACAGCGAGTGTGGCGTGGTGCGTGCGTGCGTGCGTGCGTGCGTGCGTGCGTGCGTGCGTGCGTGCGTGCGTGCGTGTGTGAGTGTACAACCCCAACCATCTATGTACAGTGTTTGCTTGGCACAGTTACTTGGTGAAAACCTTCGGTGTTTCGTTGTTATTGTTATATTTATCATTCACTGTTTTCTATTTTAAATGTTGCCATAATTGAAACGCACTATTTATTGTTCAGGCTTCGCTGTTCGATGCGTCTTTGTTTCGCTCTACAGCAACTAGCAAAGTTAAAAATAAAATATGTGTACAGTATTTGTTGTTTTTTGTTGTTATGAGGAACACTTTAAAGTGATTCTGAAAATTAATCACCATCAATAGTTTGTAGGGTCAGTAATCATGTTAGGTAAGGATTAGTTTAAGGTCATGCAGATCCATAACAAATATTTTTAGGAAATTATTAAAATTTTCAATCGTAGGTATATAACGCAAACATTAAAAAACTGCTGCTGTAAGTAATCGACAAGAAGATACGGTATGGAAGGATTCATGAAAAAATTGTTAAAAACGAAATAATTATAACGACAGCTATAAAGACGATCAACTTCAAAGGGCCAAGACTAATCGAAGTGTGGATGTAGAAGTTGGCCAATCGTATACATAGCTTGTTGCTAAGTTGCTGGCGGGTTGGTAATGAAGCAGAACTAATGTCTGAATATTCAACAGCCCAATGTTTTTAAAAAAATCGCCTATTTTTGAACCTCAAAGAGAAATTAAATAAATTCCTCCTGAAAACTGTTTCCTCGCAAAAGACGTAGGTTTGGACAACCAAAACGCAGCCAATATGTTATGGTGGATATATACCCTCTGCCACACAACATATGTTTACGGTAATAAATAATGGAGCAACTGGTCTGACCAGTGCAGAAGAACAAACAGACGTTACGTTCCTTACCCGCTCACAACAATCTAAATGAGTGCGTGAACTAATCGTGAGAGAATGGTTATGTTAACCTCAATTCGATCATATGGTCACGTGAATTCATCAAGTTGTGTTTCACGAATCTTGACCTGACCACTCCAGGTGTCGCATAACCACGGCCGATAGACCGCTGTCTGTTGATTAGTTGACTCTCCACCGTGAACTGCTTCTCATGGGAGGATACAGCGGGTTTTATTTTAGGATTCTGAAGCTAAGATATGAG
>JAODUO010000670.1:105000-122500 GCA_025642075.2 Ridgeia piscesae | reverse complement strand
TCCACTGTCTAAGGGTTGCAGGAAAAATGGTGGTCTGCCCTTGCATGTCGAAAATGCTGGGCTCCCCGCGATCTGGGGTCACTCCGTTGGAGGTACTGGTCTATGGTGATGTCAACATGACCGGTGTTTCCAGGTTTTCCCAGTGTATCATCAACACACCCTGATTTGCTGTTTGTGTAGTCGCCGCAGCAGAATCTTGTTGCTCGTCGCTGTACTCTCTCTAGTTGACTGATTTGTTTCTGAAGATGAGGGTCCCAAGCAGCAGAAGCATGTTCGATAACATGGCGGTGTAGGAACTGGTCTTGACTTTGGTTGAGCAGTCATTGATGTAGGATACCAAGGACTCTGTTTGCTTTCCCTGCCGTTATTGCTGTATGTCTTGACCATGTTAGGTTGTCAGTGATTGAGACGCCAAAGTATCTACTTGTGTCGGATGTTTTTAGCATTTAGTTATGGATAGCATACGATGTTTCACGAGCCAGGTTCGGTTTCTTTGGCATTGCTCTGATGGCTGTGCACTTTCCTGGATTAAATTCCATCTGCCAGTCCTTCTCCCACTGGTCCAGTGATGACAGATCTGACCGGAGAGCCTTCTGGTCTCTGCAGTAGTGATGCTCTTAAAGAGGAGGCAGTCATCTGCGAGCAGCTTGGTACGAGAGGAGCGTACGACTTCTGGAAGATCATTAATGTACGAAAGGAAAAGAAGAGGTCCTAGGACGGTGCCCTGGGGCACTCCCGACGTGACATTAACCTGGGTGGAATGGTTCCCCTCCAGCAAGACCTCCTGCGTTCTGTCGGCCAAGAATGATTCCAATGGAATGTGTTTGCTCGAATGCCAGAGTAGTCGAGGTTGTGAAGGAGACAACCGTGGGACACCTTGTCAAGCGCCTTGCTGACATCATGCAAAATGACGTCTACTTGGTGACCTGCACCAAGTTGGTTGGCAATCATGTGGACAGTGACTACAAGTTGGGATTCGCAGGAGCGCCTGCGTCGAAACCCGTGTTGACTGTTGCAGAGTACCTTATTCTTGTCGAAGTGCTTCATGATGGTACTGTGGGCAATTTACTCCAGTACCTTGCACGTGATTGACGTGAGTGACATTGGGCGGTAGTTGCTTGCTGGTAGATGTGTGGATGGAAGTGGCTGTATATCTCAACACTTAGCAGATGTGTGGATGGAAGTGGCTGTACATCTCAACACTTAGCAGATGTGTGGATGGAAGTGGCTGTATATCTCAACACTTAGCAGAAGTGTGGATGGAAGTGGTTGTATATCTCAACACTTAGCAGAAGTGTGGATGGAAGTGGCTGTATATCTCAACACTTAGCAGATGTGTGGATGGAAGTGGCTGTACATCTCAACACTTAGCAGATGTGTGGATGGAAGTGGTTGTATATCTCAACACTTAGCAGAAGTGTGGATGGAAGTGGTTGTATATCTCAACACTTAGCAGATGTGTGGATGGAAGTGGCTGTATATCTCAACACTTAGCAGATGTGTGGATGGAAGTGGTTGTACATCTCAACACTTAGCAGATGTGTGGATGGAAGTGGCTGTATATCTCAACACTTAGCAGATGTGTGGATGGAAGTGGTTGTACATCTCAACACTTAGCAGATGTGTGGGTGGACATGGCTGTACATCTCAACACTTAGCAGATGTGTGGATGGAAGTGGTTGTATATCTCAACACTTAGCAGATGTGTGGGTGGACATGGCTGTACCTCTCAACACTTAGCAGATGTGTGGATGGAAGTGGCTGTATATCTCAACACTTAGCAGATGTGTGGATGGAAGTGGTTGTACATCTCAACACTTAGCAGATGTGTGGATGGAAGTGGCTGTATATCTCAACACTTAGCAGATGTGTGGATGGAAGTGGTTGTATATCTCAACACTTAGCAGAAGTGTGGATGGAAGTGGTTGTATATCTCAACACTTAGCAGATGTGTGGGTGGACATGGCTGTACCTCTCAACACTTAGCAGATGTGTGGATGGAAGTGGCTGTACATCTCAACACTTAGCAGATGTGTGGATGGAAGTGGTTGTACATCTCAACACTTAGCAGATGTGTGGATGGAAGTGGCTGTATATCTCAACACTTAGCAGATGTGTGGATGGAAGTGGTTGTACATCTCAACACTTAGCAGATGTGTGGGTGGACATGGCTGTACATCTCAACACTTAGCAGATGTGTGGATGGAAGTGGTTGTATATCTCAACACTTAGCAGATGTGTGGGTGGACATGGCTGTACCTCTCAACACTTAGCAGATGTGTGGATGGAAGTGGCTGTACATCTCAACACTTAGCAGATGTGTGGATGGAAGTGGCTGTATATCTCAACACTTAGCAGAAGTGTGGATGGAAGTGGTTGTATATCTCAACACTTAGCAGATGTGTGGGTGGACATGGCTGTACCTCTCAACACTTAGCAGATGTGTGGATGGAAGTGGTTGTATATCTCAACACTTAGCAGATGTGTGGGTGGACATGGCTGTACCTCTCAACACTTAGCAGATGTGTGGATGGAAGTGGTTGTACATCTCAACACTTAGCAGATGTGTGGGTGGACATGGCTGTACATCTCAACACTTAGCAGATGTGTGGATGGAAGTGGTTGTATATCTCAACACTTAGCAGATGTGTGGGTGGACATGGCTGTACCTCTCAACACTTAGCAGATGTGTGGATGGAAGTGGCTGTATATCTCAACACTTAGCAGATGTGTGGATGGAAGTGGTTGTACATCTCAACACTTAGCAGATGTGTGGATGGAAGTGGCTGTATACCTCAACACTTAGCAGATGTGTGGATGGAAGTGGTTGTATATCTCAACACTTAGCAGATGTGTGGATGGAAGTGGTTGTATATCTCAACACTTAGCAGATGTGTGGATGGAAGTGGTTGTATATCTCAACACTTAGCAGATGTGTGGATGGAAGTGGTTGTATATCTCAACACTTAGCAGATGTGTGGATGGAAGTGGGTGTACACCTCAACACTTAGCAGATGTGTGGATGGAAGTGGTTGTATATCTCAACACTTAGCAGATGTGTGGATGGAAGTGGTTGTATATCTCAACACTTAGCAGATGTGGGGATGGAAGTGGTTGTATATCTCAACACTTAGCAGATGTGTGGATGGAAGTGGTTGTATATCTCAACACTTAGCAGATGTCTGGATGGAAGTGGTTGTATATCTCAACACTTAGCAGATGTGTGGATGGAAGTGGTTGTATATCTCAACACTTAGCAGATGTCTGGATGGAAGTGGTTGTATATCTCAACACTTAGCAGATGTGTGGATGGAAGTGGTTGTATATCTCAACACTTAGCAGATGTGTGGATGGAAGTGGTTGTATATCTCAACACTTAGCAGATGTGTGGATGGAAGTGATTGTATATCTCAACACTTAGCAGATGTGTGGATGGAAGTGGTTGTATATCTCAACACTTAGCAGATGTGTGGATGGAAGTGGTTGTATATCTCAACACTTAGCAGATGTGTGGATGGAAGTGGGTGTACACCTCAACACTTAGCAGATACACGGGTGGACTTGAATGGCATAATCTACAGCACCAACATTATCTTCGCCAACCTCTAGTGAGATGGGAATGTTGCCAGTAGCCAGTGGCCCCATTTGTATGTGACTCCTTCAAACTTCTGTATAAAGGCTCTGATTTCTCCGAGAAGTCTGAGAAACCACTCTTTCTTGTGTGGCAGGAGATGTTCTCTAGCACGTGTGTCAACTGGTCAAGAAAAGACGTCTTCTCCCGTGAGAACAGAGAGAATGCCACGTGCTTACAACCCGCTGCTCTGATCCAACGAACTTGACGTACGTGTACCATGTGGTACTTGGCCAATCGGAAAGACACCACAGGCCCTACATATTATATTAAATTAGAAACGTCCAAACAATTGCATAATTATATCCACGTCACCAGAAAAGTAACGGTAGATAGCCCCGCCAAGAGCACGACTCGTTGTATTTAATGACAATTCGTTAATTATTATACAGCGATTTATGAATATTTGGGGCCGTATGTCAACAAAGGATTTCACTGCCGCGGGTTGGCGCTGCATGACCAATTCCATACCATAGGTGACACGTGGAAGTCGAATTTACGTCATAAACCTCTAACTATGCATGTAGGTTCCAGTGTCATATACACAATGCTTTTATATCCCATTTCCGCCGAGTCACTGCGCAAAGCATCACCACCACTCCGAGGGAGAGAGAGAGAGAGAGAGAGAGAGAGAGAGGGAGGGAGAGGGAGAGGGAGAGGGGGAGAGAGAGAGAGAGAGAGAGAGAGGGAGAGGGAGGGAGGGAGGGAGGGAGGGAGGGAGGGAGGGAGGGAGGGAGGGAGGAAGGGAGGGAGAGGGATAGACATGTACAGACCATTTAATGTATACATTAATTACTACAATTGTAATATATTAATTTAAAAATACGTTCCACTATAGGCATCTTACATCAAGTGGTGAAAAGGCACTGTCGACAATAGGCCTGCCATTTTGTCGTGGTGTGTGTAATGATTACACCCAACCGAATGTTGAGCATGATTGACAGTTGAATAGGCCCTACATATAAGGCATGGAAGGAAGCTCTGTGAGGGGAAGGAGGAGGTGTGATTGGCCAGTTAATTTCTATACACAGCTAAAACAGTTTCATCCATTCTCGACCATGGCTATTGAAAATATAAAATTACAGCGGTCCTGACCTTTGTTTGCACGGATCTCTTTCCGCCGAAGTTGGCGAACAATCCTTCCTGCAGCTCGCCGCGTCATCGCCGTCGGCGGTCTCTCGGAGCGACGGTAAGGCCGGCCGCTCCCAATCAAATCCGTTCATGTACCGACGCCTTACGCACATTCTGTCATTAGGTGACGTTACGTAGAAACAATGAACGTCACGTGATGTGAGTGACGCGCCGTTTTCGCAAATCTACACCAAAGCTGTTTTATGTCACGGCGGATTAATAGTAATAATAACTAATTATTATTAGTTGAAGTAGTGTAGTGTAGTATAGTGTAGTGTAGTGTAGTGTAGTGTAGTGTAGTGTAGTGTAGTGTAGTGTAGTGTAGTGTAGTGTAGTGTAGTGTAGTGTAGGGTAGGGTAGGGTAGGGTAGGGTAGGGTAGGGTAGGGTAGGGTAGGGAAGGGTAGGGTAGGGTAGGGTAGGGTAGGGTAGGGTAGGGTAGGGTAGGGTAGGGTAGGGTAGGGTAGGGTAGGGTAGGGTAGGGTAGGGTAGGGTAGGGTAGGGTAGGGTAGGATAGGGTAGGGTTGGGTAGTGTAGTGAAGTGTAGTGTAGTTTAGTGTAGTGTAGTGTAGTGTAGTGTAGTGTAGTGTAGTGTAGTGTAGTGTAGTGTAGTGTAGTGTAGTGTAGTGTAGTGTAGTGTAGTGTAGTGTAGTGTAGTGTAGTGTAGTGTAGTGTAGTGTAGTGTAGTGTAGTGTAGTGTAGTGTAGTGTAGTGTAGTGTAGGGTAGGGTAGGCGGCAGTAATTATAATTAAATCCAATATACCGTAGCTTTGTAATCCATGTGTGTTTTCTCCTATTGAGGTCATATCGTTTTCTCACAATATTTTCCCAATAACATCACAATTACGTGAATGTTTGTGAAATAGACAGGGCGGGGGCAAGTTGCTTGGAATTTCAGTCGAGACTGACATCATTCCAGTAAACGAGAAGTTACGGCGAGACGGCTGCGAACTTTTTTTTCTCCAACACCACGTTGCTCTTCGGCGCGTCTCCCGTGATGCCGCGGCATGTGATCAACACCAGGTGTATGGGCGACAGACGACAGAAGATTACTGGCAACGCGATGTGACAGTCAAGGTCACAGTCTTTTGATGATGGACTCTGGAGGGACGGCGCTCTACTGCCGGACCACTGACGTCTGTCGTGTTACACACTGATTTTACGTGAGAATCTGTTGTCGTACAGTCTCAACACTAACGACCCCTGGCTATTTTAGCCGATCGTCTATGTGAAGGTTTCTTTATCCAGATTCTATTGATACATTTGCGTGTTCCACATGCGTGCGAGACGAAATAATTATTTGATTTTTTTAAATATAAATTTGAAAGGATGCGTGAAATAATTCAAATATTACAATACTATTATACTAGTGGTTTTATGATAGCGATCATATCACATTGGTATCCATGCGCTTCTATGGCGGATACCGGCTCTATAGAAGATCTTATTATTATTATTATTATATGATAATTATTTCAAATTAGTGCGACATTTAGCGTATATAATTTCTCTGGCATACATCTCGTATAGTAATAATAGTAATTATTATGTGTGAAGTCGCAAAATGCGTATATTTCATAGCACTTTCGCAGCTATCGCATTGCCTGTCTTCTTGTTATCACCAGGGTGAATACCTTAGCAGTGTAGCCTTCATACATTGCCGCAATCGTACGAACTTACTGCAAGGCGCCCTCTTTCTTTGTCGCTGTTTGGCTGGTCTTTCGAGCGCATCAAGCGAGATTAATAAATGTCCTCGTTCATTATCTCGCATGTCACGGCTGTTTCTGGTAACACTGTTTAATTAATAATTTATCACAAGAAGTACCACAGCTGGTATCTCAGTCGTAGCCACTAAAGGTTAACAACGTCATCGGTTAGAACATCGGAAAATTTTCATTTCGTTTTCAACCTTATCGTACATAAACTGTGTTTTTGAAAAATCTCACCGAGTGTTTGGAGCGTTGTAGAAAAGCATAACAAATTCTCCGACAACATTTTCAAAATTCGTTGCTAGTTTCGCTCGTTTTTCCAGAGTACACCTTCATTGGTCGCGCAAATGATGCCACTTGTTTTTAGGGTAAAACAAACGATTGTTTATTAATATGTAACTTCTATGGTTTTTGCAATGTATTGTTCAGATTGACGAAAAATGACAACCGCCGTCATATGGAATATTGACCCTGTGGAAAAGTGACCCGGGGTCACTATTCTATATAGAATAATGACCCCCGGGTCACTTATCTATAGATTTTCACTTATAGAAAAATGACCCACCCTATAGAAAAATTACCCACCCCCATATGTTATGGATATATTTGAAATAATGGTTTTGATTATAATGTTAAATAAAACATAACTAACTATTTAACTTCAAAAGACAGTATCTAATCTTAAACTTGGGCCACAATATAATGACCAGATTATTTTAATAAATAATTTCTTTGTTAAACTTTGTAGATTTATCAAACAAACATCACAGTGAAATGTCTATTTTGTAATAGCAAAAAGTTTATTTTGTATAGCTGTAGGGGTCGGGGAGGGACATATGTGAATGGTATAGTATATTGATCCGTGGCTCGTTATACACACTGTACATGGAAAACACCCCTACCCCGACCTAAAAACATGTATTTTTTTGTAATTATCAAAATGGATAATTACTGTGATGTTTGTTTGGTTCATACCCAGACACATAACCACCAAAACTGGATTTATTTATAATGTATCATGAGCCTGGGTCAATATACTATACTCTAAAAAATGCCACCTCATCTAAGACATTAATTTTGTTGTAGTTATCATATTTATATTTACTGTGATGCTTGTATGGTTCAATCAGGGAAAATTAAGATGGTGGGGAATGGAGGACCAATAACTGGCTGCCTGATTCATACAGTCATAAAGTACAGAGGGTATAAGGATGCCTGTGTAAGAGTTTAATTCCCAGTATTACCCTTTCGCAAATAAATGTCATAAATCAAATAGGATTAAGTTAGGAATTCTCCACTTCTGTCGCTGACTGCAGCCCGAGAGGTGACAGGGCAATGACAATGACATCATTCTTAATGTTGGTAATGGCTAATGGATATTAAGGGTTAAAATAATAGTTATCCGGTTATTAGACTAGGGTCAAATTGCATTTTGTTTTTGTTCTTTGATTGACATCCCTGTTACCAGGGCTGAGTTGACCATCTTTTTAGTTTCCGTTTTCTTGTTTCTTCTTTTCTCTTTCCTCTCACTACGTTCTCTATCAACACTCTCTAACTTCTTCTATCTGTTGCTCGTTTTCTCCATTCTTCCCCCACTTTCTATGCACTTTTAATGCAATCCCCATCGCAATTTATTTCGGTTTTCCTCGACCCCTTTTCCCCTCCATATTTTTGGCATCTGATCTCTTTGCCAGTTTTCCTCTCCCATTATTTCCACATGACCAGCGTGTCTACACCTCACCAAGTGCTTCTTAAAGGTTTCCTTCACTCAAACCTCCACTCTCAATTCATCCATTCTTCTCTTAACTCCCACGATATTTATTATCAGGTTGTTTTCGCAAACCTGGACCTTCCCCGCTTGTTTCTCTGTTAGTGCCATCGTGTCTAGCGCATTCACGAATGCCGATGTAATACATGAGTTTAGCATGTTTCCCCTACGCTTACATGATATGCGTCTATCTCCCATCACCCCTTCGACTTTCCTCCAAACGTTTGCCAGGGCTGTAATTCCCATTTATGCTAACGCCTCATCATCCATGTTAATGTAGGAATGTTTAATTATTGTTTCATCAGAGTAAGTGACTAAATTGTCATGGACTTTGTCAGTAATACAACTATGGTGTCTTAAAGCATCAGTGATAGACTCTAGAAAATATATCAACGATATATATATATATATATATATATATATATATATATATATATATATATATAATATATATATATATATATATGTTGTATATACATTATACATATATATATATATATATATATATATATATATATATATATATATATATATGTTTATATATACATTATACATATATTAAAATATATATATACATATATACATTATACATAGATTAGAATATATATATATATATATATATATGTTTATATATATATATATATATAAACAAACTAAAACATTTTGACGTCAGTGGCTACCATTAAGACATACAGTCACTATCATAGGAGCCACCGCAGTAATAACATAATTACATAATTGCATATATTGTTGGGGTTATGAACATTTAAGCTGTATATTTATCTGAGAGTAAGTGTTCATTGTATCTAATCACCTAATTAACGAATTAGTGTTTCCGTCCAATTAGTAACAATTAATATTAATTATTTTGACGACATAAATATCAATTTTGAATTGTACATGTATTATTATATATTCCCAAGACGCACACCTGGAAGCAGCTCTAAAAGGGGTCCAGAATATGGGACTCCCTAGAGCTGTTGCTGGCGGCCAATACCTATCCCAGGAGGAACGACGGGCAGAAGTCATTTACCTTGTCTTGGCATTTATTAACACGTCGAAACGAATATCGTCTGATGGTTGATTGCGGCAGATAAGCCACGGAGGCTGGGCGCGTTTTAAATGAATAAAATAAATAAAAATTATTTTAGTACGATTTTTATTTTATTTATGTATTTATTTTTATTTTCTTAAATTCATTATTTGAATTTTTGAGGACCACATTGGAAATACGTGTACTTTTGTATGCTCTGATGTGTTTATCCTCGGTAATGTTATATTATGGTTATTTTATATTTGCATTTGCAACTAAATTGTGTTTATTTGTCGTGTATATAATTCTTACTAAATAATCTCACTCATTCACTCATTCCGTTTGTATTGTTTGGCTTGGTGTTACTTGGTTTGGTGTTATTTTGTTTGGCTTGGTGTTATTTTGTTTGGCTTGGTGTTATTTTGTTTGGCTTGGCGTTATTTTGTTTGGCTTGGTGTTATTTTGTTTGGTTTGGTGTTTTTTGCTTGTTTTAGTGTTATTTTATTTGGCCTGGTGTTATTTTGTTTGGTTTGTTATTATGTTATCTGGCTTGCTGTTATTTTGTCTGGCTTGGTATTATTTGGCTTGATTTGGTGTTGTTTTGTGTATTTTGTCTGGCTTGGTGTTATGTTGTCTGTCTTGGTGTTATGCTGTCTGGCTTGCTGTTATTTTGTCTGGCTTTGTTTTGTTTTGTTTTGTTTTGTTTTGTTTTGTTTTGTTTTGTTTTGTTTTGTTTTGTTTTGTTTTGTTTTGTTTTGTTTTGTTTTGTTTTGTTTTGTCTTGTCTTGTCTTGTCTTGTCTTGTCTTGTCTTGTCTTGTCTTGTCTTGTCTTGTCTTGTCTAGTCTAGTCTAGTCTAGTCTAGTCTAGTCTAGTCTAGTCTAGTCTAGTCTAGTCTAGTCTAGTCTAGTCTTGTCTTGTCTTGTCTTGTCTTGTCTTGTCTTGTCTTGTCTTGTCTTGTCTTGTCTTGTCTTGTCTTGTCTTGTCTTGTCTTGTCTTGTCTTGTCTTGTCTTGTCTTGTCTTGTCTTGTCTTGTCTTGTCTTGTCTTGTCTTGTCTTGTTTTGTTAGGCTGGTTTTATTTTGTTTGGCTGGGCGTGTCATCACGACGCGTTCGGCCACTTGCAGGTTGAACATGTTCGAGACAGCCGGATTTACCAATCAGACGCTGATCAGACGCTTCCGACAGACAACGAATATTTGTTTGACCTTTAGATCATTTATTTGTCTATGTAATGACATCTTTATTAAAGTCTTCAATTCGTGTTTTCTCGTACACCACGACGCTTAGCTGACATCGGTATTCTCGACTGACTTTATTGAAAGTAGGTCAATACATTATGGTTTGAAACACACATTCCAGGGCTGCCTCGATAGACATTGATTCACCGTGTCGGCAAACACAAGATGCAGATAAAAAGTCTTGTTAGCGTTCAGGTGAATAGCCACTCGGGGATAAACAAGTTCATAGAGGTATGTTTATGATATTTGTGCATATTTTATGGTCTCTTCATTTGTTTTGACGTTGTGACCACGTCTTAGTTTTGCTACTAAGTTCTGGCGCGGAGAAGACTGCACTTGTACAACTTCGTATTGTAGCGTTTGCATATTGATGCAACTGTCTACACAATATCAATCTCATACGAATAATCACGGTAGTGCTAAGATCCATCCTCATAAGTATTATTTGGTGCAATCATACGAACAAGATTACAAATATTTAAGGTGAAACCATAGAAGAGTTATGTTTTCTGAGAATCATGAAATGTACATTAAAATACACCTTCAAGAAACATAATACCATTATGTCAATATGTGTTACATCTATTACGACAAATATACAATTGCTAAATTGAACAACATATATATCAGAAACTTCTCTTAAGCTGGAACTGTATAAAATATATTTTGCATAATTGTATGTGATATAAGCCTGTATTAATCCTCCGTTTAATACAGGCACACAGTCTTGCCATTAATTCTCTCTCTCTCTCTCTCCCTCTCCCTCCCTTTCTCTCTCTCTCTTTCTCTCTCCCTCCCTCTCCCTCTCCCTCTCCCTCTCCCTCTCCCTCTCCCTCTCCCTCTCCCTCTCCCTCTCCCTCTCCTCCCTCTCCCTCCTCCCTCTCCCTCTCCCTCTCCCTCTCCCTCTCCCTCTCCCTCTCCCTCTCCCTCTCCCTCTCCCTCTCCCTCTCCCTCTCCCTCTCCCTCTCCCTCTCCTCTCCTCTCCCTCTCCCTCTCCCTCTCCCTCTCCCTCTCCCTCTCCCTCTCCCTCTCCCTCTCCCTCTCCCTCTCCCTCTCCCTCCCTCCCCCTCCCTCTCTCTCTCTCTCTCTCTCTCTCTCTCTCTCTCTCTCTCTCGCCAAGTGTTCACATTTGTACACCACCGCTCAAACGTCTACACACTTGCAGTAACTGACAATAAAAGACTGCGTTTGATTGTATAAGTGGGACGACTTAATATTGATATGCATACTCATCCACACACCGCCCTGTCAAACGATTACTAGTTTCTGGATAAAGTGTGGTGAATATTTGCCCAGGGACTCGTGACGATTTGCGAAAGAGGTTTCTTTCTTTCGGCGAGGCGACTTAGCAATTTGTGCCAAGATTGGATCATTATTGATCTCTGTGACGACCCGTGTCCTGTCCCCGGAGTGCTGCCGACTGCAGCCAAATGTGACGGTGACCGGTGGGACTTGACAGTCCTTCCACGAGAGCGGTCTAAGTACAACATCAACATTGCTTGCGTAGGGAAACTCAGCACTAATTGAAACACATTCATAATATTATCATTAAAAATCGAAATCCCACCAATATGTGACGCCAACCTGTAGGCGTAGGGTGTCTTCTTCTTCTTCTTCTTCTCCTTCTTCTCCTTCTTCTCCTTCTTCTTCTTCTACACATTTTTCTTATTCTCCTTCTTCTAATTCTTCTCCTTCTTGTACTTCTCCTTCTTGTACTTCTTCTCCTTCTTGTATTTCTTCTTCGTCTTGTTCTTCTCCGTCTTGTATTTCTTCTCCTTCTTGTACTTCTTCTCCTTCTTGTTGTTCTTCTTCTTGTATTTCTTCTCCTTCTTGTACTCCTTCTCCTTCTCCTTCTTGTAATTCTTCTCCTTCTTGTTCTTCTTCCTCTTGTATTTCTTCTCCTTCTTCTACTTCTTTTCCTTCTCCTTCTTGTACGTCTTCTTCTGCTCGTTCTGCGTTCTGCCTTATCTGTCGCAGGCGTTGGCAATCACGACCGCCCCACCGGTGGTCGTTTGACGTATGTAACCGTTCTGTTGTGCTCTTCCACGTAATTTTAACATACAGTATCCTAATTCGCTTCAATCCTTCCTGTTGTTACTACATTTTCGAACTGTAAGTGGCCCTGTCCCCGTACGTCGACGTCCACTCACCTTTTTTGTTATCTTCATCCGCTTTCCTGGACCTTTGACCACTGATCTGCCAAGTCATCATCTTTGGACAGCCGTATTGTTCCGTGGTTGGGCTAAGGCCAAAGCGTGCTGTTTCCAGAGCTGCCTGACTTGCGCTACCATCTGCCGGATGTTGCCCTTCTAGTACTCGCCTAGTTCGTCTCTGCACTGTCTCGCCGGTCTTCCTCTAGATCGTTTCCCTTCCTACGATTTTCAGATGGTGATATGCGATGTCCATCATGTAGTGACGCATTAAGTTTAAATTTGATTTGACCTTCAACATCTGTGGGTGTAAGTACGGAATTGTTTGAACACGGTGCTTCATCCATCTCTCGTCTGACGATAGCATGAGCTGGCAGATAGCGCAGCGAACAGTGCTGAAGTTGAAGGTTCGACTGCAAAATCTTCAACACCATCCCGTCTTCAAATGGCGTGAATTGAGCATTTCGTTTTGTTGCTCTAATTGGTCCGGCAACGACACATGACCGTTTTCAACCAACCCGCAGCGGCCACGGAGATTCAAGATGGCGCTGCGTTAAACTACATGATGATGTTTCATTATCGCAGACGTGTGCCTGCATGTCACACATCACGCTACTAATCTAGGTTAAAGGTGGTCATACTGTCACTAGGAATAAGAGGTCAGTCGTCGTCAATGCAGCTAACACACAAATCGAACAGCTGCAGCACAAACGGCATAAACTACTACCAAAACCAAGGACCACAACACATAATACACGATGCCGTACTCGATACTCTTTACCCAGAGTAAAAACCAACAGGACCAAGAACTGTTTCATTAACTGGTGTCTGTTCAACCAAAAGAACCCACAGTGACTCTTAAAAAAACTTTCGTGCATGCTGATATGGATATGTGTAAAATATTGTAAAGCCTTAATTGATTTTTAGATCAATTTATTTTAATGTTTTAAACTATTTATTATTTTTTCATAAGTTTAGTCAAATACATTGACTTGTCGGCGTAACATTTTAACATAAAATATTTTTTAATGTCTTAACTTATTTTCATTAGTTTTATAGATACATATCGTATATTCTCTACAGTATAATTTATATTTACGCTAATGTCTTAAATTATATATTATTTGAATACATTTTAACAAATATACTTTGCATCTTTTATGTACCCATTTAAATCTTTTTGATTGCCAAGAGAGAGTGAACAAAAACTAATTTGCTAACATGATCTACAAACGTAACACACATGTCTTACGTTCTGCGTTCTGTTTACTTTCAGTGGCGCCCAGAGGCTAGAGCATCGGAATCTCATTTGAACGCTTCTCAGACAATTGGCGTTCGACTGATCTTGTCTGCCAGTGATTGTATGGTTAAACGTCCTAAGGATTAGATAGTGCATTTTATAAGCACTTACTTTGTTACATGCCAAACATAGACGCAGGGCTAAACGGCGTTTGCATAATGTGGTTATTGTTCATTGGAGGGAACGGCACCCGTTATCAATGCCAACTCGCCACATTAGCACCTACACTTATATGTTTATGGGTTAGTTTAGGCGATTTGCATTTGTTAGTTCCCAGGGTTTACCGACATTCACCAAATATGGCCTTGACCTGTGAAGGAAATAGCAAGAGTTGAACAGAAACAACCCAGACCCATTGAGTCTCTGCAATAAATCAGGTTGATAATAAAACGAACAAGGATAGGTCACTGGACACTGTCTGTTTCTAATGAACACAAATCCTTCTGTGATATAATACGAGAGAGGACTCAAATGGGCCAAACCAGTACTATTTTTACTTATTCTTCAATTAGTTGACTGATTTCCCTGTTTCTGCTCTCATCCGTCGTCATCGTAGTGGATACATCTGGAAATTCATTTGCATTTTGTTGAGACCATCCCATATATTTTAGATGTGATCATGAGTTGTAAAATGCATATCCTTTTTAAGGATAATAAAGTAAAGTGAACAAAATCACTAAAGATGGATGAAAACATTCGAAATGTCACGTACAAATGTAAGACATATTGCGGAGATATAAAACGCTTGGCTATAAAGACATCTCTCACGCGAATGTCTCACAAAATATGTGCTACTGTCTGCAATTATGACTATTACCGAAAAAGGACTGAGCGGTGTTGAGGCAAGGTCGTTAGCTTTAATACACGACCACAGGCGTCACTGACCTGTCGACGGCTGCCTGGGGCCAGCTCGTAGACGTCTTACGGGACCATCAATCTAACTCGCCCTCGTTCATCCAACAATATCATAAATATATGTATGTTGGGCTAGGGGGTATTTGTGTGTGTGCGCGCGCGTGTCTGTATATCTGTATGCGCGAGCGCGTGTGTATCTCAGTGTGCATGTGTTTGTATGTGTTTGTATGTGTGCGCGTGCGCGTGCGCGTGCGCGTGCGCGTGCGCGTGCGCGTGCGCGTGCGCGTGCGCGTGCGCGTGCGCGTGCGCGTGCGCGTGCGCGTGCGCGTGCTCGTGCTCGTGCTCGTGCTCGTGCGCGTGCTTATGTATGTATGTATGTATGTATGTATGTATGTATGTATGATGTGTGTGTGTGTGTGTGTGTGTGTGTGTGTGTGTGTGTGTGTGTGTGTGTGTGTGTGTGTGTTGTTGTGTATGTGTATGTGTATGTGTATGTGTATGTGTATGTGTATGTGTATGTGTATGTGTATGTGTATGTGTATGTGTATGTGTATGTGTATGTGTATGTGTATGTGTATGTGTATGTGTATGTGTATGTGAACATGTGTGTATTTCTGTGTGTATATGTAAGTGCGTGTGTGTGCGTATGTGTATGCGTGTGTGTCTGTGTGTGTGTGTGTGTGTTTGTCTGGGTATGTGTATTTCCGTGTGTATGTTTGTATGTATGTATGTGTGGGTGTGTATGTGTGTGTATTTGTGTATGTGTGCATGTAAGCCTGTGTATGTGCGGGCGTGTGCGTATATCATTGTATGTATGTATGTATGTATGTATGTATGTATGTATGTATGTATGTATGTATGTATGTATGTATGTATGTATGTATGTATGTATGTATGTATGTATGTATGTATGTATGTATGTATGTATGTATGTATGTATGTATGTATGTATGTATGTATGTATGTATGTATGTATGTATGTGTGTATATTTGAGTGTGTGTGTGTGTGGGTGTGTGTTTGTATGTATGCCTGTGTGTGTTTACGTGTGTGTATGTGTTAATGCGTGGGCGGGTGTGTGTATTATTCCTGTGCTCTCTAGGGAGACTCTCTGGTTGTTGTTGAAATGTCGTTGTGATGTACCATGTGGCGATGTTGCGGTGTTTAACTGTTGACCACAGCATCTGTTGTTTTCCACCGAAGCAGTCAACTCGGGAGTACCGCAATTGACATGTTCTACTCACGCGCATCTAGTGTTTCTGGTCGACGTATTTACGCAGCAAATGCACTGAAACATGGTTTGGCCTGATTACTTGACACACGACTTGGGATGTACCGACCCACTCTGTGATGTTGAGCTGTCGTCATATATCGCCGAGGGTCCCCATATCACACTCCTTTAACGATGCCTTGCATAACAAATTGACAAATGTTGTTGCCACTTGTGACGGGGCCAAACTATAGAGAGATTGTGTCGTGTTATTGTCGACGACAGCCAGCATATGTGGGAATACACTGATACCAATCTCTACATTTCGCCCCCGGTGTTTCCTTGCAATGTAGCAACGCAGCAAACGAAATGAAATATGTTTTCATGTTGATTACTTGCCATTTAACTTGCACCGTACAAGCGCGAGTTCGTTTTGGATGATGCCGTGTTACACACTTATTTCAGCTAATCTCCTATGTGTCTTACAGTGACGTTTTAACATTGCGTAACGATGGATATTGTATTTTGATCACGCTGTAGAAGAGTTGACACAAAGTAATGCAGTTTTGATAAGCATATTTGCTCACTGACTTCAGTTACGTAAGGCAGCATGGTTTGAATCGTTACATCATAGTGGAATAGCAGTTTGTGTTTTCGCAGACAGTTTCATACATAATATACCAGTAATTGAAAGAAAGACCAGTGATAGACGAATAATAGAAGTCTGTTTTCGCAGGCAATAGCATTATAATAGATAAACCAATAATAGAAGTCTGTTTTCGAAGGCAATGGCAATGGCAATGGCAATATAATAGATATACCAATAATAGAAGTCTATGTTCTCGCAGGCAAATGGCAATATAAAGATGGACCAATGGACCATTGTCTATACAGTTTTATATAATAGTTTGTAGTAATTCCATAAAATTGCATCGTAGACAATATTCTATAGAATATACTGCATTTAATGTACTGTATATAATATTTTTTTAAGAATACGGGCAAACAGATAGCAGTTCCATTCCTTTTGGAGTTATTGTTTTTATTTATTTAAATGTATTTTCAGTTATCATTATACCATTGCTATTTTTACTGTAAATGTAAAATAATAAGTTCTTATATAGAGCAGTAACCAGTCTTTTTGACTGGCGAACACCTTTACTCATTGGCAGACCTGTTCGACCAAGCACCACCAGAATTCCCGTGTGAAGTATTAATCCATTGTGTAATTAATACGCGAATAGTATTCGCACACATATATCCACCATTACCTATAGGCAACATGTACTCATTCATACAACTAAGGCAACGTAAAGTGAACGAACTTTCACAAGATTCCAAACGGCAGTGTAGGTTGCGAACCCGGATATTCTTCATTGCGAATCCGATCCGATCCGAGAATCTACCTACTGCGCTTCAAGAATAACTGCGACTGTCGTATCTGTCATTGCCATCTACTCCATTTAGGCCAATGTTTCT
>JAODUO010000670.1:82500-100000 GCA_025642075.2 Ridgeia piscesae | reverse complement strand
CCCGAGACAACGACCGACGGAGTACATTCTGCACGAGACGGGACCTGTCCACCGAAGTCGTCTCCACTGCCGTCAGTGTCACTGATCAGTATATCGGGAACCTGAGGGAAACAACACGTGACATCAGATGGTGGCTTACATTGTTATGTACGGAATATACCGCATCACGTGCATGTGCGTGTGCGTGTGCGTGTGCGTGTGCGTGTGCGTGTGCGTGTGCGTGTGCGTGTGCGTGTGCGTGTGCGTGTGCGTGTGCGTGTGCGTGTGCGTGTGCGTGTGCGTGTGCGTGCGCGTGCGCGTGCGCGTGCGCGTGCGCGTGCGCGTGCGCGTGCGCGTGCGCGTGCGTGTGTGTAGTATGTGAATGCACTAGCACAAGCACTAGTAAAACATTTGCATTCGGTTATATATATATATATATATATATATATATATATATATATTTTATATATATATATATATATATATATATATATATATATATATATATATATATATATATATATACGTCTTACGAAGAATAAACATTTACAAAATCATTTAAATTAAGTCACGACATCACACAATGGTTCATTAAACAACGCATGTGTGTGTGTGTGTGTGTGTGTGTGTGTGTGTGTGTGTGTGTGTGTGTGTGTGTTTGTGTGTGTGTGTGTGTGTGTGTGTGTGTGTGTGTGTGTGTGTGTGTGTGTGTTTTGTGTGTGTGTGTGTGTGTGTGTGTTGTGTGTGCGTGTTTGGGTGTTGTGTGTTTGTGTGTATTTTGTGTGTGTTTGTGTTTGTTTGTATGCGTTTGTGTGTGTTTGTGTTTGTGTGTGTGTGTGTGTGTGTTTGTGTGCGTGTGTGTCTTTGTATGCGTTTGTGTGTATTTGTGTATGTGTAAATACACTAGCACAAATATTTGCATTCGGTTATATATATATATATATATATATATATATATATATATATATATATATATATATAATTGACCGGCAAACATTATGTCTTACGAAGAATAATTTTTTTTACAAAATCATTTAAATTCAATCACAACATCACACAATGGTTCATTAAACACCTCTGGACAACAGACACCGTTTATTCTGTGTCACATGACCATATGATAAACAGAAACGGACAAAATCCCTTCTAACACACAACGCATCGCAACTGGCAATGTTTGAGCCGTCCCACCTTGAACGAGGACACCGCCTCTGACATGTGGTCGAGAGGCGGGGTGAGGATGGCGGAACCCACAGGCGAGGGTGCCCGGGACACGGCCGGTGACGGGTTGGGGGTGCGGAACATTCCTCGGGGGACGGGGAGGTTGAGATCCATGGCAACGGGATGAGGGAAGGTTGAGGCGGCGGCGACGAAGTAACAGTCATCGACTAAGTCGTGCCTGCAGTTGTTCTTCTCAAACACGTAGGCGGACGGGTTCGTCAAATGCCTGCAAACACGGAATAAACCCGTCAATAAACCCTTCGGCGCTGACGTAATACACGTCACGAGACACGAAATATTTGCGGCACGACGTCCGCTTTGTAGGTCGTATATAACACCGCTCGACTGCGCAATCCTCAATGAACGTCTTAATCTTCATAAAACGCGCTGCGTTCACGAACAAAGAAGCCGTAACGTGTAACGTAACGTGACGTTGGTGAGAGCTATCGGAAAGGGACCTGGTGCACTATGGGATTGAAACAAGGAGGACCCATTTTAAAAATCCCCCCGGTGGAACCAATTGTGTTCTGTCTCGCACCCAGATCTCGCTCAATCTCGCTCAATCTCGGACGTATCGTCGACATATATAAGTGTTTCACTTCATGTCTACACCTTTTCAAACCATATTTCTTAATTGTATTTCATTCGTACCATGTGACTCATTATTATTTGTATTTGTATTGCTTGCTTTTTAATGTTGTGTGTTTTGAAATAAATTGAATTGAAAAAAAATAGAAATTGACCTAGCGCCATTTGTTTCAACGAAAAACTGCAGCTTGAACAATCTTACAAATGTCACAAGAGTAAAGTTTTGTGCAAATGTTTTTTTATAGGACATGCTATGTCGCAGTAGTGGTGTAACATATTTATATATCTAACCGTTATCAACGTTTTCTAGCAAAAGGTAAAACTTGATGCAGGCGTCGCGCATAATTTTATTTGAGACGCAAACAAACCGTGACGTCATCAGTCATCAGCCTATCCTTGGCAGAACTTTGATCTCCTACAGGTGTTCCTTTTTTAGTGATCATAAGCTATTTTACTCGCAGAACTCATCGACATAGTATGTTTTTTACAGTTTACTGTTTCGTAATAACGAAGCAAAACAAATTGGTTCCATCCGCGAGAGGGCGCAGTCAATGTACAAGATGGCGCGGGCCAAAGAGAACCAGCTCTATGGTCTACTAGCTCTGTGTAGGTCTCATTGCCCGCCGTTGCCTCTCACGTCTGCCGCTTACCTCCGCGCGTCCGCACTGACGTTGGTTCGTTGAGGTTGGCTGAGTGACTCCATCTTGCTGGCGATGGCCACTGTCTGACCGAACAGACAGTACCGCGGCATCTTGCGGCCCACCACGCCCGCCACGCACGGACCTGAGTGTACGCCGATTCTCACCTGTAACACGAGGGGGGTGATACCATTGTCAGTCTTCTTGTCGTTGTGAGGCTTCGTTGACCTACTGCGATAATTATGGAGGATTCTAGGTTTCTCTACACCTACAGCTAACTCTCTCTCTCTCTCTCTCTCTCTCTCTCTCTCTCTCTCTCTCTCTCTCACACACACACACACACACACACATATATATATATATATATATATATATATATATATATATATATATATATATATATATATATATATACACGCACGCACACACGCACGCACGCACGCACGCACGCACGCACGCACACACACACACACACACACACAGAGCAGACTGCCACATGAAGCAGATTGCCACAGAGAGCAGACTGCCACAGAGAGCAGACTGTGAGTGATAGCAGACTGCCACATGAAGCAGATTGCCACAGAGAGCAGACTGCCACAGAGAGCAGACTGTGAGTGATAGCAGACTGCCACATGAAGCAGATTGCCACAGAGAGCAGACTGCCACAGAGAGCAGACTGCCACATGAAGCACACTACCACAGAGAACAAACTGCCACATGGACGAGCCCACGGCCGCACGGAAGTACGCATACGAGATGAGAAAATTGCACGAAGATGGCCTTGGAAACGTCGGAAGAAGGTGGCAGATGGAGAGAGACGGGACGCTGACGGTGATGAGTAAAAGGCTCCACCAGCAAGATAGACTGACACGGACAATAATGCATACGATGAAAAAGAGACACGTTGTTTACGCCAACCCAATTTGTCTGTATCGAGCCGATTCCAACGGTTGCATTTCAGACAAGACGAGAAACGTGACTGCCTCACAAACGGTACAACCTACATAAGCCCGTCGGTCTATTACACATGCGGGCCCATTACGTCTTTGTCTGATGTGAAATATAACGTGCATCGATACATAATTTATTGCGAACGTAAGACGCACCCGTCTTGAACTCTAGTATATGATTAGCTTTCATTACTGGACAGGCAAATCTAATTAAGAGGCGTAACGGCAGTGCGCACATAATAGTAAAATACAGCCATTTCGGAACGGCAGAGAACATAAAAATGTCGCAATCTCGGAACTACGAACTACATAAAGGTTTGTGAAGTCGGATCTGTGAACACTAAATACAAAAAAACTGCACTAATCCAGGATCGTCAAAGTACATAATAGGCAGTTAACTAACATAACGTTAATATATACACACGCTTTGAAATCTACCCTGCGAGGCGGTATTAAAAGGACAACTGTTTGCTAAAAATAACAATCAACTTAGACTGATCTAATATTGCACTAATATTACGTTATGCATTGATTTGTCGATCGTTGTTGATCGGCTATAATCGGCTTAGTCACGTCTAGTCCGATACGATAAAGTACTCGCAAGCCGGTTAGTTGACACTAATTAGGAATTTAGTTTAATAACTAATGACCTAGCTGCATCTGCAAGATTCCGATGCCGAAGATCAATGTGAATGGTTTCATGCAAGAAGCAGGGCCGTGACAGTCGATATGATACACTGGCCAACCAAATGTTTCCGCTAGACCGTTCTTACGTCACTCCATTCGTGCGACTGTGGCGCTTAAAGAAAGTTATTTGCGGCAATGGGGTCGCATTGAAATAATACCAATGAAGAATGCATCACGATTTTAAAGAACAAACAACAGTTTTGAGGTTGTTGTTATTGTTCACATTGTAGGAATGTTTGTACCGTAATGTTATTGGCAGATAACACTACTGCTATTGATTAATAATGATTTGAGTGGGGTGTCGCTTGTGTATTGATAGAAAGACTGGTTGTACAGTGTTACTGAAATATGCAAACACACGCACACGCACACGCACACGCACACGCACACGCACACGCACACGCACACGCACACGCACACGCACACGCACACGCACACGCACACGCACACGCACACGCACACGCACACGCACACGCACACGCACACGCACACGCACACGCACACGCACAAACATTCGCACACACATTAGCACACACACACACGCACGCACGCACGCACGCACGCACGCACGCACGCACGCACGCACGCACCACACACACACACACACACACACACACACACACACACACGCACACAATACACATGCCAATTATGTTTATTGCGTTATCAGGAACACAGATCGTTCTGAGAACGGAATGATGCCGAACATAAATAGTTTCGAAATCAGTGTGCGGCATTAGCCATCAATATAATCATTATAACAGTCATTTGTTATTTCTGCAGGTTTTGTACTCGAAAGAATCGATATTAATGTTGCAAAATAGTATGTGAAAAAAGGCCCACAATTTCCGAAAGAGGAAATGCATGATATTAAATGCCATCAAATGTGCATTGAACATCGCTGGTGAATGAGTTCACTGGTATCGAGGAAGGACATCGTGACGTAGTTAGTTGTCATGGAACGTAACTGTATTACTTTTATAAATCTATTTGCATCAATAAACGTAGATTACCTTTGAACATAAATCTTGTTAAATCTCAGATAACGAGCTGATTGACGATTTAAGCTGAGGTTCTTGAATACATTATAAAAGAAAACAACTATAAATGTGGTATGCAACTGTTTTAGGAGTCGTGGTTAACATAAAACACATGTGTACACAAATAACTTAATGAAGCTAATTCGTAGCCTACAAGAATTCCCATGCCCTTGTCCCACCCGTAGCAGATAATACGTCACTTTTCAAGACCTCCGCTAAAACGGCTATAAATTGGATGCTCTGGATGCATCGCTGAGTTCATTGTTTTAGCTAAATGCTACATATTCTGTGACATTTTAAGTCAAGAGGAAATATTTAGCTAAGAAAACGAAGTACGTGCAATACCCACAAACGACGATTTCCCGAAAAATGCCACTCGACGTACTTCGCCCGAAATTACGTTGAATGTTATTACGTTGAATGTTATGCGATAAATCAGTAACATCCTTGGCCATTTGCTTGATGGGATTTTACTGTGGAAGTCAATCTTGTTAACTCGTATTACACTGAGCGCTGATGGCGAACGCAGTACAATACAATGGCGTGTTTACAGCTACTTTGCCCACCCGGAAGTCGACAATATTAAACTGTGTCCCGCGCATTTGTGTCCCCCGTTAATATGCGGGGACAGAAATGAGGCGCACGATAAAAAATGACCCACTGCCCAGCGAATAAGAACTCGCGGTGAGCGCGTGAAGCGTGGTGTGGTTACATACGTAAAGCAGACGACATCCGGAGACTAACCTCGAGCGGTTTCTGGTCGACAGGCGAGAGGACGCGCTGACAGACTTGGATCATGCCGAATGCCATGGACACGATGTGGTCGGCATGAGAGGGCGTGAAGGTTGGCAGTCCGCCCACAACCATGTAGGCATCACCGATCGTCTCCACCTGCGGGTATAAAGAGTTACGTTGACCCATGAAATCTCCGTCTCTGAACAGCAACAACTGACATCACAACAAACACATTTATCTTTTAAAGCGAGGGTGTCAACTTTTATGTTTATTTTGTTAATTTAATGTTGCGTTCTTATTACTCCAGCATACACGTAGAAGGTTTAATGCTTCCCAATTTGTGTTTAGTTACTTTGTTTAACTCGGAACAAGTGTTCGCAATTTGAAAGATTCCGCCTGCAACACGTTTAAACGGAAAGCAAAACGTCCGGTCTCAAAAAGAAATTATTGGCAATAATGTCGAGGCGAGTAAAGTTAATTTCAAAATAACCTTTGATGTTTAACTTTCCGAATTGTAACAGCATACATCCCGCTACAATTTACTGCTGGAGCAATTCTGGGCAGAGGAGCTGGCGCCCTCCCTTTTACTTGGTACATAAGCAATGGCGGCCAGTGCGGCCAGTCATTCAGGTACACGGGTTTATCCCATGACCACGACTTTCAAGAATCTTCCTTAAGTTAGACGGTTAGAATTACCATTAACAAGGAATACCATTTTACTGAAATAAATTACTCCTTAGGTCATTTTATTCTTAATTGCAATGTTTGTAATAGAGCAAACGAGTTATTGTGTGATTTTTTGCTAATGTTAGTTTTTCTTATAATGTGGTTTAACAATCATAGAGGTCGTAAATTCATCAGTCAAGGGCCGCCCGGCGTCCAAACTCCATTGGGCCGCTTCAGGCTGACTGATGAATTTACGACGCCTATGCATGTTAAGCCACATTATACGTAACACTAACATTGATATTAATGATTGGATATATGAATGATTGAGAATTACAAAGCTCAATACCAGTGGATATATTCGATGACATGTCTTTCAATGGCATAGCCAGGATTTTGGTATTGGAGGGGGGCAATCCGACAACCAAGCAAACTCTCTCTCTCCCTCCCTCCCCCCTCTCTATATATATAATTCAAACCCAACTCGCTTAAAAGGATACCGACATGACTACCAAGTTCACTGACCAACATAGCTGGCAGGTCAACAAAAACCAATCACAGAAGGCGTCAACGTTAGAAAATAAGAAAGAAACAATACATTATTAAAGAGACACAACCCGTTATCTCCTACATAATATCCCCCTGTAGCCGGCCACGACGTTCCCGTTTGCGAAAACAACCTTGTAAGAAGAATCGTGGGAGTTAAAAAAGTTATACGAGAAGAACGGATGAAGTGAGAGTGGAGGTTGGAGTAAAGGAAAGTTTTAACTAGAAACTGGTGAGGAGTCGGCTGACATCGGCCGGTCATATGGAAAGAATGGGAGGTGAAAGCTGACAAATAGACCAGATGCCCAGAAAGTGGAGCGGAGAAGGAAGACCGAAATTGCTATGGGGGGTTTGCATTAAGAGAGAGAGAAAAAGTGGGAGAAGAATGGAGAACAGGAGCAACCGATAGAAGGGATTGGATAGTGCTGATAGAGAACGTAGTGAGAGGAAAGTTACAGAAGAAAAGACAAGGGAAACGAAAATCACGGTAAATTCACCCCTGATGACAGAGATGCAATAAATAACAAAAACAAAATGAAATTTGACCGTAATTTAGTAACTAATTTAATAATTTAGTAGCAAGTATTATTTTTAATGTAGATGTAGATATTAGCCATCACGCACATCGAGAATGACGACATTGTCATTGACCTGTCACTTCTTGGACGGCAGGCAACGACAGAAGAAGAGAATTACTAACTTAATCCTATTTGAATTATGACAAATTTCTTTGCGAAAGGGTAGGACTGGGAAGAAAAGTCTTACACAGGCATATTTATACTCTCTATACTTTGTGACTCTTTAAATCAGGCAGCCAGTTATTGTCCTCCGCTCCCCACCATCCTAATTTTTCGGGATCGGGGTGGGGCATCGCCCCCCGGCCTCTGGCCACGCGACGGATGTCTTTCTTGATGAGTTTGCGTCATTGTCCACGTGAAATTAATTGATGATCGTTTGGACGGTGTCTCGTGTCAACTTTTCACTCCTCTTCTGACGACGCGCTCGAGTTGGCTGTCCTCGTTGTCCAATCGCTCTGAGCAACGCACGATCACATCGACGACGGCGAGATGCTCTCTCCGCCAATACAACACTCCTCCACACGCATGCGCATAGCTCTGGTTATCTAAAATTATAATGCACGATCGCTACAGGCAGAACTGATGCTTGTTTGACAGGTTGGGTATAGGAGTGAGGACGCAGTAGAAGTCTTCTAGGTATCGAAGGAGTAATACACGCCAAAGCATCTTGCTGGCAAAGTAGCTTGAATGTAGCTCTCACAGCTTTTTGAGTTGCACAGCCATCGTGATTCAGTTTCAATATAGTATTAAAGACTTCGTATTGTTGACCTTGAGAAGCTACTACATACATGTAGATGCGACAACATAATGCCTATATAATTGTTAGGGGTAGATTTACAACAACGTCAATGACATCTATTTAGCAACTTCAATTATTGTATATTCTAGTTTCAGTTTTATCTTTTGATCACAATTATTATATAAGTAAATATGTCATTCAAAAACAAATTCGGAGGACTAACAATGATTCAAACATTCACATGTTGTTGTTAAAAATCCGTGACATTCCGTATAAACCAGTGGCATAGGTTTGTACCTGAGTAGTACCTAATTACAATACTGTCTTATTCGATGGATATAATGTTGTCCTTCGATGTCGTAAGTTGTTTGATTAACGTCGACCAGCAGGTAAAGATTAACTGGCTTACACAGACTCACGGAGGAACACACTACTCGTTTCATCGGTGCCAATTGGTGAATAAATCACCACTAATTTGTCTACAAGAGAAAACGTACTCCAGAAAAACAAGCGTATCAAGTACATGTAAGTAAACAACTCTAAGTATGAATGTACTTTCTGAAGAAAAAACATCAATTGTTACAGTAGAGGCTGTGGTCAAAGGAAGCGAATGGACATAGAAATTAGCGACCGGACATAGGCTCCTGGGAGTGGTATACCATACCTCACTCGTATGGTAGCTGTTACTATATTAGTCCGTGATCGTTCCTTACTACTACGACGTTAGTCCGTTATTGTTCCGGTCTGGCACTTATGCAGAATTCGGACCCACATAAATTTTGCTCACACAGATTCTAATACTAAACATGATCAATCAGCATTCCCAGGTATATTTATGTTTCACAAATATTGCATTTTAAGACCCAAGTTACACTCCGATTTGTGCCAGTCGCAAGCGCTGCGATGCATATGTCACTGCGCCGTGCATATGGAATGAGCGATAAACAGTTTGTTTATGCCGACCGCGCTGTCTTTTCGACCTCAAAAGTCTGCTCAGACGTGCTGTTTATAAAACATAAATATGCGCAAGATGATGTTAAATGATTGAATTAACAAAATCAAATATCAAATGTTGGCAAACATACAGGTATAATGGCAAAATTGAGGTTGATCCGAATTTTGCATAAGTGCCGCGAATCAATATTTAGATAACGGATACAGAAAGGTTCTTCCCAAACTAAAATACCCTAAATGTAGGTATATAGGTGAATCTGTAGTGGCCGGAATGTTTCGTAATGAATACCATTCAATACGCGTCGATGACACACGATACGAGGACATGGAAGCGGAGTATAAACGGAGAATGTCAAATTAGAAACGACCGTATCAGAAACGAACTGACGAGAAACCACAAGCGCCAGTATGAAATATCAAAGTACCGTTGGATGGCTGCAGCAAAATATGACGACATTTGGCTGGCTAATTAGGTTAACTGTAACAAATGCGGAGAAAGGGTATTATTAATACCAATAAGCGTGATCATTCTCTGTGAATACATGAATAACTGACGGCACCCGTAATCCGAGACAAGTATGTGGTATTCGGCCGCACAATGAGTCGTATTGTATAGCAATTGTCCGCGAATGATCGCGACAGCAGAAGCAGCAATAGTGGACACGAACCGAGTTCGAATCAGCGTAGACGGTGGTGACGTTTCATTGAGATGATTAATCTAATGCCCTGGTACATCTCGGTGCGGCGAACTCGCAGAACGTGACTTGCAAGTTTGTTGAATAATGTTTAATAATTCAACGATGTTCCTAAAGATGATGTCATCGTAATTAGTCGTGGAGCAATTCGTAACGGCCAGGCTATCCAATTATGAAAGTAACTTGTTAGAAAAAACATACCACCAATCAAAACAGACAAGTGTCCGCATTTGCAAAAAGCGAAATTACAAAAACATGTCAGTCGAAGAAACTTTATTGATTGTTATTTCATGGTGGGTATGAATAATTAATAATGCTATCAGAAAACGGTCCTATTATTTCGTTTAGACAGCTGCGTACTATTGTAAACGTTGTTATTTGACCAGTTACATGTTGTGCAACATCATTATTGATCTTCTGAAAGTGAGTGATGCAATTAACCATAAGCATGGAACCATCCGTCACAAATGTTTACGCGAGCGTTCTGTGACCTATTTCACACAATCGCAACAGCGACGACTGGAGCCGGTCGCTGACTGGCTGACAGCGGAAACACTACCTACGACGTCTACGAGCAGTCGCAGAGACGCACATCCGGTTGGTACGATGATTACACACAAAAGGAGAAAGGAGAATTGTTGTTAATGAAATTACAAGAGACCGCTGTGAACTATTCACATCAACGGCATCAGCACTTAGACGATCCAATAGGTCATGTGATTTGACAGCTGGAAAAATGAATGTCACGCGAACCGGAGAGTAAACGTGTGCTGGCTGGCGAATCAATCACGAGGTAACGTTGCCCACCGCCATTGTTGAGGGCCGAATGGACTTTCGCAGGAGATTGCGACAGACCGTGAATCGATGAGGTGTAGAATGACACACCAGTCGCATGTGGACACGTAACAAAAATACACCGCCGACCGACGACTGATGGCTGCTGGAAGTGGCCAGTAAATAAGCCGAAAGGTACAGTTGAACAGACGGGCAGACGGCGAGTGACGCGAGTGGTCAAACCAATCAGTGTGCCATTGCCGGGCGCACGCTCCGTCCATGCATACTAACAGAAATTACACAACGTCGAATGACGCTTCTGTCTGTCGATTCGCACTAAAACAAATTACGTGTCGTGGAATGCCAACTTTGTCTTTGCATTCGCGAGCAAATTACACACGGTAACGAATGTTCCGTCTACGAACAAATGACACGATGTAAAATGGCCAATCCGTCCGTCATGGAGACACGTAATCAACGAACAAATGTGGACACGTAATCTTCGACAACTGCAGCGCGATTAGATTTCCACCATGCAACATTTCATATTCAGGTTACTGCATAATACACGCTTTAGTATATTCAGCATGTAACAACTTATATATGAAAGATGCTGTTTATGGCTCGAACATTCGGATAAACTAATAATTCCCACTTACTATGGAGCAATGTTATAGAAAATTGCCACACTTCGGTCTTTCCGCTGCGGACCTTTATGATACAAATGTGATGTGGCTTAGATCTCGATATCTCTTTTTCTATGTGCCATGTCTGTTCAATACGTTGGCGATCGTGGCCCTTCAAACCGTCGTTCGTTGTTCTTAACAGTTTTGTTGCGCCCATTCCATACCATGTTGACAGACTATCGATTATGTTATTCGCTGATGTCATCTTGGTCTTTTCCCTTAATCTTTCCACTTGTTCTACTTTTTCTTTCCCACGATGTGCCTTAAAAATCGTGCCTGTCTTGTTATCATTTTGATAATCACCTTTCTATTGCAGTTGGCTGTCATATAGAATTCTTCATTGGTTTTCTTTTCTGTCAACGAAACTCTCGACATTCTTCTTAAAAACACATTTAGTTTGCATCAATGGTGTGTTGTTTGTGTTTATTTTAATGTCCAGGGTTCACAACCATATCGTAATTTGGGCTCGATGTAACACTGTAACACTTATTTCCACATCTGCGCGCAATAAACATCCAAGGCGCATCAACCGAAACTAAGCGTACATTTTTGTAGTCTAAAAATGTCTTGATTGACAAAACTAATTAATGTTATATTTGATCAAGAAAAGGCAGTTAAAAACAATAACAACAACATATAAGAGGTTGCTATGTATATCTTCACTTTAAACGTTGTTTACGTCCGTTGACAGGATCGTTCGACCATTTTGTACATTTAGCAAAACAGACCAGTCATTGCGTCTTTAAACAAGGTGACCCGGTACAAATGGACATCGTAGAAAACTGACCGGTCAGAGTAGGGATATCCCTGAAGGTCTTCTGGTTAATTCAGCTTAGCTCCTATCGGATTAATGCGAAGAATAGCCGACACGGACTGTGCGAGTAACTAACTACCTTGGCGGCCTCAAGTCCCTCAGCGCCCGCTGTGTACTGCGGTCTCCGCCAGACGACGGAAGCAATATTGGTAGAGACAGGAGCTCATAACAGCGGCATACGGTGTGTGTGTGTGTGTGTGTGTGTGTGTGTGTGTGTGTGTCGTGCGTGCGTGCGTGCGTGCGTGCGTGCGTGCGTGCGTGCGTGCGTGCGTGCGTGTGTGTTTGCGTGCATGTCTGATTGTACGTACGTATTTGTGCATAGTAACAAGGGTGCCTACTTGTGTGTATGCGCGTATGTAGATTATATATATATATATATATATATATATATATATATACATGTTATTCATACAATATATATATATATATATATATTATAGGAATAACATATATATATATAAATATGTTTTTGTGTGTATATAATATATATGTACACCTGTATATATTTTAAGATTATTATGTATTATGTATTATATAATGTATTATATAATGTATTATATAATGTATTTAAAGGATATCACTTTATATATATATATAATATATATATATATATATATATATATATATATATATATATATATATATATATATATATATATATAATATAAGTAATTATATTATTTCTCTGTCGCAAATATATCGTATCTGACATGACAACGCACACCACGCACCCGTGCACCTATCTCCCACGGGACACGACGAGAGTGAGAGCGGTGAATCAGCACCAACGCCCGCGGCGACGTACCCACCTTATAGACCTCGTTCAGCGTACTCAGCATGTCGAACTGTGTGTAGAGCTTGTTGAGCACTCGGACGATGTCCATCGCCTCGACCAGCTCGTTGCCACACATTGCCGTGAAGCGGACGATGTCGGCGAACAGGACCGTGACGACGTCGTACTTCTCCGCCTCTACCGGCTGGTTCTTCCGCAGTCTTGCCGCCACGTTCGACGGCAGGATGGAGTGCAGCAGACGGTCGGTCCGTAGCTTGTCCTCGTTCAGACGAACCTCGAGCAGCTTGAGATCTCGCGACGTCTCCTCGAGTTTCTCGATGAGTTCTCGTTCCGCGCGCCTCGCGTGCGTCATCAGGACGAGATCTCGCGTGGCGTCGTGCATCGGGATGTCGCTGAGGTAGAGGCCCTGACGGCAGAGGTCGTCGAGGGTGGAGACGCGCGGGGAACAGAGGAACAAGACGCAGTCGCTCTCGCGCACGTAGATCATCTCTCCCTTTAGCCTCATACAATCTCTGTCACCAGCTTCGCTCTCGTCCCCCGCCGCCGTCGTCTGGACATGGCTGCGCGGAGATGAACAAGACTCGACGGGATGTTCCGCATCGTCATATTGACGCATGCGCGGTGATAAACGCAACACTTCCGGTTTCGTGGTGACCACGAAAGTGGTGTTGATGCGGGCGAGGACGGCGCTGAAGCTGAACGTCATTTCCGGTTTGACGACCGTGAAACAGTCGGCGAACATGAACGACGTTGCGTCGCTGCGTCGCAGCAGTCGCAGCATCGCAACCCCCGCCTGGACGACCTCCAGTCGCCGGTTGAACATCACGTGGAAGGGGAAGGCCCGACAGAACGTGGCAACACTGAGCGGCAGAGCATCCGGGAGCCTGCTCGCCTTGAACCGGGACAGATGCGCGACCAGTGACGTGCTTCGTTGACGGGCCATCGTCGGCCGCGAGTCCCTTTGCTCGGTCGGTGTCACTTGGTCGCTACCTATCACCTCGTCGTCCGCCACGTGAGCGCGACATTGGCCCGTGGCGACGGGCTTGATGACCCCGTACTGACGCGGACACGACTGCGCCATGAGGCCGTGGTGCGGGAACACGTCGCTCTCTCCCGGGCCCGAGCACCTCATGGACGGTGGCCGCATGCCGGGGCAGAACCGGGGTGGAACCGTCCGCCGACCTCCTTCTGAGAACTCCGATTGTTATAGACGGATTCCTCGCAGACGTCGGGTATCTCTCGAAAGTCACCCAGCAGTCGTAACTGAAAGTCGTGAACATATTTGGTCAATATATTATACAACAAAGATGCTTCAATTCTTCAATTTTATAGTGCTTACATGTGATAATTCACTATATTGTAGTTTACACATACAATAAATAAATAAGTTAATAAAATAAATATGTAAAGACAATGCAAATACGTTATAAAATAAAACAATATATATATATATATATATATATATAATATATATATATATATATATATATATATATATATATATATATATATAAGAATAATTAAGACTAAAACGTTATTGTTGGTTAAAACACTAAACAATTTAATTAGTAAAAAGTAGACATAAACCCATCGATAATGGCGCGCACAGTGCTAGATTAGTATCCGGTCTTTGTGTCTGGAAAATATAACCCGCTATAAAACAATCGCTACGTTGCCTAGCCCTCGACATTAACCCATTTCGGCAAAGATCAGAAACACATCACATTAATTCCATAAAAAAAACTCGTCTGGCGACATCAGAAGTCAGACGGAATTAGACGCGCACGTTTGTTTCCATTTCGGGCGCGATTATGTCTGTCTTACCCAGGATGTAGCCGCGGACACACGATGCTAATGAAACAACCAACTTAGCAGGAGAAATACACGCACAGTTCAATGGTTTACCAGACACGGTTTTAAATAACGTCTCACTGTAAATACGTGTCTATTTTTGCAGCGACATGTGATCATGCAGCTAGCCAATTTTCTGTGCGCACGATATCGTCAAATGTATTAGGACACCCGATATGTCGAGTACAGCATATCGAACAGTCATATCAATCCCAATCTACGCGGCAAGACGTAATCAACAAGACATATGGTACACAGGAGTGACGTCATCGGATGCACACGCGCAGAAATAGGGCACGCTTTGACATAGCTGCGACCAGTTCTCGGCTGGCCAAAACTGTCATAAGGAAGCCATGCCTGTTACTATGATTCGTGGCGTAAAATTACGTCAACACTTATCAACACGTCAACAAGAAGAACAAGAAGAACAAGAAGATCAAGAAGAACAAGAAGAACAAGAAGAACAAGAAGAACAAGAAGAACAAGAAGAACAAGAAGAACAAGAAGAACAAGAAGAACAAGAAGAACAAGAAGAACAAGAAGAACAAGAAGGACAAGAAGGACAAGAAGGACAAGAAGGACAAGAAGGACAAGAAGGACAAGAAGAACAAGAAGGACAAGAAGAACAAGAAGAACAAGAAGAACAAGAAGAACAAGAAGAACAAGAAGAACAAGAAGAACAAGAAGAACAAGAAGAACAAGAAGAACAAGAAGAACAAGAAGAACAAGAAGAACAAGAAAACAAGAACAAGAAGAACAAGAAGAACAAGAAGAACAAGAAGAACAAGAAGAACAAGAAGAACAAGAAGAACAAGAACAAGAAGAACAAGAAGAACAAGAAGAACAAGAAGAACAAGAAGAACAAGAAGAACAAGAAGAACAAGAAGAACAAGAAGAACAAGAAGAACAAGAAGAACAAGAAGAACAAGGAGAACAAGGAGAACAAGGAGAACAAGAAGAACAAGAAGAACAAGGAGAACAAGGAGAACAAGGAGAACAAGGAGAACAAGAAGAACAAGAAGAACAAGAAGAACAAGAAGAACAAGAAGAACAAGGAGAACAAGGAGAACAAGGAGAACAAGGAGAACAAGGAGAACAAGGAGAACAAGGAGAACAAGGAGAACAAGGAGAACAAGGAGAACAAGAAGAACAAGAAGAACAAGAAGAACAAGAAGAACAAGAAGAACAAGAAGAACAAGAAGAACAAGAAGAACAAGAAGAACAAGAAGAACAAGAAGAACAAGAAGAACAAAAACAATATGTTTATTTTTGACCTCAACAAATACAGGAATTAACATCATAAGTAATAAAACAAAAGCTGTGAAATGGGTTCAGTGACTCCAGTTAAGACCCACTCGTATTAATTACACATTTAATTAACCTTTAACTAACTAACTAACTAACTAGTATTGTTAAGAGCTCTTAAACACGATACTTTGCACTTTAAAATCAATTTTGATCCTTAACAGTAATCTTGAATACTTGAAAACTGTCATAACCATGACACGGGACTGTCTCACTGTTATGTCATGGAACAGTGTCCCGGTAATACGACAGTGGTGGTAGTGGTAGTGGTAGTGGTAGTGGTAGTGATAGTGATAGTGGTAGCGGTAGCGGTAGCGATAGCGGTAGCGGTAGCGGTAGCGTCAGCAGCAGGAGCAGGAGCAGGAGCAGGACAGCAGCAGCAGCAGCAGCAGCAGCAGCAGCAGTAGCAGTAGCAGTAGCAGTAGCAGTAGCAGTAGCAGTAGCAGTAGCAGTAGCAGTAGCAGTAGCAGCAGCAGCAGCAGCAGCAGCAGCAGCAACAGCAACAGCAGCAGCAGCAACAGCAACAGCAACAGCAACAGCAACAGCAACAGCAACAGCAACAGCAACAGCAACAGCAACAGCAACAGCAACAGCAACAGCAACAGCAACAGCAACAGCAACAGCAACAGCAACAGCAACAGTAATAGTAATAATAATAATAATAAATAAATAAATGATTAATTTCTTTGGCAAACAAATCAGTGGATTCGGCATTCTCACAGTCAAGTGCAGTGCAAAAGTCGTCAACAATTGGATGTTTGCGCTAAGAAGCTAGGGTGGATAGGTGAGGTTAAACAGATATGTTTTCAGCTGACGGCGAAAAGTTTTGTGTGCGCATGTATACGCGTGCGTGTGTCACTTCATGTGTCAATGTGTTCATTTGTGAGTCTTTGTGTCCGCACTTGCGTCTGTGCGTACGTGTGTGCGCGCATGCGATTAAAACGTCAGTGCATTGTGCGGACGGAAACAGTGTCGCGTATTTGTACAGCGTATCTACGCACTACGCCTTAATTCCAGCCAGTTCTTCAGAACCGACGGAATACTCTCGGCACCAACACATCAATAGACACGATTCCATATCACGCCGCCTCCCGCCTTGCACGTGCAAAGTTATTAATTAGGACATTGTGCAACCCGCCACGATTACCATAGATCGTAATGACATAACTAATTACATTGTGCGCTCGCGTCGATTGCGTTGGGGGCAGGACATTTCACGGTGTAATTCTGCGTAAGAAGTCGATTGCTGACTCCGATAATG
>JAODUO010000670.1:75000-77500 GCA_025642075.2 Ridgeia piscesae | reverse complement strand
ACGCACACGCACACGCACACGCACACGCACACGCACCGCACACGCACACGCACACGCACACGCACACGCACACGCACACGCACACGCACACGCACACGCACACGCACACGCACACGGACACGCACACGCACACGCACACGCACACGCACACGCACACGCACACGCACACGCACACGCACACGCACACGCACACGCACACGCACACACACACACACACACACACGCTCGCACACACACATACGCTCGCACACACGCCCACACACACTCAGATTCATACAGCTTGAGATTTTTTTGAAACAGAATGATTTGTTATGATTTGCAGTTCAGTTTTATAATTTGCCATTAAATTATACTTTATTATTATTAATTAATTATTATTTTAAAATAGTTAATCATTATAATAAATTAAATAATGTATTTATCTATTTTATTTTACTATTTTATATTATATCAATATGTTGAATGTTTATATTAACTTCCAATGTGCGTTTTCTTATGTTGTGCAGCACCATGAACTATTATTGTATAAATATGGTGCTATATAAATCAACAAACAGTTACATTTGCATTTGCGTACGGCAAGACCTTTGTTAATATATTTTGTTACCTTGATTCAGGGCGACCAAACGTTGTCGTCACGTCCCTTGCTCTCGGAGAAGCAACATCTGGGGCCATACAAGGTGGCCTGGGTGATCGAGGCTAGGTATAACAGCCTAAGATGAAACCACGGACTTATATGCACATAAGTCCGTGATGAAACGCAGCAAAGTGATGAAGATGGCCGGGGTCATATCAGACGGTGACAATTACTTGACGTGCCGTTTATAGCAGGTCACATCAACGGTATTACTGTCGCCTCCACATTGGCTCTGATACGACCAGTGTAGGCCCAGGCCGTGACAGTGGCCAGGTTAGATCATCTCCTGTATTAAAGTGATAGAAACCTAGTTCGTTAAAGCATTACGAACCGTTAATCCATATGCATTTTTTGTTAATCCGTATGCATTTTTTAATCCATCATAATGCAGTTAGTTCGTTGCTACCACCAAATGAAACTGCGTTTCCCCCGCCTTCATCGTATTATTAGCTTACAGTAATATGCAATTTGGCGGAAGAATACACGACGTGGTCGTGAGGAGACCCACATTCTACTGGCGGAAGAACACACGACGTGGTTACCCAACTTGTGCTCTGTCCACGTCTGTGTCGGCTGAATCCACTCTAGTGAGCATCGCGTGAACATACAATGGACTGTGTATTATTAGACCTGGTGATGAGATGTTGAATTTGAACCTTTGTCCGCCGACTACTGACGTCATAGCCGCGGACTAATTATGCCCGTGGGAGTGGCATGTGAGGTAAATATGATAGTCGCAGCAAGCGGCAGAACTTCAACGGTGCTCATTTTATCAATTAATTATTTTTGATTACGCACACAAATTAATTGTTGGTACATAACGCCACCCGTACATAATATGACGCAATATTCTTGTTTTAGCTTTTTGTCAAAGCAAATCGGCATTGTTCTACCTATGTATATATATATATATATATATATATATATATATATATATATATATATATATATATATATATATATATATATATATATATATATATATATATACATATAATATATATAAATAAAAATATATATATATATATATATATATATATATATATATATATGCATATATACATATATAAATAATTCGATACGATAACTTTGTTTAATCAACAAATAAACAAGTTTAATCCTTTTCGTGCTTTTTTAAAATGTATATACATACAATTTATTATTTTTATTTTTGAAACGCACACGCATACATACACGCACACACGCGCGACCCAAGCACGAAGGAAACACGACAAAGAAGTATCCGCCAAACCGTGCTTGATAAAATGGCAGACCCGTTACATAAACTTGATTTGTTTGCGTTGAAGTGCAGATGTAACGACTCTAGCCATGACCGTATGGATGTCTTGCACGTGGAATGACTACACCCGCTATAAGTTTACCAAGTCCTACGTATGCATTTATTCCCATGGCCAGCTTCACAATGAAACGATCACCTTTATTTGTGAAAGTTCTTTTGGAAAATGAAGTGCGTCACATGCCAAGACGTCAAGTAGACGACGCCAATCATAATTTGAACAGGCAGCACACATAAATAGCAATGACACTAATTCGAGCACAGTGAGATTCTGTGCAAGCCACGATGCCATCACGAACGTGACCAGATTTCGAGAGCTCTTGACCTCAGCAAAGGATGTAATTAATTTCCTGCTTCATTCTCCGAAATGATACGATGTGATGGGTCAAGTAGGAAATTTAACCCATGCGGGGCTAACAAACACGCATTCGGTTATTGTCTCTTCTCCCGCTTAATTCACCGTGAAGGGGCATGTCATGTTAACGCTCTTTGCAGCTAGGTCAACGCACCAGGAACGTCAACGCACGCGCCGTCTTGAGATAGATAGATAAATAGAACGATAGATA
>JAODUO010000670.1:47500-72500 GCA_025642075.2 Ridgeia piscesae | reverse complement strand
GTGCGTGTGCGTGTGCGTGTGCGTGTGCGTGTGCGTGTGCGTGTGAGAGCGAGAGCGAGAGCGAGAGCGAGAGCGAGAGCGAGAGCGAGAGCGAGAGCGAGAGCGAGAGCGAGAGCGAGGCGAGAGCGAGAGCGAGAGGAGAGAGAGCGAGAGAGAGAGAGTGTGTGTGTGTGTGTGTGTGTGTGTGTGTGTGTGTGTGTGTGTGTGTGTGTGTGTGTGTGTGTGTGTGAGAGAGAGATTCATTTCTCAATGCATGTAGACTATTATCTCCTTGTATTTCCGTACATGTCTGGGAGCCGGCCGGCTTCACTGTTAAATGTCACATGTAACGAAATAAAACAGATAAATCCCCCTCGACAAAGACCTTCACAGAAGATAAATCAATCGCGTAACAGTGCTTGGACGTTTTATTTCCAGATGTGTTTAAAAAGCGTCATATTCATGACGTCGTTTTTCAACTCGATGACATTTCCGCTGCGTTGTTTCGGCGTGAAACAGACGAAGACGTGAACCAGAAACAGATGTGGTCTAGCGCGACAGGACCCAGCCATGGCGACACGCCAGTCGACAATCCACAAATGTCACCTCCTAGCGTCGTTCTCTGCCTCGTTAATACGTCCGCGTGATTTAGTAGGTGGATAATCGAGTATATTCCGGAAAAAGTCATTCTTCCAAAGAGTCTGCTGGTGTTAATAGGTACTCGAGGAATACTTGGTGACGCAAACCCACGGTGCTCTCTGTGAGCGCTAAGCAGATGATCCTTATAAATACGCTCGTGACATCCACGTAGATCATTAGTCGCCGCGTGTCACGGCAACGTTACTTCAAGGGTACAATGACGCTCTCCTGATCCAGTTGTTTTCGTTAATAACAGTAATAATGATAATGTTGATGAATGATGATGATAATGATGATGATTATTATTATTATTACGATAACAGTGTACACGTTATCCTGGCACTCCACAGACACCAATAGAACAACTGGTGTTGCATTAACAACAACGCAAAATTCGGCTTGGTGTTAAACCGTCAATTAAACGATCTCGGATTGGAATCCAGTTGTTGTCATTTCCAACCTTACGCGGGATAGTTCCCTCCACATTATGCCACTTCACACAGCTGTATACAATGGGGGTGCTTGTGCACATATAGTATGCGCGATAGTTGTAACGTGGCTGTCTGCTTCCTCGATAAGTCAAAATGCTGAGCGAATGTCCATGGGTGGGGGGGGGGGGCGTGAAGTGAGAGCTGCTTTGACCATTTGCTTTGACCAATCAGTGTGCACGTGACACGTTTGATGATAAATACTGCAAAGTCTACTTCTGAATTTGTAGCTTTGATAAAACATATTTGACAGTATAATTCATTTCTTGACACATGACATTTACTTTCTTGACAATATTTTGATTAACGTCCCCGATATGTCCGTTGTGGGTATTCCCGTAGCGCCACCTCTCAAGGGAGTCACATGACCGTAAAGAATCGCCCTTGCGTCAGAGAAATCTTGATTTGACAACGATCTCCGTAGAAACATGGCTCGCGTACAGTGAGACTGGCAGAGAAGGATGCCAAAATGATATTATCTGCCTATTCAAAGCGAGTCATCCTATAAATGTGTTATCAACACAGTAGCATCGCATCAACACCGATCAATACGTCCTATTTCCAACATTTAGTCGCTGTTATATGCGTAACTTTGTGTGGGAACGCACATAGCGTAAGACGTATCGAATTCGTTCAAGGCACGTGATCGCCGCCACCCCCTTTAAGATGTTATCTCGATTCTAAGAAGAACGGTGGGCCGCCGGAAATCTCGTAATGCAATGGCGTCTACCGGGCAAAAATAATTATAACCGAAGATGGGAAAGTAATACCCGATACGACGTATGTTTACAAACATCGAACATCAACCATGGCGGCAATCCACGTAATAACACAGATGTATCTTCGTAGAAACGCATGCGCTCGCTCCTAAATACTTACGCAACACCCAAGGACAGGTAATAAAACATATGTAAAACTGAATATGGATTGTGACAGACAGTGTAAAGACTGTGACAGATAACCTACGGACTGTGACAGACAGTGTATGGACTGTGACAGACAACATATGGACTGTGACAGACAGTGTATGGACTGTGACAGACAGTGTAAAGACTGTGACAGACAGTGTAAAGACTGTGACAGACAGTGTAAAGACTGTGACAGATAACCTACGGACTGTGACAGACAGTGTATGGACTGTGACAGACAACATATGGACTGTGACAGACAGTGTATCGACTGTAAGAGACAACCTGTGGACTATGACAGACAGCGTATGGACTGTGACAGACAGCGTATATATATATATATATATATATATATATATATATATATATATATATATATATATATATATATATATATATATATATCATATCGCCTATCTAATTATAATATATATATATATATATATATATATATATATATAATATATTATTAATGATATTTAATAACATATATTTATAATATATATATATATATATATATATATATATATATATATTTATTTATTTATTTATATATACTATGTGTATAACAAGAGGTAGTGCAATTCGACGTAAGTCTTAAACTGTCCTTGTGAAAGGAAGAAGAACGTGGGGCCCATTTATAGCCATGCAGGGTCTCTGCACTTCGACACCCTGAATTGACAACAGCCTTGGGGATATGTGACATTTATCAAATAAAACTCACCTTTGAGTCGCTCTGTATTAACCGCCGTGCACTCTGTGCTATTCTGTTTGCACCGGTAACACGCTGCACTAACCGGCGTGCTCTGACTGCACTCTGTACAGTGACGCGTGCACTGGTAGCACTCGGTACTAATCGTCGTGCACTGGGGGTACTCTGTATACTAATCCTCAAGCACTGGTACGATGCTTTATTAATCTGTACACATTGATTTGTGCGTGATTACCTCTCGTTATAACGTTGCTAGCGGCATTTCGCGAGATGAAAGCGGGCGCCAAACATATCCCTCATATCACCCAAACGTATCCTCGACGCTGTGAATGCGGCCGTGAACCAGAGGAGAGCCACCGTTGGTGTGCGTAGCCTCACTGTGACGGAGCGCGTTGCCGATGCCCGCAGAAGTAGTTGCTGGCCATCACTCCTCCCGCCCTACGTGAACTGGCGTCGACGGCTGAGTGTGACTCTGGACGACTGATGGCGAACACCGGTGACGTTACATCACACTGTACTGACGGCTGCATTTCCTGACCGGACGTTTAATTCACCTCAGCAATAACGCGGTTGCGTAACAACAGTCCGGAGAGCCTCGACGCTCAACCACCACATACAAATGACCAACGCGGGCTGATCGCGAGGCGAAAGCAAGAGACACGGTCTAACTCAATCCATCAGGCTCGCTCAAAACATTCACAATTCAGGTGACCGATCGCGCCAGCGGAGATCAATGGCCGCTACTGTATATCACATTTTCTAGATCGATTGCGACGGCGAACCGGAGAAATTCAGCAGAGGTCTGAATTGCAAAAAACACGCGCGTGCGAATATATGGTCATGTACACTGCGCAAAACAGTCTGTGCGACACTTTGTCCTGGTAAATATCGCAACTTGATGAAGTATACACACTGCACAAAACAGTCTACCTGGTCTACAAGTGCATTGGTAAATACCGGAAAATGTCTTGTTTTGACGAAGAACAAAGATACAACTGTCGTGATCCTGCAGCAAACGTCATCTCGCTACGTTGTTAGTTCACACGTGCGTTGGCAGCAAACGTCTTCTCGCTACGCCAAGCAATGTTGCTGGTTCACGCCGTGTGCGCGCCACAACGAGAGAAGCCGCCGACGAGTTGACGGAACAATCGTGTACAACCGCCGCGCCGCGACATCACTCGAGTCACACTACATCGCCAGCCAAGCCGTTGAATCTATTACTATTAGTGCGAACGTACGTCTCTCGATGTGCACTCGTGAGAAGACACGCGCAGCCGTAGACTGGGTGCTGCTCGGCCGTGCATCGAACAACGCCGGCTCTATCAGTCGGTCTCCGCCGTCGCCGTCAATGCCTCAGTCGCCGTCACATTCGACAGCGACGCTAAAAGAGCAATCAATACGCCACGTACCGGCCGAAGCAGAAGCAGGCTCGACCGTGTGATGGCGGCAAGGGGCTCCGCCGGCGTAAGAGGCCGGCTCGACGTGTACCCTCGGCCGCGTGCAGGTGGAATGTCGGCTCACTTGATGTGTACCATCGGTCGTGTAAATGTGTACCATTGGGCACCTGCCATGTCAATTAATAGCATCGGCCACTTTCACGTATACTATCGGTCACCTCCATGTACCACCAGCTACATTCCCATAAACCATCGACCAACATCATATTATACCGCCATCCACCTTAATCGACATCATTGGCCACCTTCACATGTACCATTCGCCTCCTTAATATGTACCATTGGCCACCTTCATATACACCATTGGCCACCTTCACATATACAATTGGCCGCCTTAATACACACAATTGGCCACCTTCATATATACCATTGGCCGCCTTAATACACACCATTGGACACCTTCATATACACCATTGTGCACCTTAATATACACCATTGGCCACCTTCATTATGTACCATTGGCCACCTTCATATGCACTATTGGACACCTTCATATACACCATTGACCACCGTTGATGTAGAGAGTGCCGTAGGTGATGATGTGGTCTGTAGCATAAGACCGTAGAGAGTGCAGTGGATGATAATGTGGTCTGTAGCATAAGACCGTAGAGACTGCAAAAGGCGATGATGTAGTCTGTAGCATAGGATCGTAGGGAGTGCAGTTGGCGATGATGTGGTCTGAAGCATAGGACCATAGAGAGTGCTGTGAGTGATGATGTGGTCTGTATAATAAGACCGTAGAGAGTGCACTGGGTGATGGTGTGGTCTATATCACAAGACCGTAGAGAGTGCAGTTGGCGATGATGTGGTCTGTAGCATAAGACCGTAGAGAGTGCAGTTGGCGATGATGTGGTCTGTAGCATAGGACCGTAGAGAGTACAGTGGGTGATGATGTGGTCTGTAGCATAAGTCCGTAGAGAGTGCAGTGGGCGATGATGTGGACTGTAGCATAAGACAGTAGAGAGTGCGGTGGATGATGATGTGGACTGTAGCATAAGACCGTAGAGAGTGCAGTGGGTGAAGATGTGGTCTGTAGCATAAGACCGTAGAGAGTACAGTGGGTGATGATGTGGTCTGTAGCATAAGACCGTAGAGAGTGCAGTGGGTGATGATGTGGTCTGTATCATAAGACCGTAGAGAGTGCAGTGGGTGATGATGTGGTCTGTATCATAAGACCGTAGAGAGTGCAGTGGGTAATGATGTGGTCTGTATCATAAGACCGTAGGGAGTGCAGTGGGTGATGATGTGGTCTGTATCATAAGACCGTAGAGAGTGCAGTGGGTAATGATGTGGTCTGTATCATAAGACCGTAGATAGTGCAGTGAGTAATGATGTGGTCTGTATCACAAGACCGTAGAAAGTGCAGAGGGTGATTATGTAGTCTGTATCATAAGACCGTAGAGAGTGCAGTGGGTGATGATGTGGAGTGTATCATAAGACCGTAGAGAGTGCAGTGGGTGATGATGTGGACTGTAGCACAGGACCGTAGAGAGTGCAGTGGGTAATGATGTGATCTGTATCATAAGACCGTAGGGAGTGCAGTGGGTGATGATGTGTACTGTATCATAAGACCGTAGAGAGTGCAGTGGGTAATGATGTGGTCTGTATCATAAGACCGTAGAGAGTGCAGTGGGTGATGATGTGGACTGTAGCAAAGGACCGTAGAGAGTGCAGTGGGTAATGATGTGGTCTGTATCATAAGACCGTAGGGAGTGCAGTGGGTGATGATGTGGACTGTATCATAAGACCGTAGATAGTGAAGAGGGTGATGATGTGGACTGTATCATAAGACCGTAGAGAGTGCAGTGGGTGATGATGTGGACTGTAGCAAAGGACCGTAGAGAGTGCAGTGGGTAATGATGTGATCTGTAACATAAGACCGTAGGGAGTGCAGTGGGTGATGATGTGGACTGTATCACAAGACCGTAGAGAGTGCAGTGGGTGATGATGTGGACTGTACCATAAGACCGTAGAGAGTGCAGTGGGTGATGATGTGGACTGTAGCAAAGGACCGTAGAGAGTGCAGTGAGTAATGATGTGGTCTGTATCATAAGACCGTAGGGAGTGCAGTGGGTGATGATGTGGTCTGTATCATTACACCGTAGAGAGTGCAGTGGGTAATGATGTGGTCTGTATCATAAAACCGTACAGGGTGCAGTGAGTAATGATGTGGTCTGTATCATAAGACCGTAGAGAGTGCAGTGGATGATGATGTAGTCTGTATCATAAGACCGTAGAGAGTGCAGTGGGTGATGATGTGGACTGTATCATAAGACCGTAGAGAGTGCAGTGGGTGATGGTGTGGACTGTAGCAAAGGACCGTAGAGAGTGCAGTGGGTAATGATGTGGTCTGTATCATAAGACCGTACAGAGTGCAGTGGGTGATGGTGTGGACTGTAGCAAAGGACCGAAGAGAGTGCAGTGGGTAATGATGTGGTCTGTATCATAAGACAGTAGAGAGTGCAGTGGGTGATGATGTGGACTGTATCATAAGACCGTAGAGAGTGCAGTGCGTGATGATGTGGACTGTAGCAAAGGACCGTAGAGAGTGCAGTGGGTGATGATGTGGTCTGTATCATAAGACCGTAGAGAGTGCATTGGTGATGATGTGGACTGTAGCAAAGGACCGTAGAGAGAGCAGTGGGTGATGATGTGGACTGTAGCAAAGGACAGTAGAGAGAGCAGTGGGTGATGACGTGGACTGTAGCAAAGGACCGTAGAGAGTGCAGTGGGTGATGATGTGGTCTGTGTCATAAGACCGTAGGGAGTGCAGTGGGTGATGATGTGGACTGTAGCAAAGGACCGTAGAGAGTGCAGTGGGTGATGATGTGGAGTGTAGCAAAGGACCGTAGAGAGTGCAGTGGATGATAATGTGGTCTGTAGCATAAGACCGTAGAGACTGCAAAAAGCGATGATGTAGTCTGTAGCATAGGATCGTAGGGAGTGCAGTTGGCGATGATGTGGTCTGAAGCATAGGACCATAGAGAGTCCTGTGGGTGATGATGTGGTCTGTATCATAAGACCGTAGAGAGTGCAGTTGGCGATGATGTGGTCTGTAGCATAGGACCGTAAAGAGTACAGTGGGTGATGATGTGGTCTGTAGCATAAGACCGTAGAGAGTGCAATGCGTGATGATGTGGACTGTAGCATAAGACCGTAGAGAGTGCAGTGGGTGATGATGTGGACTGTAGCAAAGGACCGTAGAGAGTGCAGTGGGTAATGATGTGGTCTGTATCATAAGACCGTAGGGAGTGCAGTGGGTGATGATGTGGACTGTATCATAAGACCGTAGAGAGTGCAGTGGGTGATGATGTGGACTGTATCATAAGACCGTAGAGAGTGCAGTGGGTGATGATGTGGACTGTAGCAAAGGACCGTAGAGAGTGCAGTGGGTGATGATGTGTACGTATCATAAGACCGTAGAGAGTGCAGTGGGTGATGATGTGGACTGTAGCAAAGGACCGTAGAGAGTGCAGTGGGTGATGATGTGGACTGTGGCAAAGGACCGTAGAGAGTGCAGTGGGTGATGATGTGGACTGTGGCAAAGGACCGTAGAGAGTGCAGTGGGTGATGATGTGGACTGTGGCAAAGGACCGTAGAGAGTGCAGTGGGTAATGATGTGGTCTGTATCATAAGACCGTAGGGAGTGCAGTAGGTGATGATGTGGACTGTAGCAAAGGCCCGTAGAGAGTGCAGTGGGTGATGATGTGGAATGTAGCAAAGGACCGTAGAGAGTGCAGTGGGTGATGATGTGGACTGTAGCAAAGGACCGTAGAGAGTGCAGTGGGTGATGATGTGGACTGTATCACAAGACCGTAGAGAGTGCAGTGGGTGATGATGTGGACACACTGTATCATAAAACCGTAGAGAGTGCAGTGGGTGATGATGTGGACTGTAGCAAAGGACCGTAGAGAGTGCAGTGGGTGATGATGTGGTCTGTATCATAAGACCGTAGAGAGTGCAGTGGGTGATGATGTGGACTGTAGCAAAGGACCGTAGAGAGTGCAGTGGGTGATGATGTGGACTGTGGCAAAGGACCGTAGAGAGTGCAGTGGGTGATGATGTGGTCTGTATCATAAGACCGTAGAGAGTGCAGTGGGTGATGATGTGGACTGTAGCAAAGGACCGTAGAGAGTGCAGTGGGTGATGATGTGGACTGTAGCAAAGGACCGTAGAGAGTGCAGTGGGTGATGATGTGGTCTGTGTCATAAGACCGTAGGGAGTGCAGTGGGTGATGATGTGGACTGTAGCAAAGGACCGTAGAGAGTGCAGTGGGTGATGATGTGGACTGTAGCAAAGGACCGTAGAGAGTGCAGTGGGTGATGATGTGGTCTGTATCATAAGACCGTAGAGAGTGCAGTGGGTGATGATGTGGACTGTAGCAAAGGACCGTAGAGAGTGCAGTGGGTGATGATGTGGACTGTGGCAAAGGACCGTAGAGAGTGCAGTGGGTGATGATGTGATTGTGGCAAAGGACCGTAGAGAGTGCAGTAGGTGATGATGTGGTCTGTGTCATAAGACCGTAGAGAGTGCAGTGGGTGATGATGTGGTCTGTATCATAAGACCGTAGAGAGTGCAGTGGGTGATGATGTGGTCTGTATCATAAGACCGTAGGGAGTGCAGTGGGTGATGATGTGGTCTGTATCATAAGACCGTAGGGAGTGCAGTGGGTGATGATGTGGTCTGTATCATAAGACCGTAGAGAGTGCAGTGGGTGATGATGTGGTCTGTATCATAAGACCGTAGGGAGTGCAGTAGGTGATGATGTGGTCTGTGTCATAAGACCGTAGGGAGTGCAGTGGGTGATGATGTGGTCTGTATCAGAAGACCGTAGAGAGTGCAGTGGGTGATGATGTGGACTGTAGCAAAGGACCGTAGAGAGTGCAGTGGGTGATGATGTGGACTGTAGCAAAGGACCGTAGAGAGTGCAGTGGGTGATGATGTGGACTGTAGCAAAGGACCGTAGAGAGTGCAGTGGGTGATGACTTAATCTGCTGGAGTATTGGTATGTACCGTGCTCAAACTCAGCCCTTTCGCGCAGTTCAACTGTACATTATTGTACATGATACCGTACACCGATATTGTAATCAATACATTGTTGTACGTGATACCGCAGCATGATGCTGTAATGAATACATTGTTGTACGTGCTAACGTTGAATGATGCTGTAATAAATACGTTGTTGTACGTGATACCGTAGAATGATGCTGTAATAAATACATTGTTGTACGTGCTACCGTAGAATGATGCTGTAATAAATACGTTGTTGTACGTGATACGGTACACCGATGTTGTAATCAATACGTTGTTGTACGTGATACCGCAGCGTGATGCTGTAATAAATACGTTGTTGTACGTGATACCGTAAATATATTGTAATGTGCACTTTGTTGTACGTGACACCATAGACCGATGCTGTAAGCGCTACACAGTCCGTGATACCGTACACCGATGTTGTTATCTACCGAATGTCGTTTGCAGGTGGTTTATGAGTGCAGTGGGTGATGATGTGGACTGTATCACAAGACCGTAGAGAGTGCAGTGGGTGATGATGTGGACTGTATCATAAAACCGTAGAGAGTGCAGTGGGTGATGATGTGGACTGTAGCAAAGGACCGTAGAGAGTGCAGTGGGTGATGATGTGGTCTGTATCATAAGACCGTAGAGAGTGCAGTGGGTGATGATGTGGACTGTAGCAAAGGACCGTAGAGAGTGCAGTGGGTGATGATATGGACTGTGGCAAAGGACCGTAGAGAGTGCAGTGGGTGATGATGTGGACTGTGGCAAAGGACCGTAGAGAGTGCAGTGGGTGATGATGTGATTGTGGCAAAGGACCGTAGAGAGTGCAGTAGGTGATGATGTGGTCTGTGTCATAAGACCGTAGGGAGTGCAGTGGGTGATGATGTGGACTGTAGCAAAGGACCGTAGAGAGTGCAGTGGGTGATGATGTGGACTGTAGCAAAGGACCGTAGAGAGTGCAGTGGGTGATGATGTGGACTGTAGCAAAGGACCGTAGAGAGTGCAGTGGGTGATGATGTGGACTGTGGCAAAGGACCGTAGAGAGTGCAGTGGGTGATGATGTGGACTGTGGCAAAGGACCGTAGAGAGTGCAGTGGGTGATGATGTGGACTGTGGCAAAGGACCGTAGGGAGTGCAGTGGGTGATGATGTTGACTGTGGCAAAGAACCTAAGGAGTGCAGTGGGTGATGATGTGGACTGTGGCAAAGGACCGTAGAGAGTGCAGTGGGTAATGATGTGGTCTGTAGCATAAGACCGTAGAGTGCAGTGGGTAATGATGTGGTCTGTAACATAAGACCGTAGAGAGTAAAGTGGGTGATGATGTGGTCTGTGTCATAAGACCGTAGAGAGTGCAGTGGGTAATGATGTGGTCTGTAGCATAAGACCGTAGTAGAGATTGCAGTGGGTGATGATGTGGTCTGTGTCATAAGACTGTAGAGAGTGCAGTGGGTAATGATGTGGTCTGTAGCATAAGACCGTAGAGAGTGCAGTGGGTGATGATGTGGTCTGTGTCATAAGACCGTAGAGAGTGCAGTGGGTAATGATGTGGTCTGTAGCATAAGACCGTAGAGAGTGCAGTGGGTGATGATGTGGACTGTATCATAAGACCGTAGAGAGTGCAGTGGGTGATGATGTGGTCTGTATCATAAGACCGTAGAGAATGCAGTGGGTGATGGTGTGGTCTGTATCATAAGACCGTAGAGGGTGCAGTGGGTGATGATGTGGTCTGTATCATAAGACCGTAGAGAATGCAGTGGTGATGATGTGAACCGTATCATAAGACCGTAGAGAGTGCAGTGGGTGATGACTTAATCTGCTGGAGTATTGGTATGTACCGTGCTCAAACTCAGCCCTTTCGCACAGTTCAACTGTACATTATTGTACATGATACCGTACACCGATGTTGTAATCAATTCATTGTTGTACGTGATACCGCAGCATGATGCTGTAATGAATACATTGTTGTACGTGCTACCGTAGAATGATGCTGTAATAAATACGTTGTTGTACGTGATACCGTAGAATGATGCTGTAATAAATACATTGTTGTACGTGCTACCGTAGAATGATGCTGTAATAAATACGTTGTTGTACGTGATACCGTACACCGATGTTGTAATCAATACGTTGTTGTACGTGATACCGCAGCGTGATGCTGTAATAAATACGTTGTTGTACGTGATACCGTAAATATATTGTAATGTGCACTTTGTTGTACGTGATACCATAGACCGATGCTGTAAGCGCTACACAGTCTGTGATACCGTACACCGATGTTGTTATCTACCGAATGTCGTTTGCAGGTGGTTTATGATGTTGAAGCCAGCTCACTACACGCGTGACTCTGGATTGAACCTATGTCGGGATTTAGGTTTTTAATAGTCCAACCTCTCCCGAATGTGTGGTAAGATATATCATATTGACGGTGAAATGACTCACACCTGGACGAGTCCGAATGTAAATGCGGAAGTGACACCATTGTCATTTTAATCCACGAAACGTATTATGTGAGCACATGTGCTGGATTTGGTGTAAATATACTGATTTTCGGACACTTAATTTAAAAAATAGCAAAAATTAAATGTTATAAGTGTGAATGGCGCCAACCAAACTAAACATCACCAGTGCTGTCAATTGCTCTTGAATTGACAGCCTGGATTACACAAGCGCCGTGAGATGGCGGCACAGTTAGAAAGCCGCACCGAGCAAGGAACGGACCGCTTAGACATTAGTGAAAGCACACTTGGAAAGAACAAACTCGTATCGTTGATTTTTTTTTATAAAGTAGCTCTTTTATTCGACTCCTAGTGCAATTTCAAATCGTCCGCATACAACTCCAAGCATCCTAGCACGTCAGGACTATTTGCCATGGCAACCTACCTCAGAATAGTCCCCTTGGCGAAGTGCGGAAGTGAAATACTAATTGACTTCTCCAGTCCGACTGCCTCACCCGTAAGAACTGGACAAATACCTGCCCCAATTTAAAGACGGATAAACAAATGTTGCGAAAACCAGTATAAAGATCCATGCATTCAATCGCACGACCAGCTCAACGGTATTGTTTATTCAAAAAATAAATCACTTCTCAAACATTGCATGGAACACGACCACCGTGTGGCTGAACCCTAAACTATCACATGACTGCAGGCCAACCATACGTCAGGTGATTTATTTGGCTGAGGTTTAATTCAGAATTCTGAAAAACAGTCAAACACTGTACTGCTGGCTGGTACTGACGTAATCAGCAGCAGCCACTCCTAGCGCTGGAGTATGACTTTAAGTCAAATATCAATTTTGTCCAGCGCAATGACTCGCCTCATCGGGAGGGGCATATTGGTGCTACCATCTAGCGTTCAAGTCTGAATTAAATATGACCGCGTATCTCTCATACACATGGTACTACGTTAATGCAACAGGATTGCACTTGAAGTCTACAAATGACTACGCTGCAGTATTGACTGACTGACTGACCGACTGACTGACCGATCGACCGACCGACCGACCGACCGAGACACGACGAGGACCGTGCGCACAGACCACCACCGAACGAACGCCGACCGACCGGCGCAACCGACCGACCGACCGACCGCACCGACACCGACCGACCGACCGACCGACCGACCGACCGACCGACCGACCGACCGACCGACCGACCGACCGACCGACCGACCGACCGACCGACCGACCACGACCGACCGACCGACCGACCGACCGACCGACCGACCGACCGACCGACCGACCGACCGACCGACCGACCGACCGACCGACCGACCGACCGACCGACCGACCGACCGACCGACCGACCGACCGACCGACCGACCGACCGACCGACCGACCGACCGACCGACCGCCGACCGACCGACCGACCGACCGACCGACCGACCGACCGACCGACCGACCGACCGACCGACCGACCGACCGACCGACCGACCGACCGACCGACCGACCGACCGACCGACCGACCGACCGACCGACCGACGACCGACCGACCGACCGACCGACCGACCGACCGACCGACCGACCGACCGACCGACCGACCGACCGACCGACCGACCGACCGACCGACCGACCGACCGACCGACCGACCGACCGACCGACCGACCGACCGACCGACCGACCGACCGACCGACCGACCGACCGACCGACCGACCGACCGACCGACCGACCGACCGACCGACCGACCGACCGACCGACCGACCGACCGACCGACCGACCGACCGACCGACCGACCGACCGACCGACCGACCGACCGACCGACCGACCGACCGACCGACCGACCGACCGACCGACCGACCGACCGACTGACAGACATATAGTCATGAGGCGGTTGACTCGCTTGTTTACCAATGCAGCCTTTGTACGTATATTATGCTGGGTGATTACGGGAAATAAACAGCATATAATCTGTACTCATAAGACAACCGGCTAAAACGTCAGAACGTTAAACATGAAAAAGTGTTGCGGTTAATCCGGCTTGATACGGCACTAATATAAATAGAGATTATCTTGAATCTGGCTCTTTTTCTAATGGTTTTAAACTTGTTACACGGCTGAAACATTCAAAATGCGAACATTGTTACGGGGTTAATATGACGTAATCGAAGATCATAATTGTAATATCTGGATATGTTATTTACTGGGCAGAAAATGTAGCTGTGTACCTTCAACACACGTGCATAGTCCTATGACTTAGTAGTAGATAACACTATTAGAACCGACAGGCAGACATCTTCATCTTTTTTCGATTTCAATTTTATCTACCATATACACGCGTACGTACACACAACGGCACACGCACACGCCACGGCCACGCGCCACGGCCACGGCCACGGCCACGGCCACGGCCACGGCCACGGCCACGGCCACGGCCACGGCCACGGCCACGGACACGGACCCCGGCCACGGACACGGACACGGACACGGACACGGACACGGACACGGACACGGACACGGACACGGACACGGACACGGACACGGACACGGACACGGACACGGACACGGACACGGACACGGACACGGACACGGACACGGACACGGACACGCACGGACACGGACACGGACACGGACACGGACACGGACACGGCACGGACACGGACCCCGGCACACGGACACGGACACGGACACGGACACGGACACGGACACGGACACGGACACGGACACGGACACGGACACGACGACACGGACACGGACACGGACACGGACACGGACACGGACACGGACACGGACACGGACACGGACACGGACACGGACACGGACACGGACACGGACACGGACACGGACACGGACACGGACACGGACACGGACACGGACACGGACACGGACACGGACACGGACACGGACACGGACACGGACACGGACACGGACACGGACACGGACACGGACACGGACACGGACACGGACACGGACACGGCACACGACACGGGACTCATATCAGACACGCACACGCACGACACGGACACGACACGCACACGCACACTACACAGGACCCCGCACGACACGGACACCACACGCACGACACCCCCACACGACCGCACGACCGGACACAACACGCACACTGCACTCAAAGTTGGCACACAGAACAGACCGTACATTGATAAACGTGCCTGAAAAGAATATACTGTTCGAGTCTGGATTTTTCAGTAGACAGACGCCGGACATCAATGGCAAACAGACAGGAGACAGACAGTCAGACAGTCAGACAGTCAGACAGTCAGACAGACAGACAGACAGACAGACAGACAGACAGACAGACAGACAGACAGACAGACAGACAGACAGACAGACAGACAAAAGACAGACAGACAGACAGACAGACAGACAGACAGACAGACAGACAGACAGACAGACAGACAGACAGACAGACAGACAGACAGACAGACAGACAGACCGACAGACAGACAGACAGACAGTCAGACGTCAGACCGACAGACAGACAGACCGACAGTCAGGCAGGCAGGCAGGCAGGCAGGCAGGCAGGCAGGCAGGCAGGCAGGCAGGCAGGCAGGCAGGCAGGCAGGCAGGCAGGCAGGCAGGCAGGCAGGCAGGCAGGCAGGCAGGCAGGCAGGCAGGCAGGCAGGCAGGCAGGCAGGCAGGCAGGCAGGCAGGCAGGCAGGCAGGCAGGCAGGCAGGCAGGCAGGCAGGCAGGCAGGCAGGCAGGCAGAGACAGACAGACAGCAGCGCGCAGGCAGGGCAGGCAGGCAGGCAGGCAGGCAGGCAGGCAGGCAGGCAGGCAGCAGGCAGGCAGGCAGGGCAGGCAGGCAGGCAGGCAGGCAGGCAGGCAAGGCACAGGCAGGCAGGCAGGCAGGCAGGCAGAGGCAGGCAGGCAGGCAGGCAGGCAGGCAGGCAGGCAGACAGACAGACAGACAGACATACATACATACATACAAACATACAAACATACATGCAATCAGAAAAACATACACACATTCATACACGCACAGGCACACGTACGCACCCATACGCACTCATATTGATATATTCGCACACATACGCACGGACACGCACACATACGCATGCATATGCACGTATACGCACATATACACATATATACCCAGACGCACACGCCACACACACACACACACACACACACACACACACACACACACACACACACACACACACACACACACACACACACACACACACACACACACACACACACACACACACACACACGCACGCACGCACGCACACGCGCGGACACACCTACTCGCACGCGCGCACACACTCGCAACTTTACACATGAACACACGTCGTCGGCAATTTACCTCCGGTTTCAGCCAGTGGCCGCACAGGAAACAAATGTCTTCAAAACTTCCTAGTACGAACATCGCCAATAACGGTACATTAATTATACTGAGTTTACAGTCTTCTCTGAAGTCGCGTTTGATAAGTGGAGTAGTCCACGACAATTACCGCTATCTGTTGATCACTAGCGACTGCGATACAGCATGGAGCCACAATTGTCTCTATAGTTACATCTAACAACAAAACAACATTACCACACACTTTGACAGGACGTTGTTAATGTCTCGTCCGTAGCCTGGGGCTGTAATTGTGCAAATTCACATTACCTGTGGCTGAGGTAAAAGAGACCATTGGAGGACGTTTTCAACTGGAATTGTCTATATTCCGGTGACCCCACGGACCCAACGATGGCACCCAGAAAAATAAGAATTAAACTAGTTGCATTAGCACAGTGTTGGGCCATGTTATTGCTTTGTTGGAAATATATCGACCTTTCGCGAGGTGCTCTCCGACATAGAAAAATGACGTAGGGGGAGGGAGGGAGGGAGGAGGAGGGAGGGAGGGAGGGAGGGAGGGAGGGAGGGAGGGAGGGAGTGGTAGGGAGGCAGAGCGGACGCGACAGGTGGACAGGCGACAGTGGAGGGACAGGCGGACAGGCGGACAGGCGGACAGGCGGACAGGCGGACAGGCGGACAGACGGACAGACGGACAGACGGACAAACACACAGAGACATACAATATATGTCACCTGGCCGATCTCGAAGATTGTCGTAGGTACAGTTCGGAGAGGCGGAGAGGCGGAGAGGCGGAGAGGCGGAGAGGCGGAGAGGCGGAGAGGCGGAGAGGCGGAGAGGCGGAGAGGCGGAGAGGCGGAGAGGCGGAGAGGCGGAGAGGCGGAGAGGCGGAGAGGCGGAGAGGCGGAGAGGCGGAGAGGCGGAGAGGCGGAGAGGCGGAGAGGCGGAGAGCGGAGAGCGGAGAGGCGGAGAGCGGAGAGGCGGAGAGGCGGAGTGACGGGTAGACGGAGAGACAGCGTGACGGAGAGACGAAAGACGGAAAGATGTAGTGACGGAGATACGGAAAGGCGGAGAGACGGAGATACGGACAGACGTGCGGACACACAGACACGTATAATATCTTTCACCTGGCCGATTTCGAAGATTGTCGTAGATACAGTATGGGAATCGCTCAGTTTGTTCGTCTTGCAGTGTGACAGTGATAGATTGTTCGACAGGTTTCTTCTATGGTACGTCCATATACACCGAAGATCTTGTATTGATAAACTCGATTGGCCACCGTTTATTGTGGCTACAAAAGCATGCTGATAAGAAATCAGTAATTAACTTGTCGTGCGGTCAACGAAGCGTATGACTGTTGCTTTGCCCTCAGCGCACTACAGACGTATTTTGAACAGACGCGCTTGAGCGTCAAGACTCGCACGTTACTACAGGGTCGCCATGGTAAGTATAATGTGTGTGTACTTGTCAGACCCATTAAGCGGCGCCTTACTATTGGCATTTTCTTTGTCGCCATGAGCTCAACACAATATCAACAACGTACTAGGGAATTTTCTGACGTGCGAATTATCTATAATTGGTTCACAGGTTCATGGGTTGAACTCGCCAACAAATACAATGATACCTACTGAACTTGTGTTTATGATTATCTACACAACAGCAGCAATAACAATACGCATTGGAATGGTACCTCTTGTGTAGTCTCTAATTCGGCTTAATGGGTTTCATCGCCAATACTGCACAGACGTATTCGAGTAGACGAGCTTGTGTTTCAAGACACGCGTAGTCAACGAGTCCACTAAGTCGGCATGGTAGGTGAAGCTTTGGTGTAGTTGTAAATGTCGATGAGTAGTTCCACCCGGGTCTGTTTGTAATAAAGTAGGATGTTGGGAAACAAACTACCGGGGGCTTCAAGGGATGTTAAACACATTTGCCAGTAAGAGGAAATGTGGATATATGAGTGGTTGGCTTCGCATAGGAAAGCGACAACGTGACGTCACGGGTCACGTCGGTCGATATTTGAGCGAACCAATTGCTCCTACGGGGTGATAAGAGAGCGGGGTGGATCTGAGCAGGGTGGAAGAGAGAGGTGAGGAAAGGAAGACAACAAAGTTGAAGACAGTAGTATTGAAGACACCAGGCAACAGGTAGTACGGAAGACACCAGGTAATATTGAAGACAGCGTAGTGGAAGACAGAAGGGGATGAGATTGGCGTGGAATATAGCAGGGTGTAAGAGACCGGGGTTGAATAGATCGGTGTTGAAGAAAGCAGGGTGGAAGAGAGCGGGTGGAAGAGAGCGGGTGGAAGAGAGCGGGAAAGAGAGCGTGTGCAAGAGAGCGTGGTGCAAGAGAGAGGGTGGAAGAGAGCGGGTGCAAGAGAGAGGGTGGAAGAGAGCGGGTGCAAGAGAGAGGGTGGAAGAGAGCGGGTGGAAGAGAGGGTGGAAGAGAGCGGTCGAAGAGAGCGGGTGGAAGAGAGCGGGTGAAGAGAGCGGGTGGAAGAGAGCGGGTGGAAGAGAGCGGGTGCAAGAGAGCGGGTGGAAGAGAGCGGGTGCAAGAGAGCGGGTGGAAGGGTGGAAGAGCGGGTGGAAGAGAGCGGGTGGAAGAGAGCGGGTGGAAGAGAGCGGGTGGAAGAGAGCGGGTGGAAGAGAACGGTGTGGAAAAAAGCGGGGTAAAGAGGGGGGTGGAAGAGAGCAGGGTGGAAAAACGGGTGAAGAGCTCGGGGTTGAAGAGAGCGGGTGGAAGAGAGCGGGTGGGGGGTGGAAGAGAGCGGGTGAAGAAAGCGGTGGAAGAGAGCGGGTGTAAGAGAGGGGTGGAAGAGAGCGGGTGGAAGAGAGGGGTGGAAGAGAGCGGGTGGAAGAAAGCGGTGGAAGAGAGAGGGTGGAAGAGAGCGGGTGGAAGAGAGCGGGGGAAGAGAGCGGGTTGAAGAGAACGGTGTGGAAGAGAGCGGTGTGGAAGAGAGCGGGTGGAAGAGAGCGGGTGGAAGAGAGCGGGTTGAAGAGAGCGGTGTGGAAGAGAGCGGGTGGAAGAGAGAGGGTGGAAGAGAGCGGTGTGGAAGAGAGCGGGTGGAAGAGAGCGGTTGGAAGAGAGCGGGTGGAAGAGAGCGGTGTGGAAGAGAGAGGGTTGAAGAGAGCGGGTGGAAGAGAGCGGGTGGAAGAGAGCGGGTGGAAGAGAGCGGGTGGAAGAGAGCGGTGTGGAAGAGAGCGGTTGGAAGAGAGCGGTGGAAGAGAGCGGGTGGAAGAGAGAAGGTTGAAGAGAGCGGGTGGAAGAGAGCGGTGTGGAAGAGAGCGGGTTGAAGAGAGCGGTGTGGAAGAGAGCGGGTGGAAGAGAGCTGGTGGAAGAGAGCGGTGTGGAAGAGAGCGGGTGGAAGTGAGAGGGTTGAAGAGAGCGGGTGGAAGAGAGCGGGTGGAAGAGAGCTGGTGGAAGAGAGCGGTGTGGAAGAGAGCGGTGGAAGAGAGAGGTGGAAGAGAGCGGTGTGGAAGAGAGCGGGTGGAAGAGAGCGGGTGGAAGAGAGCGGGTGGAAGAGAGCGGTGTGGAAGAGAGCGGGTGGAAGAGAGCTGGTGGAAGAGAGCGGTGTGGAAGAGAGAAGGTTGAAGAGAGCGGTGTGGAAGAGAGCGGTGTGGAAGAGAGCGGGTTGAAGAGAGCGGTGTGGAAGAGAGCGGGTGGAAGAGAGCGGGTGGAAGAGAGCGGTGTGGAAGAGAGGGTGAAGAGAGCGGGGGGTGGGAAGAGAGCGGTGTGGAAGAAGAGTCGGGTGGAAGAGAGCGGTGTGGAAGAGAGCGGGTGGAAGAGAGCGGTGTGGAAGAGAGAAGGTTGAAGAGAGCGGGTGGAAGAGAGCGGTGTGGAAGAGAGAAGGTTGAAGAGAGCGGTGTGGAAGAGAGCGGTGTGGAAGAGAGCGGGTGGAAGAGAGCGGTGTGGAAGAGAGAAGGTTGAAGAGAGCGGTGTGGAAGAGAGCGGTGTGGAAGAGAGCGGGTGGAAGAGAGCGGTGTGGAAGAGAGAAGGTTGAAGAGAGCGGTGTGGAAGAGAGCGGGTGGAAGAGAGCGGGTGGAAGAGAGCGGTGTGGAAGAGAGAAGGTTGAAGAGAGCGGTGTGGAAGAGAGCGGGTGGAAGAGAGCGGGTTGGAAGAGAGCGGTGTGGAAGAGAGCGGTGTGGAAGAGAGCGGTGTGGAAGAGAGCGGGTGGAAGAGAGCTGGTGGAAGAGAGCGGTGTGGAAGAGAAGGTGAAGAGAGCGGTGAAGAGAGCGGTGTGGAAGAGAGAGGTGTGGAAGAGAGCGGGTGGAAGAGAGCGGGTGGAAGAGAGCGGTGGAAGAGAGCGGTGTGGAAGAGAGCGGGTGGAAGAGAGCTGGTGGAAGAGAGCGGTGTGGAAGAGAGAAGGTTGAAGAGAGCGGTGTGGAAGAGAGCGGTGTGGAAGAGAGCGGGTGGAAGAGAGCGGGTGGAAGAGAGCTGGTGGAAGAGAGCTGGTGGAAGAGAGCGGTGTGGAAGAGAGAAGGTTGAAGAGAGCGGGTGGAAGAGAGCGGTGTGGAAGAGAGCGGGTGGAAGAGAGCGGGTGGAAGAGAGCGGGTGGAAGAGAGCGGTGGTGGAAGAGAGCGGTGTGGAAGAGAGAAGGTTGAAGAGAGCGGGTGGAAGAGAGCGGTGTGGAAGAGAAAAGGTTGAAGAGAGCAGTGTGGAAGAGAGCGGGTGAAAGAGAGCGGGATGGAAGAGAGCAGGATAGAAGACAGCGGGATAGAAGAAACCGGGGTGGATGATAGCGGGGTAGAAGAGAGCCGGATAGAAGAGATCGGGGTGGAAGAGAGTAGGGTGGATATGAGCGGGGTGGATGAGAGCGGGGTGAGAAAAGAGCCGGATAGAAGAGATCGGGGTGGAAGAGAGTAGGGTGGATATGAGCGGGGTGGAAGAGAGCAGGGTGGAAAAGACCAGGGTGGAAGAGATCGGGGTGGAAGAGAGCAGGGTAGAAGAGAGCGGGGTGGAAGAGATCTGGGTGGAAGAGATCGGGATAGAAGAGATTGGGGTGGAAGAGAGCAGGGTAAAGAGAGCGGGGTGGAAGAGATCGGGGGCGGAAGAGACCGAGATAGAAGAGATCGGGGTGGAAGAGAGCAGGGTAAAAGAGAGCGGGGTGGAAGAGATCGGGGTGGAAGAGATCGGGATAGAAAAGATCGGGGTGGAAGAGAGCGGTGTGTGAGAGATAGGGGTGTAAGAAATCGGGTTGGACGAGAGCGAGGTAGATGAGAAAGCGACGAGAGCGGGGTGGATGAAAGCGGGCTGGAAGAGAGCAGTGTGGAAGAGACCGGGGGTGGATGAGATCTGGGTGGAAGAGGGCGGGGTGAAGAGAGCAGGTGGAAGAGAGCGGGGTGGAAGAGATCGGGATGGAAGAGAGCAGGTTAGAAGAAAGCGGGATAGAAGAGATCGGGGTAGAATAGAGCGGGATAAAAGAGATAGGGGTGGAATAGAGCGTGATACAAGAGATCGGGATGGAAGAGAGCGGGGTGGAAGAGAGCAGGGTGGAAGAGAGCGGGGTGGAAGAGAGCAGGGTGGAAGAGAACGGGGTGGAAGAGAGCTGGGTGGAAGAAAGTAGGCTGCAACAAGAGATCGGGATGGAAGAGTGTGGGATATATGAGGAGGGGGTGGAAGAGAGCTGGATAGAAGGTATCGGGGTGGAAGAGAGCGTGGATGAAGAGAGCGGGGTGGAAGAGAGTGGGGTGGAAGAGAACGGGGTTGAAGAGAGCGGGGTGGAAGAGAGCGGGGTTGATGAGAGCGGGGTGGAAGAGAGCGGTGTGGAAGAGAACGGGGTGGAAGAGAGCGGGGTAGAAGAGAACGGGGTGGAAGAGAGCGGGGTAGAAGAGAACGGGGTGGAAGAGAGCAGTATGGAAGAGAGCGGGCTGGAGAGCTCGGGGTGGAAGAGAGCTGGACACAAGAGATCGGGGAGGAAGAGAGCGGGGTAGAAGAGAGCGGGGTGGAAGAGAAAGGGTTCGACGAGAACGGGTGGAAGAGAGCGGGGTAGAAGAGAGCAGGATAGAAGAGAGCAGGGTGGCAGAGAGCAAGTTGGAAAAGAGCGGGTGGAAGAGATCGGGGTGGAATAGTGCGGGATAGAAGAGATAGAGATGGAATGAAGCGGGATAGAAGAGATAGGGGAAGAAGAAAGCGGGGTAGAAGAGATCAGTGTGGAAGAGATCAGGGTGTATGAGAGCGGTGTGAGAGAAAGAGCAGTGTGGAAGAGATCGGGGTGGAAGAGAGCCGGGTGGAAGAGAGCAGGGTGAATGAGAGCGGTGTGAGAGAAAGAGCAAGGTGGAAGAGATCGGGGTGGAAGAGAGCCGGGTGGAAGAGAGCAGGGTGTATGAGAGCGATGTGTGAGAGAGAGCAGGGTGGAAGAGAGCAGGGTGTATGAGAGCGATGTGAGAAAGAGAGAGCAGGGTGGAAGAGAGCAGGGTGGAATAGAGATGGCAAGATGGAATTGATCATGTTTATTAGTATCTGGTGACAAGAGGGTTGATAATGACATTTTCCTACGAATTGTATACAATTTGTGTTATGCAGGAGGCCGATAGCATGACGTCATCAGTCTTCTCTTTGAGCCATCTTAGCGGCTACACTGTCACCGTAGAGCCTTGGTCGCCCCCACCGCCCTACTCACCCCCACCGCCTTACCAGGAAACGGAGGATGTCGGTAAGCGACGATTGTCTATTAAAATAACGTTTTTGACCTAGAGCTCGGCCAGTTCAACTAAACAAATTTCCCAGTATATTATATGATGTTTTTGTCGCAAATTTCACAGGTTACCTAACTCTCCGACCATTCAAAACTGGGTCTAACTACAATAAGACATTGCTTTAGAATAATGTTTTATGTCATACAAGTTTTAGTACTATACATCTTAAATGCAGTGTTTAATTTATTTTTAATTGATTCATATATTTGTCATACAAAGGTTTACTATTACATCTTAAAACAAAACATTTGTATGATTGATATTAATTTATATAATTTACATTTGTATTTATTAGTTTACATTTAGTACATTTCTTGTGCAGCGCATCGATCAGTCTTGCGGGAATTAGCACTAAATAAAAACTGTATTATTATTATTATTATTATTATTATTATTATTATTATTATTATTATTATTATTATTATTATTATTATTATTATTATTATTATTATTATTATTATTATTATTATTATTATTATTTTATTATTGTTGTTGTTGTTGTTGTTGTTGTTGTTGTTGTTGTTGTTTTATATTATTATTATTATTATTATTATTATTATTATTATTATTATTATTATTATTATTATTATTATTATTATTATTATTATTATTATTATTATTATTATTAGTTGTTTTATTATTATTATTATTATTATTATTATTATTATTATTATTATTATTATTATTATTATTATTATTATAAAGCAATAATTAAGATTATAAACTGTAATAGATATTTACAGGTATTTACCGAAAAATCAGTATTATTTGTAAATTTATATATATATATATGTATATATATATATATATATATATATATATATAATTTATAATAATATGCATACATATATTGAAATATGACCAAATCTGATTACTTGTTTATAGTCGTTGTAATGATTGCACGTTATGTAATTATTCCGTAGCTCGGGGGCTTCCTGGCGTCGTGACGTCAGCACTGCCGCAAGCAATGCCGCCACCACACGTTGAACGGACCCAGTCAATGAATAGGGTTACACCCACTCAGCCTGTGCGAGTTCAACGGACCCAACCAATGAATAATGGTACATCCACTGAGCCTGTACAAGTTCAACACATCCAACCAATCAATAGTGGTACATCCACTAAGCCTGTACGAGTACACCAGATCCAGCCAACGAATAGTGGTATATCCACTGAGCCTTTACGAGCACACCACATCCAGCCAATGAATAGTGGTACATCCACTCAGCCCGTACGAGTGCGACAGACTGAAGAAACGACTACGGGTACATACAAGAGGCCAATTGCCTTGATTTGTAAGTACAGACAATGCAATATTCATGTATCTCTCTTTGATAATTTGGCGGGTGTCCGCGGTCTCTGTCTCCCTGTCTGTATGTCTCCCTGTCTTCCTGTCTGTCTCTCTGTCTGTCTGTCTTCCTGCCTGCCTGTCTGTCTGTCTGTCTGTCTGTCTGTCTGTCTTTCTGTCTGTCTGTCTGTCTGTCTGTCTGTCTGTCTGTCTGTCTGTCTGTCTGTCTGTCTGTCTGTCTGTCTGTCTGTCTGTCTGTCTGTCTGTCTGTCTGTCTGTCTGTCTGTCTGTCTGTCTGTCTGTCTGTCTGTCTGTCTGTCTGTCTGTCTGTCTGTCTGTCTGTCTGTCTGTCTGTCTGTCTGTCTGTCTGTATTATATGTATGTATGTATGTATGTATGTATGTATGTATGTATGTATGTATGTATGTATGTATGTATGTATGTATGTATGTATGTATGTATGTATGTATGTATGTATGTATGTATGCATGTATGCATGTATGCATGTATGAATGATGGATGTATGGATGTATGGATGTATGGATGTATGGATGTATGGATGTATGGATGTATGGATGTATGGATGTATGGATGTATGGATGTATGGATGTATGGATGTATGGATGTATGGATGTATGGATGTATGGATGTATGGATGTATGGATGTATGGATGTATGGATGTATGGATGTATGGATGTATGGATGTATGGATGTATGGATGTATGGATGTATGGATGTATGGATGTATTAATGTATGGATGTATGGATGTATGGATGTATGGATGTATGGATGTATGGATGTATGGATGTATGGATGTATGGATGTATGGATGTTTGTCTGTGTTTGCTGTATGTATGGCTGTCTTGGCTGTCTGTCTATATGGGTCTCGGCCTGTCTCTCTGTGTCTGTGTCTGTGTCTGTGTCTGTGTCTGTGTCTGTGTCTGTGTCTGTGTCTGTGTCTGTGTCTGTGTCTGTGTCTGTGTCTGTGTCTGTGTCTGTGTCTGTGTCTGTGTCTGTGTCTGTGTCTGTGTCTGTGTCTGTGTCTGTGTCT
>JAODUO010000670.1:0-42500 GCA_025642075.2 Ridgeia piscesae | reverse complement strand
TTCGGTTACTGGTCTTGTACCGGCTGGTATATACTGTGGGGAATAGGTTCTTGTTGTGTTCAGTGTTTGGAACTAGATAATGGCAATAGTAAATGACTGCCTTACTGACATCTTGTCGCGGATGAAATAAAGTAAATTGAAACTTAATGTCGATAAAACTGATCCAATTAGTATTAGTATGAAACAAGATTGTCGACTTCAATCCAATAAAAATACTTGTTAATGATACGTCACCATCAGAAACTGTTCTAAATTTAGGTGTTGTCTTTGACAGTAATTTCAGCTTTCATCAGTACATTTCACAAGTTTGCAAAGCATATTTATATCAGATACTTTAGTTCTGTCGAATCCTGCGTCACTTATCGTTATCGTCTGCAAAAACAATATCAGTTGCTCTGATTAATAATCGACGGGACTATTGTAATTCACATCTAAATATCGTTGCCAAAAACGACTTATCTAAACTCCAACGTGTACAGAATTGTTTAGCAAGCTGGTCGGCCCCCCCTTTTCTAGGGCCATTTCCTCTTAAGATTTTTACTTTGGCCCAAGTTCCCAAAAATTTAAAAAATGTAATCCCCCTTTTCCCCAAACAAAAAATTGAAGGGTTAATTTTTCAAAAACCAAGGAAATAACCGTTTAAACAAAATTTTTTAAAAACCCCTTTTGAAATTTGGAAAATCCCGGGGTCTTCCCAACAAAGGAAAAACCCCTTTAAACATTAAATATTAGAAAAACCTTCGTAACAAATGTAAAACATAATTATTTAGAAATTTCTTTTCCCCCATAACTTGTGGGCGATTCCACGCTGCAATGAAAACGTTTCCCTGCCCCCGTGTATGAATAGCCAAATTATTTGGTTTACGCCTCTGAGCTTTTTAAGAATGAAGTCACTATAGAAGCCTTACAATTATTATCATGATGTATTTGTTACATAACTTCGTGCCCGGATCAACATGTTTACCGGGCGAACTTACCCAACGCACGGGTCCGGTTTCGTTCTCAATACAAACTATACGTGCAGTTAACCTATGGATGACGTTTTTGCATTTCCTACGAGGCTGGAGCAACAGATGGACGCTCCGACAACTCCACCAATAAGTATTGTGTCGGAATCAGCAAAGGCTGACAGTAAGCCAACTAAACCGACGGGTTATCCTGTGAAATCTTCACAGCCGCTACACATTTGTGAGCGTGAGACTACAAGAAACTTGGTGATTGGAGATAATTATCATTTCAGCACGGCATGCATGTCTTGCACTGTCAACACGACGATGTAGCGTTTACATTTTTCACGGCAGTATCGTGCTGACGTTTCGGAGCATACGCGTGTCATTATAACAAATAAGTAGTTGTAAATTTCGGCTAATTCCAATCAGAGCCTTTAGTGACAATTAATACAACACGTTATTTAAACGTCCGTAGAGTAAATCAGTGTTGTTTTGTCGCCAGCGCTTCGCTGATGTATTTTTATAGACGCGCTTGAATTTCAAGACTCGCTCGCTACTGCAGAGTCGTCTTGGTAGGTATATTGTGTCTGTGTACTGCTACAAAAACGCACCCGTGCACTGAAGTCAGACTGGTGGGAAAGAAAGGCAGTGGAGCTGCAGAGAGCTGCTGACAGAAACGACATGAAGGGCTTCTACAATGGACTGAAGGAAGTGTGGGGACCCAAAAAGAAGGGACCTGTTCACCTGAAATCAACAGATGGAATGGAGACCTTCTCTGATTGCAAGAGAGTTATAGCAAGATGGAGTGACCACTTTCAGAATCTACTCAACGTCCCTGGCGATATAAATCACGAAGCTCTGGACAACATCTCACAGCGCATTACCAAGACAAGCCTCGATGTAATTCCAACCATGGATGAGATGGATAGAGCAATCACCTGCCAGAAAGATGGCAAAGCACCTGAAAGAGATGGAATTCCTGCAGAAGCATGGAAGCACGGAGGAGACAATCTGTTCAGCAGACTGCACCAACTAATCATCAATGCCTGGGAGGTGAGTTCTGTACCACAAGCATGGAAGGATGCCAGCATTGTAACCATCTACAAGAAAGGTGATCGAACAGACTGTTGGAACTATAGAGGAATCTCTCTTCTTTCCATAGCAGGCAATATCTTCGCCAAGATCCTCCTTAACAGACTATCTACCCATGTAACACCAGAGGTAGTTTCAGAGACACAATATGGCTTCAGAGGTAACCGGAGCACCGTTGACATGATATTTTGTCTCCGACAGTTACAAGAAAAGTGCATTGAGCAAAACCGACCCTTGTACATGGTATTTGTCGACTTCAGTAAGGCGTTCGATACAGTTGGGAGGATCGGGCTATGGCAGCTACTGAGGATGTATGGCTGCCCAGAGAAGTCCACAACAATGACCGAGGCACTACTTACCGGAATGATGGCGAATGTAAGCGCGCGAGTATGACTTTAAGTCAAATATCTATTTTGTCCAGCGCAATAACTCAGGCCTCATCGGGAGGGGCATATTGGTGCTACCATCTGGCGTTCAAATCTGCATTAAAGATGACCGCGTATCTCTCATATACATGGTACTACGTTAATGCAACAGGATACACTTGAAGTCTACAAATGACTACGCTGTGTAATTTTTTGAAGTAATCAGCGTAGAAATATGTACCAGGAAGCGTGCTGTCTTGAACGTCGGAAAATTGAACAGTGCGTTGCGGTTTTAAGGCGGTTGATTCGCTTGATTACCAGTACAACAATTGTACGCACACTGTCTATGACGCTGGGTAATTTCGGGAATTAACAAACGTAGTAATCTGTACCAGGAAGACAACCGACTTGAACGTCAAAACGTTGAACATGAAAAGGTGTTGCGGTTAATTCGGCTTGACGTCTGGTGTTTGGCTAGCCATGTTGAACGTGTTACGCGGTTGAAACTTACAAATTGCGAACATTGTTACGGGGTTAATATGAAGTAATCCAACATCATAATTATGTTAATGTTACATTTGGATATGTTATTTACTGGGCAGGCAATGTAGCAGTGTACCTTCAACACACGTTTTATACACCTATGACGTAAGATAACACTATTAGAACCGAATAGCAGACATCTTCATCTGTTTTTCTTCCGAATTCACCTATGTGTACTATAACCACGCACCCGCACACGCGCACGCACACGCGCACGCACACGCGCACGCACACGCGCAGGTGCACATGTATACAAACGAACACAAACGCACACATACGCTCACATACTCATACATACGCACAAGTACGTACACATGCACTCAAACACACTCGCACTTGCACTCGCACTATTCGCACTTGCGCACACACGCACGTCCACACACACAAACACACACACACACACACGCACACACACACACACACGCACGCACACACACACACGCACGCACGCACGCACGCACACACACACACACACACGCACGCACTCACGCACGCACGCACGCACGCACGCACGCACACACACACACACACACACACACACACAAATCCACACGTCGTCGGCAATCGACCTATGGGTTCAGTCAACCAATGGCCGCACAGCAAAACAGTACCTCAAAACTTCCTGGTACGAATATCGCCAATAACGGTACATTAATTACACGCGTCTGTAAATGAGTTTACCGTCTCCTTTGAAGTCGCGTTTAATGTTGTATAAGTAGAGTAGTCCACGCCAATTACCGCTCTCTGTTGATCACTAGCGACTGTGATACGGTATGGAGCCACAATTGTCTCTATAGTCACCTCGAACAACAAAACAACATTGCCACACACTTTGACAGGACGTTGGTAATGTCTCATGATTACAATCTACGGAATATCAAACCTGTTTGTGTCAGTAGGTTAAACAACATCAGTGTTTGGTAGAGCGACTGATGCGTACACATTACGTACATTATACACACGCACAGGCACACGCACACATATGCGCACATACACATACATACGCACACATACGCACGCATACGCATATGAACGCACACATACGCACACATATATAAACACGCGCACGCGCACGCGCACGCGCACGCGCACGCGCGAACACGCAAGCTCGTTCACACATACACACAACACCCACACGACGTCGGCAATCGACCTTCTGGTTCAGCCAATGGCCGCACAGTAAAAGAATACCTCAAAACATCCTGGTACGAATATCGATAATAACGGTACATTAATTATACGCGTCTGTAAACGAAGTCGTGTTTGATGTTGTATAAGTAGAGTGGTCCACGACAATTACCGCTCTCTGTTGATCACTAGCGACTGCGATACGATATGGAGCCACAATTGTCTCCATAGTCAACTCGAACAACAAAACAACATTGCCCCACACTTTGACAGGACGTTGGTAATGTCTCGTCCGTAAGCTGGGGCTGTAAGTGTGCGAATGCACATTGACCGTCGTTGAGGTAAAAGAGAACATTTGAGGATAATATTCTCACCTTGAATTATCTATATTTAGGACGTTTATGAGCGGACCCCACAATGGCACTCTGAAAATAAGGATTAAACTAGTTGCCTCTGTACAGTGTGGCCTATTATTGTTGTGTTGGGAAATGACTGAATAAAAGCCGGCTAATTATGACATCACATTTCAGGGGTGCAGGAAGAAGTTCGGTGTTTCGCGAGGTGTAGTCGCAGATAGAAAAATGACGAGGAGGGAGGGAGGGAGGGAGGGAGGGAGGGAGGGAGGGAGGGAGGGAGGGAGGGAGGGAGGGAGGGAGGGAGGGAGGGAGGGAGGGAGGGAGGGAGGGAGGGAGGGATGGGATGGGATGGGATGGGATGGGATGGGATGGGATGGGATGGGATGGGATGGGATGGGATGGGATGGGATGGGATGGGATGGGATGGGATGGGATGGGATGGGATGGGATGGGATGGGATGGGATGGGATGGGATGGGATGGGATGGGGGGCAGGGGCAGGGGCAGGGGCAGGGGCAGGGGCAGGGGCAGGGGCAGGGGCAGGGGCAGGGGCAGGGGCAGGGGCAGGGGCAGGGGCAGGGGCAGGGGCAGGGGCAGGGGCAGGGGCAGGGGCAGGGGCAGGGGCAGGGGCAGGGGCAGGGGCAGGGGCAGGGGCAGGGGCAGGGGCAGGGGCAGGGGCAGGGGCAGGGGCAGGGGCAGGGGCAGGGGCAGGGGCAGGGGCAGGGGTCTGTCTGTCTCTCTATCGCCCCTCACATCCCTCTACCTCTCTCTATATAATATACAGATGGCCTGTTGTGAAAGGTATTGTCTACCACAGAATGTGGGCAACGTCGACGTCATCAAAGGTGGTGTGATACAGGACATAGAAACGATTTATTTGTTCAGTATCTAATCGTGTGCTATTACCGATATGCAAATTTAAAAAAATCGTTACTTACAATGACCGTGGCGCATGAAATAAGGAATAATTCGTTCCTGACAATACGAGAGTGGTACTTAAATATTGACAACGTCGTGTGTGTTATGCGATGTTTAACGTAAACTAATAACGTATAATCACTCGCAGAAATGCGAAATTCTGCTCGAATTTACTTCGTAGCCAATGTCCGGCGTTGGTGCTACGGTGACCTTTTTTCGCACGTATGAATTTAGCGCCACCTGGAGGATTACAGTTGGTCCTTGTAAACGTAACTGCTGTACGGACGATGATACGTCAATGACAGAAAAGTTTGCGCTGAAAATGATCCAATTCACATTGTTGGTTGATTGTGTATTTCACTTATCAAAATAAAATGCCTATGTGACACAGCAGTATTTGTATTCAAAACTATTTCTGACTTGCTCCCACCCATGGCGCCGTGGAGAAACAAACCCGGGCAGCTGTCATCACAGGTACAAGAGTAGTTTGGGTCTGCAACTAGCTCCACCCGACTGTAATATATAGTGCCGCCATCTAGTGGAGTTATTACAGTTGATTCTCATCGGCGTGTGGACGTGGACACCGGCAGCCAACTTAGCAGAAGTGCCGAGTTGTACTACAAAATGGATAACGCTAATCACCTATGATAAGATGTCCTTGATTTGAAACAACAAAGTCATCCGTCCATCCGTGGGAGTATACAGCAAGTCGATGGAGTCGATCGCTTGTAGATCTTGCGGGTCCTTTCATGGGATGTATCTTCCTAATAATTGTTGACTCACACACAAAGTGGTTGGACGTGTTCCACAATCAGAATATGATGACCTGAAACACAGTTGACAGTCCGATATCTTGTTTTGCTACTCAGGGTCAGTCGGACTGTATTGTGAGTTACAATAGTCCAACATTCACGAGTTCCGTGAGTTCTCTTCTGCCAATGGCGTCCGTCATATCTTCGCGTCAATGTATGGCTTAGCAAAGAGAGGTGTTCAGTCGTTCAATGAAGGTATGACACGCCTGCACCTGGCACCATTGCAGAACTGCTTGACGCGATGGCTTGCGGTCTGTCAGAAAACACCGCACTCAATCGCCAGCTGAAATGTTGCTTCGTCGATGTACACAGTCGAAACATGACTGTATTAGCCAGAACGCAAACATTAAGATGGATTAGAACAAGACGAAACAAAAGCAACAGCATGATCAATACGCTAAGGATGCACCCTCAGCCCGGGTGAACATGTCATCAATAATCACGTATATGCCGATGACACACAAGTTTATATATCACGTTCAGCAACAAATACACATACGTATAAGTCAACTGTAAATAATAGTGTAGAATGTTGCGTATCTGTACACGATAATATAGCAATTGTACAATGAGTTGATGAAGTCTAGAAGCGGATGAAATTAGCAAGGTGCTGAAACACGTTGTTCCGATCGCAACTAACATAACCGGAGTGGCCTTGATTACCCAGACTCCGTGAGGTGGCAGCACTTTTCAGCCCTTCAATCTCTGCCTGGAATATTAATGGGCTGCCGATATAGCGGACAGGGCGGCCTTACCCAAGATTACTGAAGAGACGCTGAATGGCTCTCAGCCCAACTGTGAAATAAAAATTAAAATAACGATATACTTTTACAAGATAATGATCTGCTATGAAATGTATTCAACATTGAAGTTATATTCGCATAAAAATAAACATAAATACATATTTGCAAATTTAAAAAATAAATACGAATCATTGTGAATAAAGCAATAGTGTTTTCGAAGGTAATTTAAGTGTTGGTTATATCGACACAATTAATTACTTAGAAATAATCAAGTATTTTTAAAGAATTTATAATACTGAATTCATGAATATACCAGTGCTGCCTTTAACGGATAAGATTCAAAAGTGCTTTAAACCACTTGGCGTAGTTATGCAACCGACAGACAGTCGTTTCTTTCTATACAAATTATAATTTGAAACAGTTTTTGTAGTCAGACTTTCTTTCTGCACACATTATAATTTGTGTAGAAAGAAAGTCTGACTACAAAAACTGTTTCACATACAAATGGGCACATTATAAGTGGCTTAAAAGGCAGTAACCACAAAAAAGTAAAACTAGGTCTTTCTTTTTATCGGCGGCGCTTTGATGTAATATGATTGATCGTTGACTATTTTATGTGGTTTCATCTCGCTACCGAGACGATTTACGCCCTAAATGATGTATTACGCTACATGTTGGTTTGCGAACAACTCGGAAAAAAGGATCTGATTAAGATATGGGGTCAAATACATTTGTATTTGAAAGTATTTAAATACTTTTAACATATTTCTATTTGACCTTTAGGAATAAAAAGTATTTGTATTTGTATTCAAATACTTTCCTAGAGTATTTTACTATTAAAAAATACTTTCAAATACTTTTTTAAATACATGGTCGGTATCAACATTTCTGTTTCAAGATCACAAATAATGCCTGCCAAACTAATTACTTCCACTGCAACTTCACCCAACGCTGTTAATTATTGATGAAGACACTTAACAACAGGTGTTCCCATGACCCTGGCAGTGACTACAACATATTTTTGCTCAGAGCCAGAGGATTGATTAGCACCTGACAATGACCTTATATCAATATCCCCTTTGTTCTTTTGTCAGGTTCCATCAGGCTATTCTGGTTTCCTAGCTGACTTTGAAGATGAACTGTCACACTCCGTCACAAGATCCTAGCAGTCATTAGCAATGTATCCTTTGGGGACAACATAGGCATTTTATTATGCATCTCCTGGCTTAACATAACAAACAACATATTTTGGTCTTTACCTCTTTGGATAGATGGTTTTGAGTCAGTTGTCACTGTGATATTATAGTTAGCAATAACAATATTCCCAAGCACTGGTCATCCTGTCATCATATGAGGAACCATTAAGTATGTTTGTAAACTAGATGTCTCAATATATGAATTGCTTTAGCTTTCCTTACATAGTAATACATCCTAAAAATGAAAAGTATTTGAAAAGTATTTAAACAACCATTTGAAATACTTTACAATGTATTTGACCCAATGTCTGATCTGACTATACTGGTCTCCTGGACGATGATTGATCATGTTTTTGTGAGAAAAGTGCCAAAAAAGAAGACGTTTTACTGTGAATTCTTATTTTCAGGATATTTTGCCATTTTTGTTCTGCTCACTGGCGGTGTATAAAAAAATAATTATGCAAGGAAAACTGGTGATTGGTCAGTGTAGATGCGATATATAACACAATGAAGCTGAGCCACTGAGAAATATTCATGCACAGAAAATAACGGGCATAAGACAAACGAACCATTTGATCAGAAAATATTATTTGTTTAATTGTGTTTTAGATAAATTTAATGCCGTCGACATAATAATGTATATTTCTAGAGATGGACGAGAATGACTGCTGCACCTGGAAATTTTTAATATGCAGATTACAACTGGACTTGCTGCAGCACCAAGATGGCATGTTCTTGGATATACGCTGAAACCTGAACATGCTATGAAAACTAGGAAGACCAGTATATATATATATATATATATATATATATATATATATATATATATATATATATGTGTGTGTATGTATATATATATGTATATATATATATATATATATATATATATATATATATATATATATATATATATATATATATATATACTTAGTGTCTATCCTACATTGGTGATTCTTGTTTTCTACTAACATCTGGAATTATTATAATATTACAGTGTTAATATTCATAATTTTCATAAACTTTTAATAATGGTACTTATTTGTGAAGAAAAAAGATAAGGATTTCTATGATGCACATAAATCCTAAGTATAATTATGTACAGATATCTGATTTGGTATTCTACTGGTAACAGTAGTATGTTAAATACTTTTCTTTACATTAATCAGAATTACAAATGCTGATCTGTAAAACATACGGTCAAAATTGTATCTGTGTCACTGGTTCTGAGGAGAAAAGAAATTTAATGGATAATCGCACATCACCACATCACACTTATTTGTAGGTGTACTTGGATAACTACAGTACTGTCATTGTTTGAATAAATTATGTTTGAATAAAATATGCAATCAATAACGATGTGTTGGTACAATATCCGTGCTCTCTAAATGTGCTAGTATGGCCGATATAATATCATTTTTATAATTATATACATTCTCACTAAATGAAGCCCCCACAAGATAGTGTTATGTGAAAGCTAATTTTTAATGCACTGGGAATGTTTCTTATATTACCATTTTCAACCATGCACACATTCATATTGTGTAATAATATTTGTTTTAAATAATGTCCAAGTTCTTTTATTGAAATATTGTAACTATATTGGAGTGAAAATGATCTAGATGTCCATGCGATTGTAATACAGTAGTATTTAAAAAAGGAAAGGATCATATGTTGCTAAACGTGCCTACATAATTGTATAGCACGCAGTCTGCAAACTGCTGCGGCGAATTACTGATCGGTCCCGTTTAAAGACAGGTCCCGGTTGTTGACATTTATTATGGCATTTTTGTTGTGCATTGGCGTGATGTGTAGATGCAGAGTCCGCTTTCAAAGACGGTATTTATGCAATTACAGTTACCAATAGAATTATGCAAACACACATTAGTGTCAATGAAGCACATTATATTTATTAAATATACGTTGGCGATGTTGTATTACCAAAATAAAATAGAAATATCTGTCTGAATGAACAAACACAATACTTACGAAACACTTACGGGACCTGTTGCGTAATTTACGAAGAAATATACGCTATATTTACGAATATTCTTATCTTAAATGTTTCGAGAATAGCATTTACGACAAAATGTGTAACTTACGAAGTTTCGACGCCATTTTTACGAAACAATGGTGCTAAGAATAATTCGTAAGTCATTCGAAAACACCGGTCCTGCACTGCACGAGATTTCGCCAAAACCACGACTAGAGCAACAAATCCAAACTGAACTTCCTGTGAGTTTCCGTAAAATGGCAAATGTAAAGGCTTTTTTGTGTCGCGTACTCTAATAAGATACTTAAATATTTTGGCAGTATCATCATCTGAAAGAACATAAACCATTCGTTGCATAGGAGCAGAGGAAATGTTATCCCAGGATATGGCCTTTAAACTAACGACGTAATAAAAAGTCGCAGCGATGAGAAATACTGCTCAGGTATACGACATACGTCGTTGCAAATGTCTGGCGCGAGTGCGCAGAAGAGGTCATCGATCTCGTCTGTGCACGAGCGAATGTAGCGCCACCTGTAGGATTGAAATTGTTATGTAAATTTAACCGCGATAATGTAACATGAGTAACCAGAACCCACCATAAGCGTCTTTACGTCAATCACAGTATATTTGGGGTTGCATGTTATCCAATCCACATTTTGTGTTTATTGCGTATATTTCTCACAGCAAATTAAAATGGTTTGTATTTAATATTGTTTTTGACTTTCGCACATCTACCCATAGAGAAGCAAAGCCTGGAGTTATCACCATGGTTACAATATTTATTTAATGTTTTTTTTTCTGCTACATTTCTCCATACCCAGGGATCGTTGCGCTGCGCTATAGTACCCCGGGCTGATCGGGTCCGAAACCGTAGAAATTATTGTAGTCGAACTGTACAATTATAGCAATTTGCAACGCCAGTCGTTGAGAACAGCGCAAATATCCGCCTCAATTTGAAGACTTGTACGTCACGATACACCTGTAATTGTGATTTTACCGTGTGATTGGTTATAAAGAAGCTTCCAGAGAAGCCGAAATGGTGTTAGACTGAACAGTGTAGAGCGCCTTAAGCAATCCTGAAGATTGGGTATTGCGCTAAATAAGAATAACCTTTACTAAAAAGATCTTCGTGATGTTCTCATTGCTTTTTCCTGGTAATCCTCTGAGGAACCTATGGGGAAATGTGCCCCACCAGCGAGAAAGTTCACTGGATTTATGCGTCGATTTTACTAATACAGTTAATATTTCGGCTCAGGCGGCATATTAAATATAAAACATACTGCAGAGACGACTCATGAGAATAACGAGAAGCAAATTTAAGACAACAACAAAAGAGTTCAATACAACAGACACTTTTAGGAAAAGCTACAATAATATCGCTTTGCGTAAGTAACACATAATAGTATGCAGTTTACAACCATTAAAGCACACGGACTATGTGAAAGTGAAGTTTATACTTCGCAACTAAACAACGGAGTCATGTCCAATACCGGAAGACGGACACAGCGCTCCACACGCTGCACGAGGCCGTACATCCGGAGACGAGGAGCAGAGTCCCACCACTAGGTGGCAGTCCGTGTAGTCCAGCCATGACCATGCTCGCCGCCATTATAAACCACGTGATAATCCCGACGTTTACCTCGAGATTGAAGCGTCGCCAGCGGGTATCACCTATTTCAGTACATCCGTCTGTCACTGCCAACGACGATTGTTCAACAAGATTCTTACATGACGGCACTGACGGTGACTGTTTACGTCCAGCTTCAGAAGGCTTGGCTTGAGCGACGTACGCGACGCCCAGACCGAAGTGGATCACGACGGGAACGACAAGTAGGTAGCCGGCGCGAGGTGGTACTGTCCCTAAGACGAAGCACAAGGACATCTCGAACGATGACAGGAGATACTTGGCTACTGTCGCAATGATCACTCCGACAATGGCGACGACAGAGACAGCTCGCAGTAGGTGGACCACTCGAAAACGGTGCTCGCGAAGCAGCGGTGTCTCGTCGTCGAAGAGAATGAGTACGAACACCTGTCGACAACAGGCGACGATGCCGCCAGCGACTGCCACTGCGCCAGCCAGCAGCACTTGGTCGAGAGTGTAGTAGGCGCATGACACCGTTAACGTGTCGTTGTTGAGCACCAGCGACGACCAAATGACGACGACAGCGACGGCGACACACAACGACAGGTCGACGACACTGGAGTGGCGCAGGACAACACGGAATGTGTCCCAGTGCACGGGGAATCGTCGCTGAGATGTCGCCCGTAGAAGGTAGACATTGGCGAAGACAGCGACCAGCAGCTGTACTGCCACGAGCCACGAGATCGCCCTTGTGTTCGCCAGCCACACGTCGTCTTCAACCGCCGAGTGCAACATCATCTCGCAGTTGTTACTGAAAAGAGATCGACATTCAACGTATACACGTGAGAATGTGTGGACAAAAACCGTTGATGTAGCATGCATAACAATTAAGGAAGCACACTGCGTAGCATTCATGGGACCGCCACGTCTAAAACACATGTTACAGCATTTTATCAGCAGTCAGAATGTGTAAGAATTCGAGGGTTGTGTAAAAACAGAAAACGACTGATCGCTGCATTATGTTGGACACAGCATCATGCGGGAGAACTTGCGAAGTAGATGGACCAGAATATAGAATATAACTGCCGTTTCCTGATATCAAAACAACACGTAGTGAAATAATATTCATAAATACATTGAACATTAGTTGAAATGTCCAGTTAAATTGTGTTTATATATGTTACCGATTTCGGAGCAGCTTTTACTAATACTTAACTCCCCAATTGAGTCGTTGATTATATTATTGGATGCTATGCAACAGTTCAGGAACTTTTCGAATGTGTTCCTTGGCTCTGGTCGGTACGATGTAAGGGTAGATGATAATCCCATGTCAGTAATTATGTTATCTTCTTGTCGGTGTCCCAACCCAACAGTGAATGCTCATTCTACGACACGTGCGATATTTGATGCTCCCCTGTTGACGATCGCAACGAAGGAAGGAGGAAAAACTGGTACCTTTTCTGACACCAGTTATTAGGTAGAACCAGTTGATGCATTCGTTTTCTGGTTTTACATAACATTTAAAGAATTTTCGGGTATTCCGTTGGCTGCTAATAATATAATGTCTTGTTTTATTCGCTGTCCGACTAAGATTTCTATACGTCGATTATGTGGTTTCTAACTAGCACAGTGATATGTTATACGGAACGATGGTTTGATTTGATTTTTCTTATTTATATACGTTCTTGTGTTCTGTCAGTCAACGACCTGCGTGTGCAACCATTTATTATCATATGTGACAATCGAACCTTCTTCGTTTCGGCACAACACAAGTGGAGAAACCTTCCTCCAGACAGAAAGATAGTCGTATCGCTCAAACGAATTTTAGAACCTCAAGTCTTCCATGTTGCATTCCACCCACGGCTCGCCTCGTCAACTAAGAAATTACATATGCAGTGTGTTTAACTACATTAACTTACATTAACTGTTTATTACTTACGACGCACTTATTTTATCGAATGATAACTAATCTTAATTAATAGTTTGCATAATTATCAGTTAATGTATTTAATTGTCAGTTACTTTATATAACTGTAATCCTGATTATCAGTTATCTATAGAATTAACAATTACATAGTTCAACGCCTAACAATAGATAATTTATATTATCGGCTTACAAATGAAGTATTGCTATTCAAATGTATTTGGACATGTAAAACGTGAGCATACGGTTGTGTTTTGATCGCACTAGGCTGGTAACAGCGTGTGAAAGCCACAATTGTGCACGTTAGACTCATGTATCCACCATGAGCTTGGGAATAATAGCATCAAAAAACGATTAACCGTAAAAAGTTAAATGCTGTCATTTGTCATTCTGACATAATGAGGTGGGGTATAAATAGTGCTTTGTGATTTATGTGTCGTGTAGACTAAAACGGCAGTTATGTAATGCATATAAATTACACAATTACGACGACGATGACTTTTTATATAATCAAAGCAGTTTTTATTATTGAATTCTGTCCAAGTCATTCTAATCGAGTCATAGGGGTAGCTCGTGGCACTTTACAACCTGTCAGAATTCAGCCACGCTGCAGTAACTCAGCCATGCTACAACGGTTCATACACTTGCAATATTAAATTGTATTTGGTATAGCGCCATAGCCATAATTATACCTGGCGGTTCACAACATATTATTATTCAAAATACATAAAAAAATTATGGTTGTATGCAATAAGACGAATACTCATATTTTGAAGATAAATAATATAAAAATAATGTACATGTATATAAATAACTAAAATTAATACAGCAAGAAAGAGCAATAGCATTTTAAAAATTAAGTAAATAAATTACATATTAGTCATAAAATATAATAATAATAATTAATCTACCCAATAAATAACATACCAATAATACTTATAAGTGTTTACGATAATAACATTAATAATAATAACATAACAATAATTTTAATAAATATGTGTATATGAATTGGTACTAGTGTCAATAGCCAGGTACTCATTCGTACAGCTGAATGAGTTGAAATAATATGCTGTGGATTAATTTACCCCGGAGTTCGACGCGACAGCACAGGATTCGATCTCGGGGTGTCGCGATTGACAATCCATGCTTAGCACTGCGACACTGCGCTCCAAATGGTGGGAGACATTACGTTCTGCATGGCGCCGCAAGATTGCATCGTATGCTGGGGGAAACTGTGGTGTGCATTCGATTCATCCCATGTCGAAGACTTCAAATTCAGTTTTACAGAAACAATAGCTCTTTGATCAGCACATCCCATCACTTTGCATTGTCTGTGGGGTCCTTACCATTACCAGTAAATTAATAACATATTTTTATATCCTTCAAATCGTACGCGATTCCGAACTCCGTCCGCTATGTTTGCTTCCGTTGCATGTCTGAAATAAATAAATCATGGACCGTGCAGAGCCGAGTTAATGGTTCCATATGTTCAGTAGACTATTAATATGCATGTCATAATAACTGTGAATGTTCCATATATTCCTGGCTACGCACGAAACCCTGGATGTTAAAATCAATGAGCCTCGCCACGGTCATGTGACGACTAAGTAGAATATCAATCGAAAGGACTGTTTACCAGTCGACTGCATGTACTGCCAGATCAAGCTATTAGCGACGTCAATATTGGCAGGCGTCAATTCACAGCGGTCCGCGTGGCTGCATTGTGAGGAGTGGGTCGGGTCGACACACGTGAAACAATAGTGCGCTGCATTCACTTGGCCAGGTTATTGGTTTCTCGGTGGCGATATGCGGACTTGTCGCTATTGTGTTGCAGGGGGGAATTATAGAAGTGTACTGGTGGGTATTGGGTTCTGATTGTAAACACAAGTTATGAGCTGATTCGTTTTTGAACACCTCAAATAAACGCCTGGGAAATGTATGCAATTGCGTCACGTAGGGCTCACAAATAGGAACTGGTAAACACGAGGTGATTTGACTATTTGCACACACGCTTGCAATGCATCCCACCAAGTAATTTGCAGAACGTGCTATATTATTAGGATTATAGGCGGCATGTTACGCAGATTAATATTTACAATAGAAAACCAGGGATGCGATTTCACTCTGCCATGTTTCTTCGTTATTCGCATTGTGTGTGTGTGTGTGTGTGTGTGCGTGCGTGCGTGCGTGCGTGCGTGCGTGCGTGCGTGCGTGCGTGCGCGTGTATATGTGTCTTTATGGTGACCATGGGATGTGTCACACGTGTGACGACCATGGGTTTTAACACACGTATATCAACCATGGTCTGTGTCACATGTGAGACGGTCATAGACTTTGTCACTTATGAGACGACCATTGGCTGTGTCACACGTGTGAAGACCATGGGCTGTGTCACACGTGTGACGACCATGGTCTGTGTCACACGTGTGACGACCATGGTCTGTGTCACATGTGAGACGACCATGGGCTGTGTTACACGTGTGACGACCGTAGTCTATATCATATGTGAGACGACCATGGGCTTTGTCACACTGTGTGACGACCATGGGCTGTGTCACACGTGAGACGACCATGAGTTGTGTCACACGTATGCCGACCATGGGTTGTGTCACACGTGTGACGACCATGGGCTGTGTCACACGTGTGACGACCATAGGTTCTGTCACGTGTTATGACCCTCCAATGTGTAACGGGTGTTGTACGGTTGTGGTGTAGGATCAACTTTGTCACGCCAGCCGGAGTTTACCTGTGAACCAGTTCACGCTTCTTATCAATCAGATAGTTTATATTGCTAACTGCAGCTTTCATGCGTGCTCCTTCTCCTAATAAACCCATCAGATTGGAACTGTATGTCATTCTTAGGATGTGCCTTGTGGAGGGATTTTTCATCAGTACGAAAGATAATCGGTTCATATAATGCATCTTCCCACTCTCAATCATTTCCCTTCTCACTTCACCACCAGTGACATGCAATATCGTTCATCAACATTTGTCCTTTCATCTTTTCTAGTTTATTATTGAGAAAAATAGATAAACAAGCAAAAAAAGTACAACACAAAACATGATTAAAATGCTCATTTCAACGGTCGATAGCACCCTATCCCACATACTCTGGTATCATTTTAACCCTCAGACCTTCTGTTACTCCACAATCCAAATGATTTCCCGATTAATTATAACACAACAACCCATAAGCAGTCCTGCAATCGTGTCGGTGTTATACATTGAGAACCAAACTGTTTCGTCGTCTCAGTTCACCAGTACTCCGCTATGAGCCTGGTGCACCGTGACGTCATTATCTGGGGAAGACGTTCTGGCGCAATGCATTGTGCATTTTGTACTCGTCAAAATGTTGTTGTGCCGCTGTGGTGGTCCCAGATTCGACCAGTCCAGGATTCGCATGCGAGTTACCGCTTTTATCTGTTCTGACGCGCTCTGACGTAGTGGCAACGGCATACGTCATGCCCGGGCCGAGATTCGGCTAAACGAACATGGCGCAAGCGCGTGTAAACGTCAGCAGAGCCCGTCATGATCCGAGTTTGTGTTGGCCTTGGTGACAGCCCAGCCAGCCGTCACTCCGTTTAATATTGTAACTTGTTCCACGAGAAGTGTGTCAGTTTTTGGTGATGGAGGACGAATATACGGAATATATGTCATGCGTGAAGGAATTTTTGATTCACGGATCGCATCGCCGAGAAATCAGCAGACGTCTGAGAGACGCGGTCGGCAAGGCGACGAGGGATGAAAAGTATGAGGTAGACGGTAAGTAAAATACACGTTTCAGTCATTAGTCTAATTTTGCCAGCATATCCTAAGTAGTAATTCAGTGGATAATCGAGTACAACTAAACTTGTTTTTATGTTGCCCCATTAAATTTAATTGGACTTGGAATTTAAAATTATGTGCAATGAAGGGCAGAGGCTATTCACACAGATGCTCAGCGCATACTGGTAGGACTGATATTCGCTATACCTTGGCTAAACCACTATATTGTTACTACCAAAAAAACAGAACCATCTTTCACAGTGTATCAGTGTGCTAAATCTTAAATTCCATTATTGTTGTCAAAAATATCTTTGGAGTGATGTACTTACAGTAATATAAACCAGTATAAATGCAGATGTTGCAAAATATGCTTGCTCTCAAAAATCGTGTATCTTGTCTACAACGTGTAATCTGGAAAAAAGAAATGTATTTATATACCCACGGACTTATATGCACTGGACTGCTGTCTCCGCCGCTCGCGGCGCTTCGCGAGCGGCGGAGTTGGCTGCAAAGGTCACGAGCGCACAAGATGTACTCCCCACTTCCGGTCTACTAGCCACTGCGATGGAGATGCCAAACATCGACAGGATTCTTGCGGTGAATATAACTGTTTAATTCAATAATAGTGATAATTTTCCTAAACGATGACTGTACCTAGTTTGGTAAATGTTATGGCTATCTCCAGTGTAGTTCTAAATGGTTTATTTAATTATATTTTCGTCGTACATGACGTATAATATGCATCGGGGTGTCGGCGTAATGGCGTAAACAATACCGAAGGCAAGGCTAACTTTTTTCTTGGGCAAGTGACGCAAGTTTTAACTAGTCTTGCTATGGGTGTAAGTTCATAGATTGGAATTATATGTAATGTTTAAATATTCATAATAATTTGTTAATCTCAAGCCAGTTTAACAACAGCCGATCATTTAACCGATCTGTCATTCTGTGCTGTCAGTTTATACCAGCCCTTGCTTGGCCTAGGCCCAAGCCAGTTAGGCATTGATAACTGTTTTCAATATTTACTGCCATTCGCTTGTATTTATTATTGATTTGTGTTATTTATATTTTGATGATTGTTCATGTGCAATTTATTTATTCTGATCCTGTTTTATTATTGTGAATAAAATATCACTACAACTATTCCTAATTATGATTAATAATAATGCATTTTACTTCTAGAAATTTAAGCATTACTAAGAATTGTGTATTTGTTATTTCTAGTATATGTATTTAAATGCTTGGCATGGATATACAATAATTCTATGTGTTTGATTAATTATTGTAGTTATTACATGCACTTTGAATTGTTTTATTTCAGAAATCTCGCACCTGAAAGTTACACACATTACGTGTATGCATTATTACAAGCTTCATCTGGCTGAAGATGACACAGCAACATATCTGCGCTGTCTAAAGATACAGTCCCTGTGAACATGACATATACACTGCAGTTTTAATAGACAAGAACACAGCATTATTGCATTGCCTGAACAAAACTATCTGTCAGTTAACTGTGAAGGTAGTAGTTCAAGGTACATAGCCTACAAAGTCGTCAATATATCATAGGCATCATCTGCATACACTAAATAATTTTACACAATTTATCTCGCTGAATGTGACAGATAATACACATTGAATAATACAGACATCACTTTACAACTTAATTACAAAGCACTGGAATTAGATGGTTTCTGTACGGCACAGGACACACTGGATTATGAACATTCCTGCGTAGATCTTGCAGAATATTGTGAATATTGCAAAAAGATTTGTGAGGTGGAGTAATGTGAGCAGCTTCTTCACCGTGCACTTTATCCCTATGGAGGGTAACCCCAGAAAGCAGCATTTGGCACACGAGATGTTGGAGTCGGTGGCGAAACACTGTTAACATTTATAAACATTACTTCATCAAGTTCATGTTGAAATGCAGAATATTATGAAATGGTAAACATTTATTACTGGTCTCTACTGAGCCTGCAGTATTTGTCCAACCTGTAAACACACGGTCACCCATAAACAAGTGAAGTATGACAACAGTGCTTCATTGTCATGCATTAATCTGTTGAGTTTGTTATTTAGATATTTATTAATAAAGTTATTATTTAATGACATGTATTTATTGATGGTTGATCATGATGTTTCATATGGTTCTAAACATTGCATAAATTATATTTACTTCATAATTATTTACTGCTGGCTTTCATCAAAACATAACCCTTTGCCGAGTTAGCATGCTAACATTAGCCAATTTTAACTTATTAATTAAGTTGGTGTTAATATGAAATTTCTAGCTAATGTATATTTACTACCGTAATTAATGTGGACATGTCTTAATAATTATGGACATTATGGCCGTTTATTCATGTGTATATACAAAGTACGGCTGCTAATTATATATTGATTTATTCATTAATTTATTATTAATTATTTTTTATTACATAATTATTTAATTTATATCTCTTACCATAAGTAAGGTGGTTTTACATATTTCATGTTTATATAATATAAACATATTCATGGACATTGTGGCATTTTACAAAAAAAGTTTCTGTCTGTTGAGGTTGCCTGCTAATTATCACCTATTAACTAATTTATTATTACATGACTAGTTAATATATATTATATGCCAATTATCACCTATTAACTAATTTATTATTACATGACTAGTTAATATATATTTATTCTCGTAATAAATGTGGTTATGCACACTGCATAATATTATGTATAAATATCTTCATATTTATGGACTCGGCTGGTCTTAATTAGAATGTTTCGGCCTGTTAACTTGGTGCACTACTTAACTAATATTAGCTAATTAACTGGATTAATTAGTATGAAAAAACATCAGTATTGAAAATTTATCACTCCATTCAATGTATTTTAAAATGTTGCAAACAATATTTTAATAGTTCTATAAATTACAACGTTATGCCATTTTAAAGTCACTTATTCGAATATTTATCAACAGAAACAAAAATGAGCTTATTTTACCATTATAAGATATACACAAATTTAGCGCAATTTTTTCGTTTTTAAATTGCAATAATTTTGGATCTAATAAAGGTATCGTAATAAAATTAACAGTTACGTGATCTGTAACTTATTACCTTTCATTTAAGCCTAAATCCTGTGGTAATTTTTTTGAAGTGCCTACCTACTATATTTTCCGTAACGATCATGGGGTGTGGAGGGTTGTCTAGGGACCATCTGCATACTGTTGGCCCTGGTCCTAAAGTCCATCTCGTGGCTGTAACTAAATCCCAAGTCATTCATTTTGATTAAAAACTGATGAATTGTTGCCTTCCCTAGTCTGGGTTTGCCCCAACCACCGAAGCAGCCACGGTTTCATTTACTGATAAATTGCAACACGGACTAGTACTTCGTAGTTGCCAAGTTGGGTCGATGATTTTTTCGCGGCAACGCATTTTAGCCGTTTAAAATCGTCAATACTTCGCTCAAAACAACTTTATTAAACATACGTGTCATGTAAGAGTTTATCCAAATGTCTTATTAAGACGATGTTTTCCTGCGGTCAACTGCGAAATTGCCGGCAACCAGGAAGTAACTTATACATCTTGTGCTAGGTTGACCTTGCTGCGCTACTCTAGCGGCCTTGAACCCGGAGACAGCAGTCCAGTGCATATAAGTCCGTGATATACCTACCTTGATGACAATTTTATTGTCGAAATATACTTTCCAGTTTACCACTTTAAACTTATTTGCATAACTTAGCCATCCTCATAACGTTAGTGCATGAAAGTGACAGGGACTATTTGTTCATCACAAGGTTGCAGTACACAGTGGTTATATGAGATCCTGTTATATGTCTCTGTTGCTGCTGCTGACCAACTCCCTCAACTTTATTCTCACAATCTTCTATATCTAAGCTAGCCTGACTACACATTCAAATTAACCAATAATTCCCGCCAAGCATACACACAGACAAAGACATCAACTAGGCTACTGGTAATTATTAACATGTGATTTGGGAGTCTTCATATTTCCACCAAGCATACTTAAAGATAACGATACAGACTACGCTACTGCTAATTATTGTCATATGGTTTCTGGTTTCTCTACCACTACTTATCTCATCTCTGGTCTAAACACCTACTCACTAATTAATTCCTAACATAATAATTTATAATAAGCCCTACCATACCAACACAGCATGGCTAAAATAAGACATATTACAATGTTTATAATTGCTAGCTGTCTTATTTTGTTGCTGTAGTTCATATTATCCTTAACATTGCTAGTTTGTGTAGAAGGCGCAAACAAAGTATATAGTCAGTACATTGTATAACAGACAATTGCATTTCATCATATTATTTGATGTCGACTTTACATAATATCATTTGCAGATTAGTACGCATAGGAGGCTTAACGATGTGGGTTCTTGTATTAAAAAAAAATAATGTGTGTTTCTCCTGGCAAGGGTGGACAAGGCAAAGCTTTAACAGGATGAACAGCGCCAAGGCAGGCTGACCTTGAGCAGCTGGACATCAATAGCTTGTTCTCGGTTAACCACGAGTACTAGTAGTACTAACAAGTACTTGCCCCCCCCCAGCCCCACCCTACCCCCACAAACACTGCTCAAAACCAGACACTGTATTAATAAATACTTTATAAAATAAAATAAAATGTCATGAACAGATTCATAATTTTGTGTTCTTTTTCTGGATGTATGTTTCACTTATTAAAAACAGGAAACTGTTATTGGTAATTGTGTTGTAAAATCGTGAAAAATAACTGTGTTGATGCTTTATTGGCTTTAATAATAAAGGAATGAAAATTCTATGTTGTGAATGTTCTTATTTTAACAACTTCTTGTTTCCTTGTCTGTTGGACTTCCTTGTGGGAACATATGTAGTTGTTAACTTGTTTCTTCATTAGATCTTCTACCTGTTGTAAGTCACCAGTACTGTTTCACCAGCCTGGACATTGGGGATCCAAGAGAGAAGTTGATATGCATTCACCAAATAATGTAGTTTTATAAAGATAATTAACTTGTCATGTGGATTTATCAACTGATTTTACAAATTTGCTTTGTAATTAAGGGTAAATACTAATGTCTCGGTTTGTGTTGTTGGTTCAGTTCCAACTGGTATGCCTTTGTGCACAAATACCCCTGGTATGGGCATATTGAACGAAACATTGCATTTACCCTTGTAATTATGCTAATATTCATGTGAAAGTTGTATCAGATCAGTAATATATATATATATATATATATATATATATATATATATATATAGATAATTATGTACACACACACACCGAGTTTGTTTGATTGTCGGATGGCCCCTCCAATGCAAAATCCTGGCTACACCACTGGAATGAAGGTACTTTTGACAAGATTGACATCAGGCGTTTACATGCATTTGTTCGTGGAGGGGTAGCAAATAGCCATCTCCCAAAAAAACGAAACATGACACCGCGGCTGTGCATATAGACAGCGCCACATGTCACCTATAGGGCGTGCAAGTCTCGCGCGCGAAAACGAGGCTGGGGGCAGGACGCCCATATACTCCATGTTAACATATAGGACTTTGTTTTGTTTTTGGTCGTAATAATCGAACTGTTCCGAAATAGCGTATTTCATTTATATTGTCCGAAGGATTATTACAAGCAGAAGCAGTGGAACACTTTGCCGGTGACAATGATCACGGAAATCATGAATTTTAATCGATTATTATGGTGGTTGCCATGGCAATAGCGGCAAGAACTTGTGTTTGGCGATCTTAACTAATAATGAAGAGTGCCCGTTTTCGCGCAGTACAACCTGTTTGGGCCAAACGTATACATGTGTTATGATTATGTGCATTTAGACAACTTGTCAGATATAAGTGCTTATCAAATCCACAACGTACAGCAATGTAAAACGCAAATTCCGTAAAAGACACATACGATCTAACATCGTGTCTATTATCTGCACAACGTAAATCGCTGTGTCTATGATAGTGTGATAAACTCAATATTAAATCGGACATTTAAGATAAGAAACGTATAACACAAGATATTTATGAACTGATTTTCCTAGTATTCATCAGTCGGAAGCTACAACTGTCATCCATCGTTAGAATATTATTCTTGTGTCCAGTCCCCAATTAGTCTCGCTTAGTCCCCAATAAGCTGCCTCCAGTCGCGCGGAGTCACGCCATGTATCGTGACCCACTTGCAGGCCCTATTGCTGTAGCCTCGATACTAATTATAACTTCGACTGACGAAAAACAACCCTCTAAATAACACAATACGTTCGAGTGAGTGAAAATGATCACATAAGTTAATCCATTTTATTTAAGATGTGCGTGATAACAATATTATTTCAATACTTGATATATTACTAACGGAAACTACGTTAGTAACAAAGGCGAATCCTGGCCCGGTACGAATCTGGGACCGCTACCGTCGCGGTCCCAGATTCGTACGAATCCTGGACTGGACGAATCTGGGACCACCACACTGCCATTATCCAATGTTAAAAGGCCTGAATTTTGTCGGTGTCTCGCAAGATCTGGCTGTATCACAAACTGGCTATATAACAAGACACGTAAGTGATTAAATTTCACGGCACATAATCAAAGTGTGTGAATCTGTCATCAAAGAGCGTCGCAACTTATTATATTTTTTATATTAGTGGTTATGCCATACTATTTGACAGGTCAACAATCCGTGTCATTTAAATATTAACGAAGGGTTGTTACACGTGGTGCAGATAAGACGCACGGTTTTTGACAGTGGCGTCTATTTTACGATTTAGAATTCGTCATTTTATTTGTGTAGGTACTTCACGCGAAGCAGCTATTGTAACCATTAGTTAGAGATAATCTACGGTATCTCTCTGCTACACACGTAGCACACAACACAAGCCTTATAATTAAACAATTGTAAATATTTCAGATGGACATGTGTGTATCCTACCAACCATATCTTTACGTATTATTTACACCAGGAATCATGGAAATTTTAGTAAAATTCGAGGGAGACGTAACATATGAAAAACTAAATATACCAGATGTGCAGGACACTATTCCAGATGATCTTCGTTCGTAGCAGTGTGTGCTCCAAATCAGAGTCAAAAGCAAGTCCATTGATAAGGTAACTAAGGAAGGTGTATATTATTTATAAAAAAAAAACACAATACGGTTCTCTCTAGTCTGTCTATGACGTGTTTGAGGACCACTATCTCCAACAATTGTGTATAAATAATTGTTCAGTTACTTACACTTACAACACTTTTACATACATTATATTTATATCTATACATTTACAATTGCGTTCTGTTAATGTGGAGATAGCTGTATGGTTCAATGTGAAATATCTCGTGTCAAATGTCGGTTCAGTGAATCGATTGTGAGTTGAACAGATGGCACATGCATTGGGCTAGTAAGTACATTTATTGATCAAATATATTGTATACTAATCACATAATTGTCCTTACTTGGAACATTCAAATCACAGTAGCCTGGAGTTGGTTGGATATTTTGTTAATGCTCCTTTATATACAGCAGTCAACCACAACTCTCGAACAGTAGGTACCTACCAACCTGCTTGGGGCCTAATGAATGAATGTTTGTAAAAAGCCTTAGTGTGTGCGTTGTGTCATTAGAATAGTATTGCATGTATTGTAGACTTATATTATATTTTTATATCAATGTTTCCGTACATAAAATGTCTTTAAAAACACACACTTTCAAACCTACCATACTCTTCAATTTATAACTTTTAATTTTATTTACAAATTTTAACTTTTCAGCTGTGAACACATGTCATTCTAAATATACTTTTCCCCATATCTGTTCCCCATTACTTCCATCGATGCATGAGTGTATTTGCGTAGGATATAATTATTTAAAAATTTAAAGTCGTGATAAAATATATTTCAATACTTATTATATTACTAACGGAAACTACGTTAGTAACAAAGGCGAATCCTGGCCCGGTACGAATCTGGGACCGCTACCGTCGCGGTCCCAGATTCGTACGAATCCTGGACTGGACGAATCTGGGACCACCACACTGCCATTATCCAATGTTAAAAGGCCTGAATTTTGTCGGTGTCTCGCAAGATCTGGCTGTATCACAAACTGGCTATATAACAAGACACGTAAGTGATTAAATTTCACGGCACATAATCAAAGTGTGTGAATCTGTCATCAAAGAGCGTCGCAACTTATTATATTTTTTATATTAGTGGTTATGCCATACTATTTGACAGGTCAACAATCCGTGTCATTTAAATATTAACGAAGGGTTGTTACACGTGGTGCAGATAAGACGCACGGTTTTTGACAGTGGCGTCTATTTTACGATTTAGAATTCGTCATTTTATTTGTGTAGGTACTTCACGCGAAGCAGCTATTGTAACCATTAGTTAGAGATAATCTACGGTATCTCTCTGCTACACACGTAGCACACAACACAAGCCTTATAATTAAACAATTGTAAATATTTCAGATGGACATGTGTGTATCCTACCAACCATATCTTTACGTATTATTTACACCAGGAATCATGGAAATTTTAGTAAAATTCGAGGGAGACGTAACATATGAAAAACTAAATATACCAGATGTGCAGGACACTATTCCAGATGATCTTCGTTCGTAGCAGTGTGTGCTCCAAATCAGAGTCAAAAGCAAGTCCATTGATAAGGTAACTAAGGAAGGTGTATATTATTTATAAAAAAAAACACAATACGGTTCTCTCTAGTCTGTCTATGACGTGTTTGAGGACCACTATCTCCAACAATTGTGTATAAATAATTGTTCAGTTACTTACACTTACAACACTTTTACATACATTATATTTATATCTATACATTTACAATTGCGTTCTGTTAATGTGGAGATAGCTGTATGGTTCAATGTGAAATATCTCGTGTCAAATGTCGGTTCAGTGAATCGATTGTGAGTTGAACAGATGGCACATGCATTGGGTTAGTAAGTACATTTATTGATCAAATATATTGTATACTAATCACATAATTGTCCTTACTTGGAACATTCAAATCACAGTAGCCTGGAGTTGGTTGGATATTTTGTTAATGCTCCTTTATATACAGCAGTCAACCACAACTCTCGAACAGTAGGTACCTACCAACCTGCTTGGGGCCTAATGAATGAATGTTTGTAAAAAGCCTTAGTGTGTGCGTTGTGTCATTAGAATAGTATTGCATGTATTGTAGACTTATATTATATTTTTATATCAATGTTTCCGTACATAAAATGTCTTTAAAAACACACACTTTCAAACCTACCATACTCTTCAATTTCACTCAACGTTTTAACTTTTATTTACAAATATCACATCAGCTGTGTTAACACATGTTCATTCTACAATATACATATTTGCATATCTATGTTGCATTTACTATACCATCAGAATGCATGAGTGTATTTGCGTCAGGAATATATGAGTGTATTTGCCTCTGGAATGTATGGTTACTATAATTATTATTCTCTGGTGAGGCTTGACTTGTGCTTGAGGTTGTCTTTTCCCAATTCAACTGAGCAGGTGTTTCCGTAAAATACATGTCATAGACATAGTTTCTTTTTTCTGTCGACAGCAACTTGTATATCGGCTATCTCCTATGATTCACTGTATGCCACCTTCTACGCCTGCTGCACTCTACAATGAGAAATGAAATTGTTTAGTTACATTGACTAGGTTGAAACACACCAAAACAGCCAACAGAATAGAAAACAACGCAATACCATGAAAATAGGGGCACTGAATAGCACTATTCATAAGCTTACGGATTTAGCAGTAATTTATCGTGTTATATGTGTTACCATAACAGCAATATATCATACAAGTCTTAACATGTCTACCATTAGCAACAATCGCCTAAAGATATTGCTCTGGAATGGCAATAGCACCAACATATTTTATATTAGTAAATCATCAGTCGCAGTTAGGGCGCACGACTGTTGGCCTTATTTAGCCCTGGCTTAAGTTAAGCTAAGCGTCGATACGATCGTTTGATTCTGACTGTATACTTTAAAAAAATTCTTGATGCAGACAACAGTTCTAACAGTCGGTTTAAAAACAAATGAGATCATCTGTGTAACAGGAATTAATACATCATACTGAAAAAGTTTGCCCCCCAGCAAGTGCACAAAGAAAACATATTTCGGCCCTTGTTCGAGCCTGAGGCTTGACAAAAGGCTTTGACTTGAGTTGGGTCTTGACTCAACTTAACCAAACTATCACTGCTGTAAATACACATCTATAATTATACCTAAAGGTGTCAATCACATAAACCCACACTTATCCACACTGACATGGATGTTACCATCATTCACTATCAGAACTGGCGCGGCAATCGCGTGACTTCTCAAGTTGATTTCAACGAGAATCTTGCTGTAAAATAGTATGACATAACCAGTAATACAGTAAGTTGCAACGCTCTTTGATGACGAATTCACACACTTTGATTATGTGACGAGAAGTTTTAATCACTTCCTTGTCTTGTTATATAGCCAGTTTGTGATACAGCCAGGTTTTGCGAGACACCCAAAAATCTCACACCTTTTAACATGGGATAATGGCTGCACACAAAAATTGACGAGTACAAAATATCCATAATGCATGGCGGAGGGAATTCCCTCCCTATAGGGCCTGCAAGTGGGTCACGATACATGGCGTGACTCCGCGCGACTGGAGCTTATTGGGGACTAAGCGAGACTAGTTGGGGACTGGACACAGGAATAATATTCTAACGATGGATGACAGTTGTAGCTTCTGACTGATGAATACTAGGAAAATCAATTCATAAATGCCTTGTGTTATACGTTTCTTATCTTAAATGTCCGATTTAATATTGAGTTTATCACAATATCGTAGACACATAGCGATTTACGTTGTGCAGACAATAGACAGGATGTTAGACCGCATGTGTCTTTTACGGAATTTGCGTTTGACATTGCTGTACGTTGTGGTTTCGATAAGCACTTATATCTGACTAGTTGTCTAAATGCACATAATCATGACACATGTATACGTTTGGCCCAAACAGGTTTTACTGCGCGAAAACTGGCACTCTTCATTATTAGTCAAGATCGCCAAACACAAGTACTTGCCGCTATTGCCTTGGCAACCACCATAATAATCGATTAAAATTCATGATTTCCGTGATCATTGTCACCGGCAAAGTGTTCCACTGCTTCTGCTTGTAATAATCCTTCGGACAATATAAATGAAATAAGCTATTTCTGAACAGTTCGATTATTACGACCAAAAACAAAACAAAGTCATATAATATAGGACTTTGTTTTGTTAACATGGAGTATTTGGACCTCCTGCCCCCAACTGCCCCCAGCCTCGTTTTCGCGCGCGAGACTGGCACGCCCTATAGTGCACAAGGTTCATTGTAGCTGGCTGACGTCACAAACCAAAAGAGACTAAACATAAAAAATATCTTCGCTGCACTATCGCGCTTACATTTATCCGGGCGTTAAATAACATTCGGTTGACGTTTCTGCCCTTGCGCGATACATGTAAAATCATCAGTGTGCGACAAAACACAAAGCGGTTTTTAAGATCACCACAGTGACGTCATGTAAGGTCTATAAGGGGAGAAATTGCTTTATGTATGCAGAAAACAAATGGTTTATAATGGCAATGCATGCACATAAACATCACCCATATAAATACAATGCCGGACAGTCGTAGTTGGTGGGAGAAATTGTGAAACACCGAACTGAGTACCCGAAGACAACATCGTTCGGAAGTGACTCGGATGAAACCATCCGAATCGTACGTATCTGGCAAAATCGGACGTAAAATCGTACTTGACAACAAGAGCTGGTAAAAGGAAATACAGTTTTATTGTGCGCTGTACATGTACAGCGAACAAACAAAAATATATTTCCTTGCACATAGCCAGGATGTCTGCTGTCATCGGCATGACAATACATATTAGCAGACAACAAGAGCTGGTAAAAGGAAATACATTTTTTATTGTTCGCTGTACATGTACAGCGAACAATAAAACCATTTACCAGCTCTTGTTGTCTGCTAATATGTATTGTCATGCCGATGACAGCAGACATCCTGGCTAACTGCATATCAGACGCATAAGTGCATATCATGGCAGACCACTTTGCAGCAGATGGGTTGTGGGTTCCACAAAAGCCCTAACTCAAAAAAAGTACACACAATTTACTGGTTCGTGCATTAAATACATTATGATACATTGATGAAACAAGCATAAGGATGAAAATATAATATTACAATGTTTAATATTATATGAAACAGTACAATAATCAATCAATGTGTTTGATCAAAAACAAATATGTTGTCCAATAAAATAACTACTAATGTTATTACACGTCTAGTATACACACGCTTGCTGTCTATATTTCGTGGTGACTTGAAAAAGTAACTGTGTGTACTCTAAACTATCATCATGAATCTGTGTATATTTATGTTGCACGCTCTGACCCGACCGTAAAACCAAACCCAAGGCCAAAATCGCTCTATACAATGCAAATAGGACAACTATTTATTTGCACGCATTTAGCGATGAATCAGTGAGGAACTCTGTTCAAAATGAGCCGTGCATATACTAAATAATTATGTTGATGCTTGTCAGGGTTGAAGCGAACGAAGCTGTCATAGCCATAGGACCGCCAAAAGTAAACAATAAATGTGTTCCTTTATTCATCGTCTCCTTGTAATTCCTATTCTTTTGAAATGCCACACAACCGATCCATGTAATGTTAGGTTTCTGATTATTGTTGTGGCATCCCACTACACAACGATGTTTTCACCACATTATTAAAACCATTTGAAACAAACAGCGTTTACGCCACGATTACGCGGTCCTACAACTTTTCTATGACTCCCGGTGAGGGCGCTGCAGTGCGAGGGACATCATCAGGTTTAAATGCAGGGTGACGTCACGAGTCGGCGATCCTTCTATATTTATATCTATGCTTGTACGAGGCACTCGTACGAGTGACTCGGACTAAACAATCAATGAGATGACAGCACTGAGTTGAACTTCGACCTTCTTAAAAATGGCAGACACTGATTTAGCAAAACTCTCACTTCAATTGTTGTCTAGCATTACCGTGACAATTTCGCTATGGAAAGGGGCAAACCCACGTTATAAAGACATAAGCATCGGTTATGAATACCTGCAAGTTCTCAATAGTGACGTCCCTTGAAGCAATGTTCACAAAAATGGAAGAATATATCACAGAAATTCGGTAGCAACGCCAACGGTAACGCCGTTGTCGAATGATGGCTGGATCGTTCAAACTTCAATGTCAGACCCCTGTCAGAAATAAGTAGAGACTGCGACATCGTGAAATAAGGATCACTCGATTAACCGCTGTTTAGTTTCCACAACATTTGTTTATTATTTTAATCCATAAAACAGTGCTCGTCTGAACTCACGTTACCAATGAGTGAATGACACTGCCACGAGCACTGCACTGGTGACTGTGTGACTGTGAGTGGGAATCATTTTTGAATGTCTAATTAACTACAAAATATACACTCATGACCTAAAATTTAAACTAGGTTATACCTGTCCGTACCGCTTGTTTACACCTGATAAGGAATAACTTTACATTCCATCTCTGGCTCATGACACGAGAAAAAAATTGATGTGCTGTCAGTGCAGGTAGGACACACGGTTTTGAACATGGCGTTTTTGTGAACTTTTGATTTTTCCAGTCTATTTTCATAAGTACATGTTCTAGTTCCGTAACAGTGTGTTTGGTTAACCTGAACGTACTAGGTGTGACTGATTTAGTGCATAGATGTCATATGAAAGAACTATGAATACAAACTTCTGGACAAGGTCGTTGAAAGGCTATTCAATGCACAATCAGTGCAGATAGGACACACGACTTTTAACCGTGACGTCTTTTTTATGTTTTGGAATCTGCCAGTCTATTTGATTAAAAAAAGTATTTCTTATAGTTCCATAACAGTCTGTTTGCATAAATTTACCCTAATACGTGTTAATGAATCAGCAAGTGATATGTATATATAATAAATATGAAATAACTCATGTATGTATGGGGTATGCGTTATTAATAATACAAATGTGTAATGTGCTTACATGTGATTGTGTCTGTCCTTTTGTTTTCAGAAAAAGGCTACAATGATTCATGGACGAGATCATGATCCAAATAATGGATATTTTGCATGAAGACTACATATAACTGGTTCCAACCGAAAGAGTGATATTGGTGTGAACACTTAGTAGTGTGTTGCCGCTCATTTGAACTATTTAAGTGGTTAAAAATGATAAATCAAACATTTCACGCTAATTACAATTAATGTCTACACCACCCACATGAAAAAAACATTAGTTCTAACCGCATTTCTGACCGTTTGACTCCACCAGGAGTGTTGGCCAGTATACCGACAAGACACGATTTCGTTCTCACCGCATTTAATTTATGCATAACATATTTTGGTAGGTAGGCAACCTATGACAACAAACCATGAAGTTTAGCAACGTGCACCAATACTTGCGTGGCCACCAGGTCCAGGCTATTTGTCAATAAATAGACACGCCTTACCTGCGCAATCTGCAGATGGTTGCTGCTCTCTGTAGATTGCACAGGTCCAGCTATTGCGTATAAAATAAACGATAATAGCTGAAGCCAAGCCAAACATTATACTAAAGCAATCAAATCATTGAAACGTCAACATGACGTTCACATAATAAATTGTATAATGTTCTTGTCGCTAAAAAGCGAAAAGTTACAGCAAGGCGCTCAACAGGTGGTATTGCGTCGCGCATGGCTGTGTCTTTGTGGACGATTAACGGCGAAACAGCGTCTAGAAGATATTGAAATTGGTGTGCATCCATCCGGACACAGTTGGCAAATTAGTCAATTTGCCATAATGATGACCTTGCAATGTTAACTACCGTAAACGTTTTTTATGGAAATGTATTATATATGGTTAGGAGAGCAAGATTAGCTTGGTTACTACTTGTGCAACCTTTAGCATTTCTCAGAATTCAAGATGGCGGTCTCGGACATTTTGAATTTTGGTCAATTTTCAACTTTTTATCTTGATGACATAAAGGGTCGTGTAATACCTCTTTTTAAGGGTTGTCCAAGATGGGGAGTCCATTTCTGGAGTTATTGTTTGGATACGGGGTCAAAGTCAAGGTCAAATCAGAGGCCAAATGTCAAATTGGCCTAAAATCAGGAAACAAATCACCTCTATTGACCGACTATGTGGTTCGTTGGTTACCTAATCCAGAATGTTTTCCGACGAAAGCTCTGTCTGCTGAAGCATCGCAGCTTCAATCTGTGGCAGTCATATTCAGTCAACAGCGACATGCGGCATGGCTGTCGCAAGTCCACGGGAACGACAGGCCAGTGGAGTGGGTGGGCCTCAATGCTCAGCAAGACCGCTCTGCCCAGTAGCCCAAGACACTGGTTGTGTGCGGACCGATGATCGACTTGCTTGCTCACCGCGACATTGTAATAACTACGCTTGTGAATCTCGAGAGGGCTCTCAATAGTTTTGGGATGCAGTAAACCCACATCACAGTAGACCTCCAACTGTATCAGACTGCATGTCCAATGGAACGATCCTCTGCGCTGGACCAACGTCATACTTCACCCGGATATGATGCATGCACACTCTTATGAGTTTCCTGGGCTGTATAGGAACACTGATGAAGGCATCTGGCGTGGACATTCTTGCCAGCGCAGCATTTGCTGGCATCACCAGCCTAGTCAACGGAAAGACCTGGACCAATGCTCTACGGGCATACCGTCTCATCATTGCTGTGTTGCTGCAGAATTTCTACTCGAATGGCGCCAACACATATGAGGAGCTGATTGTCTACCTGGAGAGAGCCAGAGAGCACCCGACCTGGAGGCTATGGGTGGTGCTTTGTCAAGCCTACACTGTTGTCGCTCATGTTCCTGCGCGGAGAACGGAACGGTGACTTCCTCCTCCAGCAGCACTGTCTCAAGGCAATGCTGCCATACTTCTTCGCAGCAGGTCACCACAATTATGCCCGCTACCTGAGCTGGTATGTGCGACAGATGGAGCACCTTCCCCAGCGTCCAAGGAGGACCTCATTTTCTTGTCTACTTATTAATTATTAGTATTATCAGTTGTTTGTTTTGAAATAAAAATGTCTACATATTTCTTTTTCAAGTAATGTAGTTGTATAACTGTATGTTCACATTGTACTTTACAAGCTAACCTTGTGCAAGTTATATTATATTTAAGGGTTTTACTGTTTATTTTCAGTTCTTTTATATTTTCAAGTATAACTTGTATGCAATTGATTGGACATGACTGTAAAAAAATACAAATTTAAATAAAGTTTAGTTAAAATGAAAACAAATGTTTTAAAAGCATGTCATAATAAGTATTGGCAAGGGAGCATAATTAAATACGAAAATAAAATTTGTGTGATAAAAATGTAAATATATGTTTTAAATGCATGTCATAATTATTAGCAAGTGAGATTAATTAATCGCAAAAATAAGATTTATGTAATAAAAATGGAAATAATGTTATGTTTTAAATGCATGTGATAATAATTATTAACACTGCATCATAATCGAAACAATGTGATGTTTTTATGTAGGTCAGTTCGCTCAGTTCACTTTGGGCCCGTTCTAGTTGGTTTTGTGTATTCCTTGATCCGACGACGCTCCCGCCTGCCAAGTCGCGCTGCCAAATGCACGTGGCGCGTGTTAACTTCCAGCAACCAATCGCAACGCAAATAGCATTGCAAGCAGTGCGTTAACAAAATGTGTATCCGGAAAGGCGAAGTCGCCTCCCGACCCGATTGTTTCGCCACGACTACGTGTGTCATACACTCGTACGAGTCTATCGTACATGTATCACCCCCTTAAATAGAATGCCGAAAACGACACGATTGCACGTCCGTTTATGGGTATAAGGAATGAATATCGGGAAACGATTTATATTTTAGAACAACAGGAAGTCATTAATTAAACACAATCATCAATCAATCAATCAATCAATCAATCATATAGGCCTAATGATTTTCAATTCAACAGCATATAATACGTTTAGCATATGTACACACTAAGGCCCTGCGCGGGTTGGAAATCATATTGGTCATTTCCTGTCCCGCAGAGAAACTGCGCGGGCTGAAAAAGCTGAGCCCGCACTCGCCCCGCAACTATATCGTTCGTTCATTTGCGACAATCTGACAAAGGACTGCTGTTTACTTATTGTGCTTTGAATCGCCTAGCGCCGGACTCTGTAGAGATGTCCACTGTATATGCCCATGGTTAACCTGCCGACGTTGCACCGCAGACGCGATGAATTGTGTAGAGCAGAGCGTATTTCGCTAAAATGAAGAGTAGGGATCACAAACTGAATGCGTTAGTACCAAATGGTCGAAGTGTGTCGCATGCCTTGAGGTTGTGTAACAAGTTACCTATCCCAAGGGCAAACACTAATCGCTACAAAAATTCCTTAATTCCGTGGTGTTTAGACCATTTTTCAGATAGGCTAGTAATGTACATGTATTTTAACAGACAATTTAATTTGAATTAACTTTTTATTTATTTTAATTTTATAACAGTGTTTATGTCAAGTATATCTTAATGTATATGTTTTATATTTATTACGTAGGTTTCCAATGATGATTTTAATTTTTAACAATATATGCTAACATTATACATTAATATGATATTGTATGGAATTATTGATTTTAGTATGAATGTACATTAAAATCCAACTGTAAAGTTGCCACATAATAAATTTATCTTATCTCTTATCTCTTTGATGACGGATTCACACTCTTTGATTATGTGACGAGAAGTTGTAATCACTTCCTTGTCTTATTGTATAGTCAGTTTGTGATACAGCCAGGTTTTGCGAGACACCCAAAAATCTCACGCCTTTTAACATTCCCTCCCTATAGTGCACAAGGTCCATTGTAGCCGGCTGACGTCACAAACCAACAGAGACTAAACATAAAAACATTCTTCGCTGCACTATCGCGCTTACATTTATCCGGGCGTTAAATAACATTCGGTTGACGTTTCTGCCCTTGCGCGATAAATGTAAAATCATCCGTGTGTGACAAAACACAAAGCGGTTTTTAAGATCACCACAGTGACATCATGTGAGGTCTATAAGGGGAGAAATTGCGTCATGTAGGCAAAAAAGAAATAGTTTATAATGGCAATGCATGCACATAAAGTGATAAACATCACCCATATAAATACAATGCCGGACAGTCGTAGTTGGAGCGAGAAATTGTGAAACAGCGAACTGAGTACCCGAACACAACATCGTTCGGAACTGACTCGGATAAAACCATCCGAATCGTACGTATCTCGCAAAACCGGACGTAAAATTGTACGGGTATCGTGCATGTCTAAGTCACTCATACCATAGATATAAAACAGAGGGATGGCCGACTCCAAATGGCGGGAGCATATGTTCGAATTTCGAACAGTGAAATATTATGAATGTTTTCAACAGTGTTATCAAACTGTTCTATTACCAGATTGCTCACTGGCATCATGTTGTTTACCAAAACGTCATGGTTAGCACATGTTATCATAACATAGTTAGACGCGCGCGCGCACACACACACACACACACACACACACACACACACACACACACACACACACACACACACACACACACACCACACACAACACACACACACACAATCACACACACACACACACGCACGCACGCACGCACCACGCACACACACACACACATACACACACACACGACACACACACCACACACCACACACCACACAAACACACACACACACACACACACACACACACACACACACACACACACACACACACACACACACACACACACACACACACACACACACACACACACACACACACACACACACACACACACACACACACACACACACACACACTGTCTCTCTCCAATACGACTTAGGCAATAGACCTCGAGGAACAGGAACAAAATACTTCAAAACTTCCTGGTACAAATATCGCCAATAACGGTACATTAACGAAACGCGTCTGTAAACGAGTTTACAGTCTTCTTTGAAGTCGTGTTTGATGTTGTATATGTAGAGTAGTCCACAACAATTACAATATACAAACGGAAAGGCACACGCACACATACGCGCACATACTCATACACATGCACACATACGGATGCATACGCACATGTAAGCACACATATATACACACACGCACACGCGTACTCGCAAGCACGAACAGGCACGCTCGTCCGCACATACACCCACACGACGTCGACAATCGACCTTCGAGTTCAGCCAATGGCCGCACAGCAAAACAGTACCTCAAAACTTCCTGGTACGAATATCGCCAATAACGGTACATTAATTATTCGTGTCTGTAAATGAATCTACCGTCGTCTCTGAAGTCGTGTTTAATGTTTTATAAGTAGAGTGGTCCACGACAATTACCGCTCTCTGTTGATCAGCTGCGACTGCAGCTATGCACGACATTTAGTTGCACGCATACATGTATGAACACATGCACGCCGCATGCACAGCAGATATAAATTCGTTGTATACGTGCAGTCGTGCAAGCAACACACACTGTCACACACACAAAGAGCTATCAGGTAATCCACCAAGTAATAGGCACAAACAATGTGCACATTTTGAGAGAAACTGCGCGGGCTGAAAAAGCTGAGCCCGCCCTGCCCGCACCGCCCCGCACCGCCCCGCATATTTTCCCATATCCTGGCCCGCAGCCCGCCCCGCGGATACCAGCCCGCGGGGATGCAGCCCGCACCGCACTGTCTGGCCCGAAGCCCGCACCGCCTCGCAACAAATAAAAAAAATCCAGCCCCCGCGGGCTGCGGGCCCCCGCGGGCTGAGGGCCGAAACCCGCCCCGCGCTAGTTATAAATTAGAAAAAAATTCAACTGGAAACGGAGAAAGTATTTTCACAAAATATCCGACCATATTACGTGTTTTTGATGTGTTTATAGTTATATAGTTGCTCGCTTGTCTATCATTGGTAACATGGTATTATAATGCGGATTCGCTGGCAAAACTTTTGTGCAGTATTGTGCGTTGTACTTACTTGGCCAGCTCAATGTCTGCGAGGCTTGGAGGACAACAGTCGACGAGAGCTGCTCCTCGGTGAAGCTGGTGGCTTGTCGGCGGCGGTGTTCCGACAGGTGGGTATTGTGCCTAGCATACTCATCCATCACGACTGTCCGGTTTCGTCGCCACGTACTTTTTCGTCACGGTTCAGTGTTTACCAATCACAGACTGTTGACATTATATCTAGATAGTGGCAGTCCGCAGGCGGTTGTGCAGCCTCTATAGCGTGTGTGTAGCAAGGTTACTCACACGCTCGTCCATTTTAAATGCGATCATTTCCGATAATCTGACAAAGGACTGCTGTTTACTTATTGTGCTTTGAATCGCCTAGCGCCGAACTACGTGACCGAGTTCCGTAGCTAAGCTCCATGACAAATACTCCAAGGCCAATACCCTCTTTCGCTGTTAGCTGTATTGTTCGTACCAGCTCCATAAATTGTCACCCGCTGTGACACCGCGCCGCTGTTCCCCCACTAGTGTCCAAATTGCCTAGTTTACTCAGTAAACCTGCTTAAATACAAATCACCACTTTAAACATGTCTTCATATAATTCACCTACGAGGACATTTTATGGGCACTTGTTAAATATTGCAATTTTATTACTTTATTAGCATATGTATCGTAATTTTAAAAATATTATTTGGATGTATGAATTAATTTTAAATTGTTCTTTATATTAAATAATAATGGATATTTTTTCTATTGCGCAAATCTTTAAAAAATAAAACTCAAAGTACTTACACGAATGATTCACGTGAACAGTACACAATCAGCACTTACTGACACAGAAAATTGGACTATCTATATAACTTTATAAGAAAACATTACTGTAATGATTTTGTTTGATGACTTTTTATCATTGTTTAACGTCTGGTAACAATATTTAAGGAAGTGTTATAATAATGTTTACGTATTTTGTTTTCTTAAAATTATTTTATTATAATATATATATATATATATATATATATATATATATATATATATATATATAAAATATATATATATATATATATATATATATATATATATATATATATATTTTTTTTAAAAAATAATATTATATATATATATATATATATATATATATATATGTATATATATGCATGTATGTATGTACACTGTCTCTGTATGTTTGTACACCATATCGGTCACGACTCATCCAGATCGTCGTCACGACTGAGTTGCGATTGTTCCGCTCGATTGATTTTGAAAACAAGCTTCGTGTTATTCTTATCATTTTAATTTTTATCATTTATTATTCTTATATTTATGATAATCGCGTGGACTGTTCAACAACATATGACCCACCCACTAGACCGATACGCATCAATCTGCGTCTGCCTACACCCAATAGGTCGGCATACTTGCCACTCCTGTAACGCCGACCCACTACGGAGTAATTGGTACGCAAGTACCGTCAGCCGCCGGATAAATTACGTGCTATGTATTCATTCGCTGTCGGATGTCACTGCCAGTAAGTTTTATAAGTGTCCATCCAACGAAACATCATCTAGAAGTAGAAGATGGGAACTATTATGCAGATAAGTTATTATTTTCAATAATTCGGATAACTAGATGGGATCCAGTTGTGTATGACCTCCATAAGTATCCGACCGGAAACGAAAATCACTATCACTATCACAAATCTCCTATTAACTGTTGATATTATACTGTGGTTTCAGTGCTATGACCTTGTGAGGTCTTATTGAGCGCCATGCCGACCTTCCTTTTATGTTGCCACTGAGGATGGACCCTGCCAAAGTACCCTACTTAGCCTAATTCTGATCAGATCCTTTAGCTGATATATACGTCTCAGCACGTACTGGCTTTACATGTCACATCAGCATTTAACTGCTATAGTGGACAGTCCGGTCAGTATGTGAGACACATGCAAACTGCAACAAGGCTCACTTAGATATATTGTGGATACAAGCGTACAGATAAACATATAGACACAATTACACATATATGATACAAATCTGTTTTAACAGTACCAAGCGACTACTGTGTCGTGACTGCAAAGGCGGCTATAGTTAGACCAATACACAAATGAACCGTTCCACGCGGCTGGGTTTACGTGGGCGTGACGCAATATTGATCAATACTGGGCGTAATGCAATATTGATTAAGTCAAAAAGGCACACCCGAAGATGTTACACAATTTGACATAAATTATATTGTGTAGCCTACACGTGTGAAAATATGTGGAAACTATCGTAAATTTATTTTAAGTCCCCATGTTTAAGCAATCGCCTATCCGTGTCTTTACGAACATTATGGATTGCGATTGTTGTGTGAATATTCGGCCGACAAATGGTTGAAACAACCAGATACTCCAAAGCAGCAGTGTGTTTTTAATGTATTGTTTGCCTTTTATCCTTGTCACGTCAGCAGTATTTATTTGACTGCTTTAATAAAATAAAATAACCATAAATGATGTGTTGTCTCCGGCTTCGTGTGACAGTTTGGAACCGCGACACGATCGAACTATCGATCGAGCTAACTGCTGCTCAGGCGAGTGCAACGTTAGTACGCAGCGGCGTCTAGTCGTTAGTGACGCCTCCATTTCTCTGCCACCAACGCGTCTGTTCCGCGTGACTGCATCGCTGCCCGCCTTCAAAAAGCAGACGTTGCAACGACTTAGCGGTGATTTCGTCAGTGTGAGGTTAACGTTGTACATATGTAAACGTGTAACACGCACAAGGCGAGTGTAGGTCACTTGTAGTTTTTTTGTCAATGAACATTATCAGCATTGTCTGGCCGTGAATAACTCCATGACGTGCCGTAGGCGTCCGTTCACTCAACCATGGCGCTTGCTGCTGACTGGTCGACGCCGGAGAGACATTGTGCCACTGTAGCTGCACTCACTGCCGCAACTGGCGCAACGAACTCCGTTCCCGTGACTGCTCAGTGCGGCGCACAACGCCGTGATCACTCCACTCTATCGCTGGGATAGGATTGCGATACACGGGGAAGGTGTCACAGTGGCCAACAAACAGACAGAATGATCTGCGTTGACTATCTCAATAACAACCATTAACAGAGACGAGAGGAAATACCGACCTAGTCACATGTGACACAGTTAGCTCACCGTGCCATTTGGCGACAAGACGAAAACGTGTTTTTGAAAAAACTGCCGAGACGACGACGTGAGTATCGACTATGCAGTTTTTTAAAGGGAACCAAAAGGGAAATATTAAGTGCTATGCACGTGAAAGAGCTAATACAAAGCAACCATTCTGAACGGTAATCACATTTTTAACGTCAGTAGTTTATTAGTAAAATAATTCCAAAGTGGATAATTTTACTGAAATCATCGGCTTCATAGAGGCGTCCATGATGCGCCTCTTCCTGTTGTCTGACCGTGGTCTGACCACTCAGCACGCAGAACCGGCCTTAAAGTCACGTGTCCGATTGCGTGCGTCAATGCTATCGCCGTTGTAAACACAATGTTGTAAGATACGCGAACTTCGAAGAAGGACATCCGTTCGAAGAACGTTGCTTCGAATAGGATGTTTCTCACCGTATATACTGGGTCAAGATCCGCAGAAACGTCGGCGACGTCGAGTTTTCAAGTATGGAGCTGTGCAAACGATATTAGCGCGATATTTAATCACCAACGATAGTCGTCGAAACGGGTTACCGGTCGAATCCTTCCGTCGCCGTAGCCAAGTCATCAAAGCGCGCAAGAAGGTTAGTAAATATTATTAAGTCTTCTGTATCTAAATTATTTTAATCTTGTACCATTAGACACATTGCGATGTCTGTCGAGATGACTTATGTACATACTGATATTGTTCGTAAACGTCCACCACAGTTAACGTTCTAGAAGGTATGTACACGGGATCATGGAGCCGCTAACTAGGTCCAAGCGAGTTAGGCCGTCCGATATTGTTATTCATTATTATTTGTTTTATTTTATCCTACTTTGAATGGTATATATCACGTTTGCATGAACAGAGGCATAAAAATTAGGTAAAGCTACATGTCAATAACACAAAAAAACAGCTGAATGCAAGCCAGATAGTAGACGTCATAGTCAATCCGCATGAACGATAATATAGGCACTTTGATATCACTCGCTAAATAACTTCAAAAGTACTGCCTTTCGAGTTTCGTAGCTACGCATGCAGTTCCTATTTTCAGGTTGACCGCTCTGAAAGTGCCAACATGACTGCTATATTTTTCAGTAAACATATTATTCAAACATAAAAAATAGCATTGCGAATGTTGTTTTCAATCACTTCATGTTATTTGTTCAGTGAGAGAACAAATTACAAATTCTGTGTGCTGTATCAGTTCAGATACTCATACAACATTGATACTAGGACATGTTACAGGCTTACAGTAAATGATGAATAATTAGCTATGATGAGACATAACTTATGTACTGTAAAAAATTTGCAAATTTGCAATATTATTGCCTTTATTGGTAGTTTCTTGAAATATTGGGGACACACTGAGCAAACAAGAAGAAATATTAACAGACTAGCATAATATACTAGATGGAACGTGGACTTGTAGATATCCCACAAGATCACTCTATCCAATACAACACTAGATCTTCGGGTAAACACTCGGTAAACATTTGGAACCAGTTTCTTCTCCACCACAATGAGTGGAATTCTCTACCCTCAACCACTGTGTCGTGCAAATCACTAATGTAATTAAAAAAAATTATCCAATGGTTTAGCAAGTAAGTCAGATGATCCACCATGCACATTAGCGTGATGTCTCAATATGACATTTTGCCAGTTAACAATATACCAGAGATGGAGTGAGTACAATACAAATGTACTCGAGTACGAGTACGATTACTTTGAACATGCATGAGTACGAGTACTCAGAAAACAAATGTACTCGAGTACGAGTACGATTACTTTACAATATACTCGAGTACGAGTACGATTACTTTACAATGTAATCATGATTACTTTCATGATTACTTTAATGAATATCCTGTTTCTAACATAAAGGCGACTTTCGTGGAATCCCTAGGTGTCATTCTTGTTCTGTTGTTGTGTCACTAATGTTCTAACTGATTACTGCTAT
>JAODUO010000669.1:242500-250865 GCA_025642075.2 Ridgeia piscesae | reverse complement strand
TGCGCATGAGCGCGCATTGAACACTGGGAAAATGGCAAGCCGAGAATGGTGTTAGAAAGGCGCCGTACCAGTGACGTACAGGTCTGCGAGTTTATGTATAGCAAGTTATTTAACGGACGCCACAGTAGCCATGGTTGCAATTGTTGTTTTTGACAATTGAGGCATTCGGGCATTTGTGACGCAGTGGAAATTAGTCTGTCTCACGTAACTTGCAGCTATTTAGTTCTATTGCATTCGATAGGCGGCAGCACAATATGGTCCTCATTAATGCCAGCTACATTTGAGCAGACAGACAATTTTCGCATATATGAATTTCCATGTTAACCTTTTGTGATATTATACGATAAATGGATCTGCACAATAACGACATTTCATCTAGACAATTATTATTATCGCCTTTTCAAATAGACAACAGTAAAAAATTCAAATCACCAATTTTTTGTCATAACTTCATTTAAGTATATTCCATGACTGCAGTGGAGACGTCTTGTGTGACAACGTTTGCAAATACGAGAAACTCCGGGATGCACATATTAACTAATTTCAGCCAGAAAGAGGGTGCACATATTTTGGCAAAATAAGTGAGTGATTTGTTAGAGTGAACCTGATGAAATATTGTATTTGCTTAATGAGGTACACGTTGGTGAGAACAGTTAACAGGATTAGGCATGATGTTGAATTGTTCTGCTTGTTGTTCTCCTTGCATACGCCTCCATAACAGTCTACAAGTGCTCTGCTTGTTCGATCAGGATGATATATTTGTGTTATATTCCACCATATGGCATGCTCATTTGATATTGCCCAGTTGCTACACCAAACACACATCAACACAAATTTATCATGATTTATTTAATTGGCACAACAATGCCATTGCATACATTGGCCTGGTTACACATTCAGGCCTTTTGAATGACTGTGTTTGACATGCAATTCAAAATGTAGTATTATCACAATATTTGCTAACACTGATGAATATAATCAGAGTGAATTCCACAGAAATTAGTAGTGATCATATTATTGTATATATTGACTAGTGCTGTATACATTTTAGGTTCAACAAATGTCTTGGGTGTTGTGTTTAACATTCCACAATCATGCAAAGACATCCATAATTGTCATATAAATATCTACAGACAATCAAACACATGTCAATCAAACTGATGTCACTTTAAGCCAGGCTTCAGTGACGTCAGCAGTTTGGTACAGCGCAGATGGACACACATGTCGGTGAGAAAGTTGTTGACAAAGCTATCTCGTTCTGACTTCTTTTGCTCAAAGATGACGACTAAGGTCATGCGTGGCTCGACTCTCGTCAGGAAATATGTACACTGGAGACTCTGGAACAACACAATAGACAACATTTGCTCAACTCATTGACAACAGTTCTCAAGACAGACAGTGAGAGACAGAGACAGACAGAGAGTGACAGACAGAGAGGGAGACAGACAGAGAGTGACAGACAGAGAGAGACAGTCAGAAAGTGACAGACAGAGAGACAGAGAGAGGGAGGGAGGGAGGGGGAGAGAGAGGGTGGGAGGGAGGGAGGGGGGAGAGGGAGGGAGGAAGAGAGAGGGTGAGAGAGGGAGGGAGGGAGGGGGAGAGAGAGGGTGGGAGGGAGGGAGGGGGAGAGAGGGAGGGAGGAAGAGAGAGGGTGAGAGAGGGAGGGAGGGAGGGAGAGAGAGAGACGGGGAGAGAGAGACGGAGGGAGAGAGAGAGGGAGACAGAGAGTGACAGACAGAGAGAGACAGTCAGAGAGTGACAGACAGAGAGACAGAGAGAGGGAGGTAGGGGGAGAGAGGGAAGGTGGGAGGGAGAGAGAGAGAGCGAGAGAGAGAGGGAGGGAGGGAGAGAGAGAGAAAGAGAGAGAGAGACGGAGAGAGAGAGGTGACCAGATTACTACATGGTAGCTGAAAAGAAACAACATGACTTGGGTGAGAAGGACATCAAACCAACATCAGTTGATCTGGAGATGTGGAGATGTGAAGCCTTCTACTTAGGCTCCCAAACAATTCAAACTGCATCCCCATGGAAACATCCAATTATTCCCGGGGGCTCCCACAATCCTCCAACTGTACCCCTCGAGATGTCCATATACATCCTTATTGAAGCTCCCATTAAACTTCCAACTACATCTCCCTTAGTTAATTCCAGTGGCACTCCTCCCTCAGTGGGGAAAGGTATATTATATACAAATCTCTGTCCATCAGCCTGAAATATCTATTCTCTTTGCAGTGGAGACATACGGTCATTCTATTTGTAGACTGATCACTTTTCTCAGAGACAGCATATCGCCAAGAAATTCTCCGTATCGCTTCCTTAAGCAAGCATCTATGCAGAGTGCCCACTGACATCTCTTACAGTTCATAACAAAAATGATATTGATTTGAAACTTGGACACTTTCATTTTCTCCACACTCGGTGTACCCTGAAAGAGAAACTGAAACCATCTGATCTTGTACACCGCATCGCAGTTTCACTGTGATGAGATGTTTATGGATTACCATGAGACCAAAGTATTAGCAACTATGTAATATGCACGAAGAAAGAATGGAATTGAAGGAGATAGATTGTAGTAGACATTACAAAACAACAACAATGAAAAATAGAAGAGAAATTGAGATGAATATACTCAAAATGAAATAAAGACATGACAGATATGTTTATTTTGACAATAAAATAAAAACTGGTCCAGGTGACCCCAAGTCGTTTGGACTCTATTGTGAATTTGTTATTATGAATGAATTGTATTTTGGTGAACCATAGTCACTGCCTAGTCTCTTCACCATAATTGTCTATTTGACACTGTCTCTGGTTATTTGTAATTATGAGAAACAGATTCAAACTGTGTGAATGCGGCAGACAATATCAATATATTTCTCACCATTGTAGTCCAGAATATTAATTTTATGTTTGCCATTAACAAGTGACACAACAATTAATATCTTTAGTCAATGTACACCACAGTCACACCACTTTAAAGAAAATTAAAAGAACATCAAAACAGACACACTTAAACTTATAAGAAATCAATAGCGTTGAACCTGTATGCAGGCTGGCAAATGTCCAGACTAATAGGGTACTGGGTTATTACAGCTGCTGCCAGGGAACAATTAGTCCAGGTTCCCAGGCAACAAAAGATGGCAGGGAATGTCCAGCTTCACTGGAGGGGTGGGACAGATGGTCAGTGCCCGTTTGATGAACATACATTACACATCAGTGAGGGGGTGGCCAGTGTTCCGTGAATAGCTGCATATCCAGGCAGAAACAGAATGGAGAGGCAGTGAGGCAAGGAGGGGAGAGGCAGTGAGGCAGGGAGGGGAGAGGCAAGGAGGGGGAGAGGCAGTGAGGCAGGGAGGGGAGAGGCAGTGAGGCAAGGAGGGGAGAGGCAGGGAGGAGGGAGGGGAGAAGCAGTGAGGCAGAGAGGGGAGAGGCAGGGAGGGGAGAGGCAGTGAGGCAGGAGGGGGAGAGGCAGTGAGGCAGGGAGGGGAGAGGCAATGAGGCAGGGAGGGGAGAGGCAAGGAGGGGAGAGGCAGGGAGGGGAGAGGCAAGGAGGGGGAGAGGCAGTGAGGCAGGGAGGGAAGAGGCAGTGAGGCAGGAAGGGGAGAGGCAGTGAGGCAGGGAGGGGGAGAGGCAAGGAGGGGGAGAGGCAGTGAGGCAGGGAGGGAAGAGGCAGTGAGGCAGGAAGGGAGAGGCAGTGAGGCAGGAGGGAGGGAGAGGCAGTGAGGCAGGGAGGGGAGAGGCAGTGAGGCAGGGAGGGGGAGAGGCAGTGAGTCAGGGAGGGGAGAGGCAGTGAGGCAAGGAGGGGGAGAGGCTGTGAGATAGGGAGGGGAGAGGCAGTGAGGGGAGAGGCAATAAGGCAAGGAGGGGGAGAGGCTGTGAGGCAAGGAGGGGGAGAGGCTGTGAGAAGGGAGGGGAGAGGCAGTGAGGCAAGGAGGGGAGAGGCAGTGAGGCAAGGAGGGGGCAGAGGCAGTGAGGGGAGAAGCAGGGAGGGGAGAGGCAGTAAGGCAAGGAGGGGGAGAGGCAGAGAGGGGAGAGGCAGTGAAGCAAGGAGGGGAGAGGCAGTGAAGCAAGGAGGGGAGAGGCAGTGAGGGGAGAGGCAGGGAGGGAGAGGCAGGAGGGGGAGAGGCAGTGAGGCAGGGATGGGGGAGAGGCTGTGAGACAGAGAGGGGAGAGGCAGTGAGGCAAGGAGGGGTGAGGCAGGGAGGGGAGAGGCAGTGAGGCAGAGAGGGGAGAGGCAGTGAGAGATGGGGAGAGGCAGTGAGGCAAGGAGGGAGAGGCAGTGAGGGAGAAGCAGTGAGGCAGGAGGGGAGAAGAGGCGGAGAGGCAGGGAGGGGAGAGGCAGTGAGGCAAGGAGGGGAGAGGCAGTGAGGCAGGGAGGGAGAGGCAGTGAGGGGAGAAGCAGTGAGGCAGGGAGGGAGAAGCAGTGAGGCAGAGGCAGGGAGGGGAGAGGCAGTGAGACAGGGAGGGGAGAGGCAGTGAGACAGGGAGGGGAGAGGCAGTGAGGACAGGGAGGGGAGAGGCAGTGAGACAGGGAGGGGAGAGGCAGTGAGACAGGGAGGGGAGAGGCAGTGAGACAGGGAGGGGAGAGGCAGTGAGACAGGGAGGGGAGAGGCAGTGAGACAGGAGGGGAGAGGCAGTGAGACAGGGAGGGAGAGGCAGTGAGACAGGGAGGGGAGAGGCAGTGAGACAGGGAGGGAGAGGCAGTGAGACAGGGAGGGGAGAGGCAGTGAGACAGGGAGGGGAGAGGCAGTGAGACAGGGAGGGGAGAGGCAGTGAGACAGGGAGGGGAGAGGCAGGAGACAGGAGGGGAGAGGCAGTGAGACAGGGAGGGGAGAGACAGTGAGACAGGAGGGGAGAGACAGTGAGACAGGGAGGGGAGAGGCAGTGAGGCAGGGAGGGGAGAGGCAGTGAGGCAGGGAGGGGAGAGGTGAGACAGGGAGAGGAGAGAGACAGTGAGACAGGGAGGGAGAGACAGTGAGACAGGGAGGGAGAGACAGTGAGACAGGGAGGGGAGAGACAGTGAGGCAGCGAGGGGAGAGACAGTGAGACAGGGAGGGGAGAGACAGTGAGACAGGGAGGGGAGAGACAGTGAGACAGGGAGGGAGAGACAGTGAGACAGGGAGGGGAGAGACAGTGAGACAGTGAGGGGAGAGACAGTGAGACAGGGAGGGGAGAGACAGTGAGGCAGGGAGGGAGAGGCAGTGAGGCAGGGAGGGGAGAGACAGTGAGACAGGGAGGGAGAGGCAGTGAGGCAGGGAGGGGGAGAGGCAGTGAGGCAGGGAGGGGAGAGACAGTGAGACAGGGAGGGGAGAGACAGTGAGACAGGGAGGGGAGAGGCAGTGAGGCAGGGAGGGAGAGGCAGTGAGACAGGGTGGGGAGAGACAGTGAGGCAGCGAGGGGAGAGACAGTGAGACAGGGAGGGGAGAGGCAGTGAGGCAGGGAGGGGAGAGGCAGTGAGACAGGGAGGGGAGAGGCAGTGAGACAGGGAGGGGAGAGGCAGTGAGACAGGGAGGGGAGAGGCAGTGAGGCAGCGAGGGAGAGACAGTGAGACAGGGTGGGGAGAGACAGTGAGACAGGGAGGGGAGAGGCAGTGAGACAGGGAGGGGAGAGACAGTGAGACAGGGAGAGGAGAGGCAGTGAGACAGGGAGAGGAGAGGCAGTGAGACAGGGAGGGGAGAGGCAGTGAGACAGGGAGGGGAGAGGCAGGGAGACAGGGGGAGAGGCAGTGAGGCAGGGAGGGGAGAGACAGTGAGACAGGGAGAGGAGAGCAGTGAGACAGGGAGGGGAGAGACAGTGAGACAGGGTGGGGAGAGGCAGTGAGACAGGGAGGGGAGAGGCAGTGAGACAGGGAGGGGAGAGGCAGTGAGACAGGGAGGGGAGAAGCAGTGAGACAGGGAGGTGAGAGGCAGTGAGGCAGGGAGGGGAGAGGCAAGAATGGGGAGAGGCAGGGAGACAGGGAGGGGAGAGGCAGTGAGACAGGGAGGGGAGAGGCAGTGAGACAGGGAGGGGAGAGACAGGGAGGGGGGAGGCAGGGAGGAGAGAGCCAGTGAGGCAGGGGAGGGAGAGGTGGCTAAGACAGAGACTTACCTCATCAGAGAAATATACCTTCTCCTGCGTTGACAACTCATCGTCACGGTCGGTGAGGATGCTGACGACACTCGGCCAATGTCTCTCCTCTCTCTCCTGCCAATAACAAATCACATCCACTCAACGTGTGACATTTTCATTTCACACAGCCACATACCAAGCTGATTACTTGCTCACATATTGCAGTAAGCTTGACCTAAGCATTGGCTCAAGTGATTGTTATCTGGTCATACTGAAACCAAATGCATGTAGGAAGATCTTGGAACAAATACTGTTTCCCTGAGAGAGACTCCACCGACCAAGAAGCTTGTAAGATGTTACAACTACACATTGCATTGTATGGAATAGCAGCCGATCAGGCATATAAAAGTGTAACTTTTAGAAGTGTTTAAAATATTGAATGGTAATGAACGTACTGATAACATTACTTGTGTCTCGGTTAAGTCAGAGAGAAGGACTAGAGGACCCAAAGTTGCATTAGCAAAGGAGCAGTGTAGACTAGATATTAGAAAGTTCTCATGTTCACAAAGAACAGTAAATGAATGGAACAGCCTATCTGCTAATCGTGTGAGTGCTAGTAGTGTTAATGTTTAACAATACAATTGACATATGCCTCAAAATGATGGGATACACTGAGATAGATAGGTTGGACTGTTGATAAGCCAAAGGGCTTCCTTGTCCACCTGAGCTTATGAATTGAAGGCCATACAAGAAACCAATGCATCAGTTGCACAATCATACATATAATATGAAAAATAGGCAACATTGGCAGGTCACAGCCAACATCACAGACCTGTGTTTACAGTATAAGTCAAGAGAAACATGTCGGCACTCCCGACATATTTTAGACATCTACATTTTACTGGACACACCATGCTGAGCAGCCCAGTGAGTGAACACTGTTACTGTCGCTGCAAATGGTTAGTGTGTATTATCCCTATTAGGTGCATATCACCAAACAAATGTATTTTACTTCCACTTGGTTGGCTCAGCGAGACACAGACAATTTATTGAGAGCAGACACAATTTTGGAAAATTATTGAGATACATTTCTATTTTGAAATAACTACATACATTAAGTGTTTATTCTGAAGTGTTTATTCTGACATCAGTTGATTGCTTGACTATGTATGTCACTTTAGTTTCACTCAGTGACATTCATAGTTTTGAAATCATACAACATGTGATGATATACTTATAAAGGATACAAGTTAAAATGATGACAATAAATAAATAACTAAATAAATACATACATAGATAAAATACAAAGAAGTAAAAGAAGTAAAACTAGAATAAAATAATTATAACATACATGGACAAGATAAGAACAAATACATTTAAAAAGGTAGTGCTACTCACAGTGGGGTAACTGAATATGGCAGGGAAGCTGTCCAGTCCTTGTGGGGGTTCGGTGTAGGATTTCGGGTGATGGTAGCCTGCTCCTTTATACATGTGCTCCATTCCCGTGACGTTGAACACTATGGACACATTGCAGGCATCCGCCTTCTTCTGAAATGTACCAATCCTGCAAAGACCCAGAGCAAGCCATTCTGTAGAGACACAGTTCTGCAAAATTGTGACCAATATATCAACCGATTAACATCGGATCACTGTAAGAGAATCTCCACCCAGGAGCCATGTTCCACTAACTTCTTTCCACACTGATAATCGCCACTGGATCGTAAGCCTCTGACTGATCAACTGGTGATGAATCTAAAAAATCACAGAGGTATTTATAGAGCGGTATTTACTTCCACTGTGGAGCCATATAGTGACAAGTTCACAAGAAAACACATCTAAGACCACAGTTCTGATAAGTTGTGATAGCAGTGTTAACGTAGGCAGAATGCAGGACCCTTGTAGATCACAAGTCCTTGTGCCTGGTGGTTTCATATTGGCTTCAGCTGCCCTGTTGGAACTTAGACGATTTCATTCAGCCTTTATTGTTTGTCTTTCAGAAGGAATAATATAATTATCTTCAGAGGTAGAAAGAAGTATGCTTCTAAGACAAATGTTATGGCCACTGTAATGCACACAGGCATCCCCATCTACTTACTTTCCAAAGAAATCAACTGATGCCTTTGAGACAAGATGCTTCATCTCGCTGCGTGGTGCTTGTCGACTGAGAACATCGTAGAAATAGAGTGAGAACTTGGACACCAGGAGGCGCTTGTATTTTGTGTGCCACTGGTAGAGGGCAGGCAGGGACAGTGACTTCGATGAACTCACAAACCCCAGCTTTTTACCCTGTTGTGATAGACCATAGTATGTCATTAAT